>CM065425.1:73703475-74279132 GCA_033060865.1 Dorcus hopei
CCATCTGTTAGCTGATTGAGGAACTTTCTGCTTCTCTTCGACAGAATTTTTTTTATTTCCTATTTTACCCACCGACGCAAAAAAAAGCTAATGCTAAAACGATTGGTCTGTTCTCATTCGACTTTATGAACTTTTTCATTGGTTTTTTTCCAAGTGGCTTTGTTTTTAAAAGTTTCCACCTAAATTCGGAGCGACTTACAAATCTGGGGACTTCAACAGTGCGTGATAAATACTGCCATCTGTTAGTTAATTGGGGAACTTTCTCGTTATTATTTTTACTTCCAGAGAGAATTTTTTTGCTTTCGGCTCTTCGTCATTACAATCTGCTACAACGATGTGAACAAAAAGTTTAGCCCAATTTTCTTCTCTCTCCCTCTCTCTCTTTTAATTTCTGCTTCGCTTCTGACGAAAAGAAAAATAGAAATGCCAAAAACCGATTGAACTTTTTCATTTTGTAATTTAAATATTTAATGCGTAACTTCCGTTTTGAATTTCCCGCCCAAATTTGGAGCTAAAATGGCTGTACTTGATACATTTACGAACTTTAATAGTGAGTAAATAGCAGCACCATCTATTAGGTCATTGAGAAGCTTTCTTTTTAACTTCAGATTTCTTTTTGCGGAATTTTGATTTTCGTCCTATACATGTTTTCCGTTTAATTTACTGACGTAGAAAACAAAACTAAAATGATTGGCCGTTTTCTATTCAGTTTTGATTTTATAAATTTTTCAATTTGCGTTTGTCAAGCCGTAACAAGTGGCTTCGTTTTCAAAAATTTGCCGCCTAAATTCAAAGCCCTCAACAGTGCGTGTAAGGTTACTGTATTGAGAAGGTAGCTGCGGTAGCGCCAACTTTCTATCTCGCTCTCTTCTATCTCATTTAATTTGAGGTTAAATTCATGCATAAACTCCCTAGCAACCGTATCTTGTTATGTATCTATCCTTTTCCCTCTTAGCGTTTCATCGCGTGCTTTTTAATTTGGGGATGAAAACCGCGGAAATGAATTGGGGCGGTACCTTCTAAATACAGTAACCTTAGTGCGTGAAAAAGGTACTAAATCAGCACTCCGTTCAGGTAACGCAATCCCATTCCTCTCGTGAGAACATTGAGAAACAAAGATAACAAATACAAGTGTCGCAAGTGCAACGAGGTAGGCAACCGTTTTAGGGAATTCTGTTTGTCACAATGGCAATAGTTTGAAGTCAAATATGTATGTATTATTTAAAGCAAAGTGAAAACAGCTCCGATACAAAACAAATTGAAACTTTAAAGGCAAGCTGCCGTTATTGACAGTAACTTTGTTAAACGTCACATCAAATGAACAAACTTTCGACTGTGTTTTTTTTATCCTTAGATGAGAATAATGTGCGACAAGGATAGACATAAAAAATCACTAATTGCGCTACCTGAATACGAAGTATGTTGATTTAGGCCCAGTTTTTTCATCTCTGAGTAAGTGGCCAGTAAAATACTTGATGATTAAAGATAGGGAAACGCATTGCGCTAATCGTCAAGTAGTAACTTGGCACTTACTCAGAGATGAAAAAACCGGGCCTTAGTGCATTAAGTGCGTGTAAGGTTACTGTATTTAGAAGGTACCGCCTTTCATTTCCGCGGCTTCGTCCCCCAAATTAAAAAGGACGCGATGAAACGCTAAAGAAGAAAAAGGATAGATACATAACAAGTTACTGTTGCTCAGGAGTTTATGATTGAATTTGATTAACCCCAAATTAAAAGAGACAGGAAGTTGGGGCTACTTTCTCGATACAGTAACCTTAAGTGCGTGAGATTAACAGTGCCATCTGTTGGTAAATTGAGGAACTTTCTTATTATTATTTTTACCTCGAGAGAATTTCTCTTGCTTTTTTTACGCTACGTTATTAAATTGCCTGTTACAAAGAGCAACAAAAAAAATAGTCCAAATTTTCTTCCCCCTCTTCTATTTTCTGTTTTGGTACTGCTGAAAAAAAACGAAAATGCAAAGAACCGATCGACGTTTTCAATTTGTAATTTTTTTCTTTCAATATTTAATACGTAGCTGCCGTTCTAAATGTTTCGCCAAAATTTGGAGCTAAAATGGCTGTACTTGATACATTTAAAAACTTGTGAGCAATTAGCAGCGCCATCTGTCAGTTAATTGAGGAACTGACTTTTTAACTTCGAGAGAGAATTCTCTTTGGCGGAATTTTTACTTTCGTCTTTCGTTTCCTATTTTGCTGCCCACGATTGGCCATTTTCGATTCAATTTTGATTTCATAAAATTTTCAGTGTTTTTTCAGGTAGCTTCCGTTTTAAATTTCCCGCGAAAATTTGGAGCTAAAATAGCTGTACTTGATAGATTTAGGAACTTTAAAAAGGGGCGTTTACACTACATACATGTTTGAAGTATACATGTACCATACATGTCGGTTGAAAAGTTTGGAACAAATCTAAAATTTATCTCATACAAGTGTAATAGCGAGTACCGGCACTAAATAATTACAGTACCGAAATCAGCCGCCATTTTAGTGCAAAATATTGGCGGGAAATTGAAATATCTAACCCTAACGACGACACACTCGTGCATTTTAAACTTTTTCTTTATATTACGCATTAAGCATATCCTCGTTGTGCATGCAAATTGCATGAAAATTGTGCTAAGTGCTAAGTGCTAACATTTAAATTTTACAGTAGGAACAAAAAACTGTATGAAATATTACATCATATCTTTTTGTGGTAAAAAGAACTGTCCCCTACTTTTTTAAGATATTATCTAATTATTAAAAATAACCAATTAAATAGAAATGTCTTCAGTAAATTATTAATGGTCATTTTGCATGCATAACGACATGAACGAAAATGGTTACTAAAGTTAACGAAAGTGGTCACTGGAGTTGACGAAAGTGGTCACTGAATTGACAAAAGTGGTCACTGAATTGACGAAAGTGGTCACTGAATTGACGAAAGTGCTCACTAAAGTTGATGGAAGTGGTCACTGAAATTGTCGAAAATAGAAAGTCGGCCATTTTAGTGCAAGAACGTGGTTTCTTTATCTTACACATTAAGCATATGGATTGCTGTACAGCATTTATTTAGTGACTGTAATAGCGAGTAATTAGCAGCGCCATCTGTCAGTTAATTGAGGAAGAGCCACTTGATAAATCAAGGGGCTTCAACAGTGTGTGTAATTAACAGCGCCATCTGTTAATAAATTGGAGAACTCTCTTGTTATTCATATTTACAGTTGGTTCTTGTTCGATGAAATTTGTATCACAAAATCTTTTAAGCGGACACTAAATCGCGCAAATATACACTTTACGTTTCGCAGTCGTTCGACTGCTTCGTCAGAAGTGAAAATTATGTTGTCAAAATAAACAAGGTTGTCAACGGAAACTGAAAAAGTAACTTGTTATTATTTTTACTTTTCTGCTTCGTCAATAAATTGCTAAAAAATCAATGTGAACAAACAATGTGCCCAATTTTCTTCTTCCTCTTTTGTTTTCTGTTTTGCTAGTGACGAAAAAAAAACAGAAATGCAAAGTGATTTAAACGCCTATCTTATCAATAAACACAGTCATTATCTACAGAAATGATTTTCTCTTAAAAGAAACTAAGTATCTCCGCCACTGTACACACTTGTATCTTGATAAACTGCAGGTATTTTCTTTGTATCTGCTTCTAGATGTATATTTTGGAAAATATCTCTGTCTGTATCTAGATATTCTTAGAAATAAATCTTTAATAACACCGCTTATACATAATACAAAGTTATTTGCATTTTTCACTTAAGTATGTGAAATTTGTTGTTGCTTTTCTGATGATATTTTTGTTTTTTATTTCACTTTCAATGCGTGATTTGAAGTATGACATTTGACACTTGCCACCAAAAACAACTCAAATGACATGGCCATGGCCATAGCAGAAAAGTGTTATATCTATTTTATTGAAATGAAAAAAGTCGAAATTTTCATAGACATTATAAATATCTAGAAGAGTCATTCACTCTGTGACCCGCGGGTCGTGGGTTCGCCATCACTGGGCTAGAGCTGGCTAGAGCGTAGAAAGACCTGGTCCATCTCTTTTGCTTGCTATATCGCTTCTTGTCTTTGTATGTTCTCACTTTACAACAACGACCGGTATATATGCATGTACAATCGCGTCTAAATTAGCTGCTATCATCGATTTGGTTAGATATAACTATACATACTTGAAAGTACTACGGAATTTCCTTTGTTACCCAATTTAATACCAACCAAAAAAAAAAAATCTATAAGTAACGCATTAATAACTGCAACGACCATTGAATAATTAATCCCCCCCTTTGCTTTCCAATTTTCCTCGTAAATCATCAATCTACGTATGCATTTTTAATGGAATGGATTTTGTTCCACACGCGGCCTAAAAATAGACGCGCCCACGATGAACTTTCAATGACCTTCGTTCAGAATCATTAACTCGTATGTAATTTGTGCGGATGCATAAAGTACCAAATCTCAGATCTGATTAGAAAATCGTTTCGCCAACGACGTAATCTGATCACTATCAGTATCACCGGCAACTTGAGCGGAAATTTCTACAGTCCTAATGCTTCCTGCCATAACCATTACGACCAGTTTTGCTAAATGGGTTTTTATTAGAATTTAAAGCAAAAAAAAAGCAACTAGTAAATACAATTGTAGTCGTTGTATAATTTATCAAGTTTAGAATTTAAAAAAGTTTACGCATTCTCGATGTATCCATAAAGCACGAGCACGTTTGTTTGTTTTATCTTATGGTTTGGTAATATGATACGGGATGCGTCTCAGGCAGAGGGATGGAAGGAAAGAAAGATGCTAGCACTTTAGTCTCCGGCCGGTGATCCTTGAAGGGTGAACGTCTTGGTAAAGTTGCGCTAATTACGCAAACGGGGGCGCGAGTGTTGTAATAAATTGCAATGACATGTGATGAAGTAATTGTGCAAAAGTTAAGGCTTGCTGATGATAGATGATACTCTGAGGTAGAATAAGGTGCTGATGGCTCGGACAGAGAGTAAGAGATTGGGCATTCTATCATAAAGGTGATCGCCGATAGTCGGAGAGAGTAGGGGATCACTCCACCTGTATACGGCATTTAACCTTATCCGCTAACTGCAGAGGCGTGAGTAGTAAATGGGGGAGACACAACTACTTGTATACCTGACCACCTGAATTGCCTTGTGCTTTCAAAAACGGTCATGACTTGGTGTTGACTGTGCTTAGGCCGGTGTAGCAACACTGTAGGAGGCAGTAGCACCAATGATTCTGAGAACGTACGCTCAGAAGGCAAGGTATGCTAATATCCACCTGGGGTTCGTCGTTATGCATGCGAAGTATGAAGATGGATATTCGAGGATACCTTCTCCGTGAATTCGCATCCCATCAGGGAGCTTCCGCATCTAGAGTCGCGGCTGGAGGGGGCGGGGCCGGGAGAGGGCCCCGGTGAGTATAATAAGTCCTATAGTCTTGAGTAGATACTCGTAAATGGTTATTTGTAATTTTGCATGACATCCTTAACGAATCGAAAAGCGAAGCCCAGATGTTAAGACGTTTACCCTCAGCTCCGCAGTGGTCGAGAAAGAGAGAAAGAAAGCAGGGAAAGCGAGATCTAACCAAAGTGTGAGTGAATGTTTATTGTAACTCGGTCCTCTGACATTGTTATTAGTCGAGAATGTTTAACACAAAAAAAAAAACTATCCTACATAACGTTTAATAACTGTGCAATCGCTTTTATGAGTTTCAAGTAATTTGAAACGTCCTGTACAACCTAAGGCGAAAGATACTGTATATTCTTCAATAATGTAAGTCATATTTTATGTATATACATAGGTACACAATGAATGGTTATCCTTCGCAGTTGGATTTTGCGTTTTACAAGAATATTATTTTCTATTTTCATTTAAAAGAATCAAATTTTAAAAAAAAGTAGATATGTAATAACTAAAGCACGGAGTTGGGTGTATTTAAATGATTTAAATCCGTGCTTGAGTAATAACTATTCTAAATTATTCAATTTTAGGAGTGCATAGTGAAACACCCATGAAAATATTGATATAATTGATTGATTGCAAAAGAAACTTTAATCAGTATTAGGTAGGTTCCAATTAAGGAAATTAATACGACAAACAATTTTTATCTCCGAAAGTTTATTTACGTATCAATCACGTGTTACGTCATTTATTAAACGTGAGGGCATTAATTTGATTAGCGATCCACATACACTTCTGCCTGATGTTATCAGTATCAGTGCAAATATACAGTTTCGTCGTATCCCTTTTGGTTTGCATAATGCACCGGCCACGTGGCAACGGTTCATCGATCATTTTATTCATTAAACGAAAGGGCATTAATTTGATTACCGATCCACATACACTTCTGTCTGATGTTATCAGTATCAGTGCAATTATACAGTTCCGTCGTATGCCTTATGGTTTGCATAACGCACTGGCTACGTGGCAACGGTTCATCCATCATGCTATTTATTAAATGGAAGGGCATTAATTTGATTAGCGATCCACCTACACTTCTGCCTGATCAATTTGCGAGAGGATTAATAGTAATCGCAGGGTTTTTCAAGGACAGCCCTCCTGTGGAGGCGATTTGTTCTAACCTAATAACGCGGCGAAGGGGGAGATTCTCAACCGCGCCTATCGCCAAGAGGTGGAGGTGCAGTGACTCTCACTTCATTTGTTAACCTCTGATTGCGTTGTTTTCGACGATGATCTAGCCCTATGCGGAATGGTAAGAATTGACCGTTTTATTTGATACTCTACTATGGGTAGTTATGATCTTTCGGTCTCTCAGCGAATTACTTCTAATTAACCCGCAAATCTACTGACAAGGACTACACTTCGTTCCACACACAGGGTGTGAGAGAAGCTCGGTTAAGGAGATGGCTATGAATGTGATTCAGAATTATTTGGCCTCGTAATTTTACGAGACTCGTAACGGCAACTAATTGGTCTTGATTTCGGGAATTAACTTGTGCTGGTCACACTTGATTTTAGCGGCAGATCTAGACTTGCCTTAAACCAGTGGTACAAAAACAGTCGACTTCACTGCGCAAATCGAAAACCCTTGCTTGAGTGTTTCCAACTTGACAGAGAATATCGCCAAAGGGATTAATTAATTTTACAAGAGTACACTGTATATGGATTGCACTGTAGCTTGAAAGTGTCGTTGGCTGCCTCTGGTCGATTTAGCAAACTAGTCTAATAATTTATACAACAAATGGTCAGCTAACTCCACTAATGTGGATGCAACTTATTTACCTTTAAGCTCGGTTAGAATGCAAATGAAAATACTTTAGTAAAAAAATGGCACAAGCCCAGCAAGTACTGATATTTACAGATTATCTGGCCACAAATGGCTGAGGGAATTAAAATGATTTTTAATCAATTTATACCACCAAGTATGTAATGAATAAAATACAAATTAAGTCAGATTACCTAAATCCGCGTCCGCGAAATTACAATCCAATACACTCACTGCACGAAGTTTTAAATACACCCGCGATTAATTTACCGTGCGCGACTCCGACTTGTTTAGTTCTTATTTAATTGCCTCTCAAACACTAGAATTTTAGGCGTACCGATATAAAATGATTTAACTCTACTGTGAAAACTAAATCAAAGACACGAGTACACAAAGCAATTTCGCCAAGCCCAAATAATACGACTGATCGTTTTAAAAGCTCGGAGCTATCTGTCTGTAATTTTAATTTTAATTTTTCGGCTGAACAAAATTAATTCCCCTTCCTCCTATCAGAAAACCAAATTCAAACACTCCTTGACCAATATAGCTGTGTTTTGCGATCAGAAGGATAACCGCCCCCCGATTCCTGGAATGTCTTTTTTCTAGCTTTTACAACGACCCCCCGGGCAGACCACGTGTGCTGTCTTTTCAAAGTTCACAACAACTTCTTAATTACAAGTACTCTCCTGACATGTTTATGTTTCCGTTTACTGAGGAAACTCGGCGCCTGCAGCTTTTTGTTTAGAAGCAATTTAAAAATCAGCATGTTATTGCCCGTTACGCCCTGCCACCGATAGTTTTCAATAGCAGTATCCTTTTACAGAAATTTAAACGTGTCAAATTGTACAATTTCTAAAGAACACCAGATGACCATTAGAAACTCGCATGACAGATTTATATGATATTCAACTCAAGAAATTATACTATACACTTTACATACGACTGCTTCGTCAGAAGTGAAAATTATGTTGTTTTTTATTAAAATAGCAGTCGAACGACTGCGAAACGTAAAGTGTATAGTTGCGCGATTTAGTGTCCGCTTAGAAGATTTTGTGATTTAAAATTAAAATTACAACAAGAACATGCTTTTTGTTTTATAAACAAATTCGCGACCGTTTCAGTGGAGTTCAAACATCGATAGTAAATAATTAATAAAATAAGTTCAAGTTCAACTGCCATAAACCACCAGATTATAAAAAAAGATAAGCATCGAGGACCTAGAACGCCCCTCATCAAAAGCGATACTTCGCACGCGAAAACATATGATAGATAAAATAATCGCGATAAAGATTATCGAAGCACTCTCGAACAAAACGAGAATAACACTCGTGAACGATATCTGAAAGAGATAAAAAAAAGCTCCTATAAAATAGGCTCCGCATTTTTTGACATCAATTTCTGAATTGAACTCGCAGCAGAAGATCTTCTGAAGATGTCTCGAGTCAAGTTGTCCTATTTCGATCTGACCGGCCTCGGAGAGCCCATTCGTTTCCTGCTGACCTACGGAGGTGCTGATTTTGAAGACTTCCGAGTGGAAAGACCGAAATGGCCAACTATGAAACCCAGTGAGTACATTGTGAACGTCAAGCCTTGACAACATGCAACAAGGGATCGCCTTAAGTGCGATTAATTATTTTGTCTTTGTTAATTTATATTCTGCAGTAAGTAATTATTTGGAAACAAGAATAAACTGTAGATAAACTGCTAACTATGCTAGAGACGATGGGGTTTAAAATTGCTGGGGATACCTATTTGGAAATTGCCACAGGGCGCGACGATCACATTTACAACGAATCGCTTTCTTCCGACAACGTGAAACGCCTCATTTTACCTGCAATCCATTGCTGATCGGAATTTTTTTTTAAACAATAAAACTCTGTTAGGTACAGCTGTGGAATGCATGAGTTTGCATTCAACGTAACCGTCAGTGCCGTGCGTGATTTTGGGTACGATTTTTAATCACTTATATCACTTATAATTATTTTTTTTTCTATTCTGTCGAATGACCTATATAGGCCTTTAATATATTCCTGTATTCATTTTCGACTGCAATATCAGAATGCCTTACGACCTTGGTTAATCTGATTGATTTCGTAAGGCACTTAATAGACCTACTTGATCGTAAAGATCGATGCATGATTGCTGTTACGTTAAACTGATAAAACCCAATTTAGTTCACGTGTACTGTAGATAACATCGAGCGCTCGGTTTGCAAAACAAAATCACTTCATAACTTCTAAAAAAAAAAAAACATCATAATGTATTCTCATTTAAGAAAAAAATTATATTTAAAAGGGACATGCCAGATTAATTTTAAATAAATAATAAGTACACCGCCAGTTTTATTTAACTATGTATGTACAGTGGTGGCCGTTAAAATCGTTACCCCCTGCATGCTCTTATTGATTCGCAACGATTTACTTGGCCACCAGTGTACAGAGGTCGAAAGCCCTAGAAATCAATCAATCTTTTTTATTATTTTAGCAACCCCTTACGGTCAAGTGCCAATTTATGAAGAGAACGGGAAAGTTGCCCCTCAAAGTTTGGCCATCTGCAGGTACTTGGGGAAGAAGTACAACCTGTATGGTAAAAACGACTGGGAGAACATCGAGATTGACGCCGTGGCGGATGCTGTAAACGACTTGAGGCTTAGTAAGTTCGAAAAGTTTTGATAAAGTAACCAAGTTTCCCACTTAAAAGAAAATCAAATGGATAAAGGGTTATGGGGGTGGTCAAAAATGTACCTACGTGATATTAGTAATGCAATAAAAAAAGTACAGTATACCATCGAATGGTCAGCTTTCAATCAATTGATCACCAGATTGTTCTTTGGGAACTAAGTTTTCAAATTGTGGGATTCATGCTTAATGAAACCATCCTGACGTTTTCAGAGATAGCTCCATACCATTACGAATCTGATCCCGTCATCAAGGAATCGCTTAAAGGGTCACTGTTCGATGAGACCTTACCGTTTTACCTGGGTCGCTTCGACAAGACCGCGAAGGAAAACAGCGGCCACCTCGCGTGCAAAAGGGTGGGTACATTCTTACCGATGAAAATTCCCGAAGGTATTCATGGGGGTATTTTCAGTTGACTTGGGCCGATTTGTATTTCGCCGGAGTCCTGGGCTACCTCAACATGATGGCCGGCAAGGACCTCACCGAGAACCACCCCAATCTCCGGGCCGTTAAGGAGAACGTCTACGGGATACCATCAATCAAGGCCTACCTCGCAACTCATCCGCAGGATTTAAGAAATTAAACTTCGCTGTCTCAATAAAAGACTCGTTTATAAATTGATTGGTGTTTGAGATCCCACTTCTGAATAGTCTTTAAACCATCACCGTAAAAGGGAGCTTAAGAAAAGGACTTAGGAAAAGAAATGAAAATCCAAAGCCAAATCATCTAAAAAAAAATCTACTGTCGCAAATTTGTAAGCACTCTCATTGATTTAACGAAACGAAATTGCCGAATGTTATTACTATTTCCTTATTGCACTAAATACTCAAGGGAGGGGGGCAGGGAAAATTTTCAATGTCACCACCACTTGTGGCCCATAAAAATTCCAAATTGGTCGCCCACCGGCGAGAGTGACCTAATAATTTTAAGCGATCAGAACATCATCCCGATGACAATATAAACCGACACTTCGTTGTGTAAATTGAGCGTGGCCTTGGTCTGCGATTCGTTCAAGTTCGAATTGCAAAATAAAAACAAGGAACCGAGGAGGAGTGGCGAATATCAGCGGAGCGCTGGGTACTCGTTCATCGTTGGGTTGAGAGTGTGGTGGTGAGGAGCTAAATATAGCCGAGAAACGTGAGTTTTTATTTTTGAGTGACTATTTTTAAAAGCACTTCATTGAATTTATCTAAGTTTCACCGCGAAAATTTTACGTACCCCAAAAATAAAACGACATAACTTTTTCGTCGTCGCTCGATTCAAAAAAAGTAAAATTTCACTTCTGGTTAGTGTCTAAATTTAAAAAAAAAAACGTTAAACGAAGCAACATTTTATTCAACAAATCAAAAAAACAAGCTATAACTTTTTTTGTTAACCAAAAATGTACAATGGCGCTCATCTAAAACCTGACTCCTCCAAACGCAAACCACGCCCTTATGCACTGCTTAATACGTTAGGAATATCTGAGTACAACCCCCTCGACACTGGTTTGCGATTTCTATAGAACAACGACATTTAATCATGATCAATATTTTTTAGTTAGAAATACAGGGTGTCCCGTCACTTAATGTCACCACTCCACCTATGTGACAAGCAATTCAAACTAAGTTTTAAAAAAAGCTCTAATAGAGTTTCGTTCTAAAACAAGAAAAAGTTGTTAAGTACCACTGTGCAATATACAGCAATGGTACAGCATCTATTGTCCAGGGGTCACCCAAAAGTATTTTTTTTATCCTTTGACAAAATCCGATTGTTAAATTTTGGTCTGTTGATGAGAAAACGGTGAGAATTTCTCAAACTTTTGCTACTGTGCGGCATACATACATCAAATGTCATAGTCACAGCATCTGAAATGCCTTACCTACCAACATTTCGCAGAAACAAAGTTGAATAACGGAAATAATAAAGCAGAGTTAGTGACTCGAAATCTTCTTGTCACTGACAAGATTTGTAAGTGTCAGAAATTTCGAAAAATCATATTAATTTCAACAACCTCGCCGTATACATGGTGTTTCACTTAAAAACACAAAAAAAAAAATTTTCAAACGATAGTTTCACTATATCATGTGGAATATATTTCAAAAATACATAGTTTGTTGTGTACGGAGTGTTCCGTTTAGCCTGGACGTTACGTTACTTTGTTAAACGGAACACCTGTATATTTTTATACGTTTTCGGATTCCGGACCGACCGAATTTTAACGTGACCATATGCACCACTCATAATTGTAAAAAATGATCCCTGTTGCAGTACGTACTTCAAACGAATGCCAAATATCTTTCGAACAAATGACGTTAGAAACTTAAGTAAACTGCAATCAAACACTCTTACGTCTGGAGTTGGCCATGACTTGAGATAGCAAGAAACGCGGCGCGTGTCTTTTCTTACATTAAAACGTCAAATAAAACGAATGAGGTCAGTTGGTTATGACCAGGGTCACTTCCTGCGGAGGAAATACGAAAACTTGCTATTCAGAGTGTACAAAAGAACAATAGATCAAAGAGTGGGAGGATCGATCGCCGATTGCGCTGCTGCCTTATGGCCGATTTCTTCACCATGTTTAACCTAAGGTTAATTTATCTAACAGTTGGAATGTGGCGTATAGTTGGCCATACACATACTATGTGTCACATTCTAACTGACAGATAAATTTAACCTCAAGATGATGAAGAAATCGGGCATTAGACAAGGTGGGGACGGCCGAGTACAGTCAAGTTAGAAGTGTATGGCCAGTAAGTGGTCTCAAATATGATCCTTGGTTATGATTAAAGCGCCGACATAAGTTTACGTCAACTCCAAAAGTGCGAGTTTTTGAATGCGTGATAGTTTTTTTTCTTACAAAGGTTTCGTCTTGAAACGTTTTTTTTTACTTACGTACG
Source organism: Dorcus hopei (assembly GCA_033060865.1). Lineage (NCBI taxonomy): Eukaryota > Metazoa > Arthropoda > Insecta > Coleoptera > Lucanidae > Dorcus > Dorcus hopei. The sequence goes on from CM065425.1 coordinate 73,716,280, forward strand.
GTAGCGGACAATAAAACCCGGGCACTTCATTTGTACAGTGTGAACCTTGCTTTAATATCTTTGACGTTTAATACACGTGTACGAAATGTCACTAGTAGTAATTCTGACGTATAATATAAATTTTGACAGAAATATAACGTCAATGAAAATCTGATTTACCAAATTTTTCTTAATATGCATGACATGTCAAATCAGTGTTGCCAACTCACCAAATCTGGTGATTTTTTTCAAGTCGTTGCGACTTTTTCGGGTGATTTGCGACTCGTCTCAAACCTGGTGAATTTTAAAGTGACGTGAGACTTTTCAACTTCCTGTTGTTGACGGTTTGACACTGACAGCCTTCACTTTACAAGCATCATTTGACATTTCAAATTCAAATTAAAACGCTAGTTTCTATTCGCATAACCTACAATCTTGTCGCTGTTTAGGTTATGTCAAACAAACCAATAAAACATACATCCTGTGGCAGTGTTGCAAATAGCCGAATTAAAAAAAAATGCTGTTAATTATATTGCCAACTGAAACTTTTGACTACTTTGTAGAAGCTCAAAAAATGATTAATAAACGTAATGGTAATTAAAATTCGTAAAGAAAAAAAAAGACAAAACAAATCACAATCGCAACATCCAAGAAAGAAAATACTGACAAATGGTAAACAATTAAAAATGAAGAAAACCAAGAACTTTTTTGACAATTGAAGTATAGTCGAAATTAAAAAAGATAGTGAGGAAAACAAATGACGATCGTAACATTCGCGAAAGGACGAGGAACGCAGAAAAGTTTTGATCATATAATTCCAGATTTCATTCAATATTTGCTTTTGGTTCTTAATTTAATTTTTTGTTTCTGTCTTTCATTTTTTTTTTCTAATTTTTCCTTTGCTTTTGGTTTTCATTTCCCTTCGCCTTTCATTTGATTTTTTTCATTTAAATTTCTTCTGTCGATGTTCTTCACTAGTCTCGTTTCATCATTTACTTGCTTTCTGTTACGGTTTTTGATTTCTTTTCTTCAAATTTGTTTTTCCTTTCAGTTTGCTTTCATTTTTAGTTACGTCACTGATATTTTGTATTTCCTTTTGCTTTTTGTTTTTTACTTGTTATTTTTTTCCCTAATTTTCGTGCGTTCCCTGACCACGACAGATTGTTTAATTTAGATCACGAATGCTTTCTGGTATTCAATGTAAAAGTTTGGAGACTTTTCGTATAACAATGGGTTCGTTCGTGGTGCAGTTTGTAACTAGTTTGGAGCCGTCAGAACGAGTCGCCCGTCGAAGTAATCATCAATTTGCTCAGTTGCGTTAGATGCAAAACGTTCGTCGGTGCATATTTCCAACCGTTGCAAACTAGTCAGAACTGCACTACGAACAGACCTACTGTCTCAATTTGGTGATTTTGGTGATTCCAATTTTTAGAATAGGAAATTGAGATTTTTCATTTTATTCTATTGGCAACACTGTGTCAAATTCTCGCCCGCCACTGTACATCCCATCCAAGTGACAAGTTTTTACAAGCATTAATAAACTTGAGAATATTCAAACAACGGTAATTCATTTTTAATATGGAATGTCATTAATAGATGCGCTATTTAATTTCCTTTTCAGTGATATAGGGTTGTCCATAACTGCCGTTTATAGTTTCTTCAATGGCCGCGTTCGTAAGAACCAAGCGCTCAAGTAGCATTCGTCTGTGATTGGCTTATTTCAAAGAAACTCAAAAAATCCACCAATCACAGATGAATGCTACTTGAGCGCTGGTTCTTACGAACGCGGCCAATATCTATGTTTTTCTTTACAGTTTTTGTAAATACATGAAATATTGTAACATTTACTGGCTGGTTGCTATGGTAACAGAGTAAACAAACTGTTTTTGTTAATTTTTACTCAAAGATCAATCATTAAAATGTATCACCGCATGATCACTTTATTTCTGCATTGAGATGATTTCATGTAAACTTTTCATTGAACACTGAAACTCGGGAAAATCTATTCTGGAACATCCTATAGATGATGTCTTTTTTTCTTCTCCCCACATTATAATTTGATTTACTTGTCTTGTTACTAAAATGTTAATAAAGTCCAGTCGTTCCTATACTTCTTTCGCTACGTAAAACTTAACCCTTTCAAGCCTGAATTAATTGTTTGAGAATTAAAATACATATATACATATACATAGTTGGCCTGGCCACCACTGCCTATGCGTTTATCGTGAGTAAATGAAGGATAGCATAGTAGAAAGCGCATGAGTAAACGAAATAGCTACATCAATCGACGTTGCCGATTGATAACGCGGGCCACGCTCCGGCCGCAGCATTCCTACCTTTGCAGGCAACATTGTAATATCTCTATTTCATTTCCACACAAGTTTCAATGAGCCTCTCCTTCATTTACTCACAATAACCGTATACGTAGTCTTGGCCAGACCAACTGTGTATATTTTTTTAAACAAAGATTAATATAGCCGAAAATTCAAAATATATTTAGAAACTTATAATTGCAAACCATTTGTAATCATTCTAAGAAATGTTTTCCAGATAAACTTACCAGACATGTTCATTATTAACAAATTATCTTAACAATAAACAATACAGAACGTAATATAACGAATAAACATTTACTAGTAAACTGCAACTATTTCAAATATGATATCACAGAATTCACTAAACTTGTTCGAGTTCTCGCCAGGATAGTCCTAGAACCATCTTAAAACCGCCCTAGAACCGTCGAAAAACCGCAAGCTTTTTTGTTGTGCGCATGCCCCTGACGGTTGCAGGACTGTCCTTGCGAAAACCCCAACAAGCCTACTGCTTTCTACTTCTAGGAATTATAGACAAACTGCACAGCACTATGGTTACTCAGGAATACCGCTAGGAATGTAGAAAAAAATTATTTTATTTGCGGTTACACCTTGGAACCACTAGGCCTGAAAGGGTTTTAATCAATTAGGAAATGAAATACTCAAGAAAATATTTGATTTGAAAATTAAAAAAAGACAATTTAATTTTTCTTTGTAATTATGTATTTGCTTTTGAAGAGAAAAGTACGTATGAGAAAATAAAAAAACTAAAAAATAAATTATTGAAAAAAAAAATTGCAAGTGTCTGTGAGCCTAAATAAAAACTAAAAAATAAATTATTGAAAAAAAAAATTGCAAGTGTCTGTGAGCCTAAATTGTGCAAAATTTGAACATTAATTCAAGTAGATCTAATCCATACTTCAATTTTTATGTAAATTAAAAATTAATTACCATTAACATTTCAAGTTTGTTTATTATTTGTTGCTTGGAGGCGATCATTATTTAAGCTTACATTAAGTATTCTTTGATACATTCCTTTTATGTGGATGTATCATTTTTCTTTCTTAATTTCTTTTTTGTAATTAATTTATTATCACTTCATGTTTCGTTTTTCTCCTTTTCTCCTAAATTTTGTTTCATTCTTGACGCTTTCAGGCCGTGTGGAATTAATTAAGTTAACAAACTGCTTCGAAATAAAAATCATTATTATCATTATCAATTAAATATTAAAACTACATATATTACAGTTAGAAAAGTGTTTAAGCATCCTGATGAAGTGAAGTGTAAGTTAAAGTTGGTCGGGTTAAGGACGGGAAAAATAAACTAATTCATTCAGCTGACGTTTCAGCTATATTTTGTAGCCTTCTTCGGAGCCTAAACCGAAGGAGAGTGTTAGTGGTACAAAGGTCTTAATATGACATAAGAGAGTTACAGTGTTTTTCTATTGGCTTTCTATTCTTTTGTCAAATGTGTTTCCTAATTTGTCAAGTGACTTTCCAATCTGCAGGCCTACTATACTTTGAACCGATTGGAAAGTCATTTGACGAATCAGGAAACACATTTGACAAAAGAGGAAAAGCAATAGAAAAAGACCGTAAAAATACAGTAAAACTTTTCTCGTTTATTCTAATGTGCTGTCTATTCCATGCTTTCAAAGCAACCATTAAATTCCTTTAACAAAATTGAGAAATTTCGATAATCGTTGAAGAAGACTCGATTTTTTATTTTATTTTTTTAATCACAAGAGAAATCAAAAATTTGCTTGGAAAAATTTTAAAAAAAGATTGATAAACGAAAACAAAATAAATGACAGTCGATCGGTGAAATAATACCAAGCGAAGGTTTACTAGAAAAGTCTTTTTAGTAAACTCTTCTTTTCAGTAAAAAGTAAACTTTTTTAAAAACAAACAACAATCGCAAGACAAATAAAAAAATTGCTTGGATAAATTTAAAAGAAAAAACGACTGATGAACAAAACAAATGACAGTCGATCGGTGAAATAACACCAAGCGAAAATTTTGAATTTCGTATTCGGATTGATTTCGAGTTTCATTGAAGTCAGAAATTTTGAAATCCGTTTCGTGTTTATTTCTAGTTTCACTGCAGGTAGAAATTTTTAAATTCGTTTTCGTGTTGATTTGGACTTGGACATTCACTGAAGTCAGAATTGATCAAATTCGTACTCGGATTGATTTCGAGTTTCACGTAAGTCAGAATTTTGATATTCGTTTTCGTGTTGATTTCGAGATTTATTCAAGTCATAAATTCTGAAATTCGTTTTCGTGTCGATTGATATTGAATACTGTATAAAAGAAAACGACAACTATCTGCGCTTTCTTTACCTACTTACTTGAAAATCTCCATAATGGACGAAACTGCAGTCGTAACAATAAAAGTTACACCTTATAGTTTGACTTATCGTTTTCTCCTCTATAATTAAAGGACAGTTACGCTAAGAAGATTGGCAGGCACAACGAACAAAAACATATCAAACATATTAAATATATGTATGTAGGCATGGGTAGAAAGGAGAAGAACACTGAGGTGAGGAAGGAAGGAGGAGAACAGGGTTTAGAAAATAGGAAAAGATGAAAGAGGAAGGCAGAAGAGCGTTGTCAAATGCGACAGAATGTGGATATCTAAAGGTTATGAAAAGAAGAAGAAGACAAGGAAGAAATGAAGGAAAAGAAATCTGGAAAGCGATCGATGAGAATAGATTGCTCAACACAAGCAAGAATTAAAAATCATAAGGCGTCTACAGATCATCAAAAAGTATAATTAAAGGAAGATTAGGGTAGCAGGAAAAGAGGTGGAGTGGACATTGAGGGCGAGAGATGAAGGTGAAAACAGTGATCGACGAGAAAGGTTTAGGGTGAATTGGCACAGAATTATAATTAAGTAGAGTCTTTGGAAGAAGAAAAAGAGAAAAAAATGAGGGAAGAAAAACCTAGCAGAAGAAATATGGAAAGCGGCCGTGGAGAAGGATCAACGCAAGCTGAAATTAAAAATCATAAGGCGTCTACAAATTATCAAAATTATAGTTAAAGGAAACCAGGGAGAAAAGAGGTGGACATTGAGGGCGAGAAATGAAAAAGAAGAATAGAGCAATCTACGAGAAAGGTTTAGGGCAAGAGTGACATACAGACAGAACTTGGAAATCACAAGGCGTGCACAGATCACTACAAATTGCAATCAAATGGAAGCCACGAAAGAAAAAGAAGAGGGTGGAAGAATTGAGGATGTCAGAAGAAAAGAATCTGAACAAAAATCGATGAAAAGACTCAACAGTCTAAATAGAGACCAGTGAAGAAGAAAGAAATTGAGAACGAAAGAAGAAGAAAACCAAGAAACGCGAAACAATCGACGAAAAAGGACAGGATAACAGAATACAGAAAAAGTTTTCATTTAGTCACTTAGGAATCCTCATATTTCTTGAGCCCTACGCTTTTTAATATTTTGAGCAGTTTTTATTTAGAGTGATTTGTTTCTTCACGTCTGCGCATATCTAATTCTAAAGTTATTCAAAATTATATTTTTTTTCTCTCGTTTTTATTATAATTTTAGTTACTACTGGTTTAGAGGAATTAAAATTGTTTATTATCCGCCCAAGATATAAGTAACGAGACCTGTTTGTTATAAAAAAAAAAACAAAACGAAAATGTAATTCCAGGAAATTATCAAAAACAGTTGTTTAGAGTTTGTCTTCTCGTCGTTTTTTTTTTAATTTCATTGTTTGGTTGTTTATTTCTTACAATTACCAATTTTTCTTTAAATGCTTTTATTATTACTACATATTTAAATTAAAGCTGGTTCTTATCCGAAGAAAATTGTAGTGAAAAAATATTTTTTCACTTCCGAAGAAGCTGTCAAACGATAGCGAAACGTAAAGTGTTTGTGCGCCATTTAGTGTCCGTTTAAAAGAGTATTTAAAAAAAAAACTTTTCTTTCGTTTTATATTTGATGCTTTCAAGCTGTTTGCAACTAACTAAATTATTAACACATTGCTAAATGAAGATTATTTTGATTATTATACAAACAGTTTAGGTCGAGACATCTTGCGGACGATTTTTGAATTAAAATCGCAATTCCGAGATAACTAGGATTGCAGTGGAGTTCTCGAGCTACTATTCTCTTGACGAGGCCCTAAATAGGGCCGAAACAGCTGTCCAGAGGATGTTCGAGGAATCCTCAACAAAGTTCTTTATTTATTATACAGGCTATTAAAAAAAGTGTCACAAACTATGAGGGGGAGGGGTAGTATGGGGGTAGTAACGGAAACAGAAAACAAAAATAATGCATTCTATTAAAATTTGAATATTTTTGTTGGTTTGATTCATCACTGATTTATAATTATTATTCTGAGCAATTTTATATACGTACATAATTGGGTTTTTCCCCTGTATTGCATCACTGATTTTTCAATAGAATTTTAAACCACATGCCACACATACTTCTTGATTTAAAAATATACTTGCGAAACGATACCTACGTGTAAAACGATATACAGTGTGGCATGTCGATAACAACATCGTTATCGTGGAATTCTTCACGAGAATGTTATTTCTGCGAAAAAAATTATTTACAAACACCAGTCACTGTTAGTCACGATGCACATACAATTTTATAAACACCTATATAGTTTCATTTTTAAATTACACTGAACAACAAATGTTAACTCTTTTTTTTTCCCTAACTTATAACGGTATATTTCTATTGGTCTGTGAATACTGATAATGATAACCACAAAGCGAAGATTTTCTAGTTTCTATCACGTCTCGTTCAGAATAAATAAATACCTTTTAAATATACAGGTTTTTATTAAATATTCAAATTAAATTTGAATGTGAAAGGTATTAACAAGGTGCACAACATGTATGTAAGATTTATAACTTATTCTGTTATATTACAATTTATTTTACTTATTTCGACTTGTTATACAGGGTGATTTTTTAATTCCACGATCACATCTACTTTTACTCCAAGGGGGGATGTTTAGACCTATGAATCACACTTTTGACGTTTACTCCCGTGCACCCACGAAGAGCCCCTCAAAAATTTTTAATGGAACGACCCATCCTGTGGACCTCAAATGAAAGCTGAGCCTCCAAAGAATGCGCCAATGTATCTGTCTCTTAGAAAAAATTTAATTACAAATTAATTATTCTACATTACGATATTGTTACTAAATTTTTAAACATCTCGCTAGGCTTTGGAAATAATAGTATTTTACTGACATTTTATTACAAAACAAACAACCCCCCTTTAGAATAAAAGCAGGCGTATTCGTATTTTATTTTCCTTTTTAAAATATCTCAGGTGGATCGTTTTCAAAAAATCACCGTGTATACCTACACAGAGAGCCGTTTTATGGTTTGTTATAGTTCTCAAAGAAAAGGGGGAATAGCCTGCGAGCCGCGGTTCACAGAAGGGATGCTCAAAACAGTTACATGAATCGATTCAATTGAATCGATTGTGTGGAATCGATTCAGATCGATTCATCGATTCCACACAATCGATTCAGATGAATCAATTCAATTTAAACACGTAGAATCGATTCGATTCAATACACGTATTACCAATTTCTATTCCTGAAATTAAAACTTATGTCGCAGCATCATATTTTATGGTTCCATTGCAGTGTTTACAACGAACAGATTTGCTGTTATCAGTAATAAAATGCTTCCACACTTCACTTGTTTTAGGAGGCATTGTTCTACACTCACACTCAAATACAAAATACGTATATACCTTCTATTCAAGTGGCAACGCAAATTTTTGCTCGTTGATGGTCAAAGAAATTTCTGTAATTTGAAATGTTCTGTTTTATGCCGCGGACTTTCCCTACCCACAATTTTATCATTTTGAGTTATTGGCTGCCAGTAACATATACAAGGCGCGGTGATAAAAAAATGGTTGTATGTCCAATGTCCACACCTTTCCGATTCGATTCTTGAATCGATTCACACCAAATTGAATCGATTCGATTCTTTCGATGGATCGCTTGCAAAGAATCGATTCAACTATAAATCGATTCGATTCTGAACATCCCTAGTTCACAGACAGGTCTCGACTTGTAAGAACATGTAGGAATCAACACTTTTTTTACAAATATTGTGCAATAATTCGTACGGTAATAAAAGATACTTATAAAATATGTCAATCCTTAGGGAATATTTGATAATCAAGTTTATTAAAATTTTCTCAAAAATGTGATGTGATGAGAAAATTTTAATAACGCTTTTAGAAATATTATGAACACACAAATAAAACGCACCCACTAAGTACATAGATAGGAAACATTTTTGTTGTTGTCCAGTGTTAGTATCCACAATACTTTTTTTTTAAATATTTTGCAATGAATTTGAAGAGTAACGGACAAATAGTTTGTAATTTTATTAATAAATATTATTACGTCAAAACGGATGACGATTGTACTTGCACCACATGTCGTAATATCTCCGTACCTACTTGAATAAGTCAATTACCTCTAATTGCCTTTGTCCCGAATCATGCGACAATCACGCCCTAAATTGATCCCCACGATAAACGCTGTTTAAACAAATTGAAAAGCTTAATTCTCCAACTTTAAAACTTGCGTTGGATAAAACGCACAAGTGTTTATTAAAATTTAACATCAAATTAAACAAATGATTCATTAGATAAGATAAACCTGTTTTGAAAGAAAAAAAGAAAAATGACACCCGCAGATGTAACACGCACGTCTCCGTTTCAGCCTCAAACCAAAGAAAATGTCCGACGTAAAAGTTTCTTATTTTGACATCACTGCTTTGGCCGAGCCGATCCGTCTCCTCTTGACTTATGCGGAGACCCCCTTCGAAGATAACCGCGTCCAGTGGGAAAATTGGCCGGAGCTTAAACCCTGTAGGTATTAGTAATTAAGCAAAAATTAATTGGGTCATTTGTTTACTTCTTGCCTATTTACTTACTTTACGACTCTGCCTGAAAAATACAATATACTACCAGTATTTATTTATTAGACACGAGTTAGGTATCAGCTGGTGCAGAAGAGTGTATACAATTAGAGGCGTATAAGTTAACTAAAAAAGTGGGATCGCCTCAAGTGCGATTAATTATTTTTATTTAAAAAAAATATATTTTTAGCTATGCCTTTCGGTCAAATGCCCGTCTACGAAGAAGACGGTAAAGTGTCCAATCAGAGCAGAGCAATCGCCAGATACCTGGCCAAGAAGAGCAACCTCGTCGGTGAAACCGACTGGGAAAATTTACAGATCGACGCCGTCGTAGACACATTCACCGATTTAATGATGAGTAAGTCGACATTTTTCGCGAAACAATTTCCCAAGCGTTTTTCTTTCGTAGAAATCGCGCAGTGCTACTACGAAGAGGACGCGACCATCAAGGAAGCGAAGAGGACGACCCTCGATAACGAAACGTTGCCCTTTTACTTGTCCAGATTGGACGCCATCGCCAAAGAAAACGACGGACATCTCGCCATTAAGAAGGTTCTCCTTACTCTTAAAGATCCCCTCTCTCACCATCACGTGCTTTATTTAAGGCATTATTGTTTATATGTGCGGGAGCTATAAATTCAATATTAATTTTTTTATTTGACGTTTTCTAAATTTGTAAACCGTGGTGGAAACTTTGTAATTCTGCCTCGGGACGTTTCGTTTCCTCCACGGTGTTATTTAACTGAGATTAATTACTTGCGTTTTTTGTTGTAGTTAAACTGGGCCGATTTTTACTTCAGCGCCCCACTTGACTACTACAATGCTATGATGGGGCTAGACATAATCGAAAATTATCCCAATTTGGTGGCCGTCAGGGATAACGTCTTCGCAATTCCGTCGATCAAGGCTTGGGTCGACACGCACCCCCAGGGAAAGCTACTTCGTTAGACCGCGCCGAAATATGTGTGACTCAAAAGTTGTAGACGCAGCTTAAAAATTACGTATTAATTACGCTTTAAAGTATTTTAAAATAAATTCAATTACTTTTGTTAATCAAGTAATTATTAAAAAGAGACTGCAACACTTACATTCCGATTTTATTCTCGTTTCGAATCAGAAGGTGCGCGTGCTTTCGTCACCGTAAAAAAAATCCTCCCTCTGTTGATAACGTAGGGTGTGAAAGCAAAAAAAAGACTTAAAGAAAATATTTATTATCAATTTCCATTAAATACATACATCACATAGATAAAATCACATAAGATTTCATATAATCGACGGGGTTTAATTTATATTAATTAAATGCTTTCAGATCTTTTTCCTTTTACAAAATTGTCTGCCACGTTGACTGGGTCACAAATCTGGGGAAGTTCTCGGTGGAATTGAGCGCCGTCAAAAACCGCCTGAAATGTTCCACGTGGACTAGAAAATTACTTTCAAAACTTGAACGTACACTTACCAGATCTTGAAGGCCAAATCTGGATCCATGTAGATCCAGAAGTGGTCGCACCCATACGAGGCTGGTATTTGATAGAACGTTATGTTACCTTGGGTTTCGTTTCTGTGAGTTCTCGCAATAGCAACCAACTGAAAACAAAACGTTTTATTTAATAGGGGGCCTCACAGTTTGCGGAAAAACCATGGAGTTAAAATTTAAATTTTTCGATTTAAATCTCAGACTTATACCAATTACGGAATAAGTAAATTTTTTCAGTGTTATGCTAAATATTAATTTGTTGATCCGTTAATTAATTATTTAGTTTAATTATGGAAGGTTCCATCATACTATAAGATTGCAGATGATTGCATAATCCTCTTTCTATTGCATTGTGCCCCAATTCGTACATGAAAATGGTTACATGTTCTAAATTGCATAAGGGGTAGTTCGCCACCTATCTATAAATGGGTACTTTACCTTCTTTCCTAAGGTGTAAGGAACGACACTGTCGTCTTCAGCACTCAACACCATAACGGGACTGTCGACCTCCAGAATGTGCCTTGTATTTTCAAAACGGAATCCATTGTGGTACAAAGGGTCCAGCATGGTAGCCTCGAACCATGGCAACCAAGCGAAAATCTGAAAGAAAATTTTAAAATTTGCTTTTTCTACAGGTAACTACGTATCTATAATTTAATTAATTAAACTTCAAATGAAACATTTTAAGAAATAAGTAAGACTGAAATAAAACTGTTGCTATATGTAACATGAACATGTTTTGAAATGAATGTCTGGCTATAAAATTAAACAAAACAATCACACGTAAAGTTCGCATAAATATACAGTGCCTTTCATAAGAAATTTACAATATTTTAAAAGACCAGAGGTAGGTACAGTAGCGGACAATAAAATCCGGGCAAGAATTTGACAAGTCGTTCGTATTTAGACAAATTTTATTGAGGTTATATTTCTGTCCAAATTTATATTAAACGTCAGAATTATTAGTGACATTTTGTATAATATGTATTAAACGTCAAAAATGTTAGATTGAGGTTTACATTGTACAAATGGTGTGCCCGGATTTTATTGTCCGCTACTGTACGCACGTGATATGCAGTAAAAAGAATATTTTTGCACAAAAAAGGTAAGTTACTTCTCTCATCTTCTTATCACCCGGTATAATTTAAATTAACAGTTTATTTACAACATAATGTTTAAAAACGAAGTTTTTTTTTGTATTGCATCAGCGTCACTTAATAATTACGACGCGACGTCACTAAATTAATAAAAAAAAAAAACAAGTAACGCAAGCTACTCTCTCTCGATATCTATTATTTGATTGGTGGATGACTGACACCTCCACTTGCGTGGAGGTGTCAGTCGTTGTTTTAGCGATTTAACTTGACAGTTGTCTGAATATAGGTTATGTTACGCTTCTTACGTTTATAATTTACTTCTCAACTGCGTACTTTTAAATGTAAAAAAAAAAACATTTCTATTCTAAGCCATATATTGATATTAAGAGCATTTAAGGATTTATGACAGCCTTAGTTTTAAAACCCCATAAAATAAAATTCCGGAAAAGTGATTTTCGGTCACAACTTTCGTAAAACATTTTATTGAGATGCCGTACGCCGCTTAATTTTGCCTAAAGTTATCAACCATACCAGAAAGAGCTTAATGCTTTTCGAACTATTGCAATTTTTCGTTTTTGAAAATTTCCAAATTTCCAACCAAATTTTAAACGATCCGCTGGAAGCGTTTGGTTTCGATCGACGCACACACTAACGCTGATGAAATCATTTCTCGAAAGTCAAAGTTTTTCCTTAAGTAATTTGATTTTAATATCCTTCCGTAAAATATAAATTACTAGACTGTTACATTATTCAGATAAACATTATTCAAATGTTCATTTCATTACATAAACAAAAGACAACGATCTTATCTCAACAAGCAAAAAAAAAATTAAAACAATCCAAAAATAGAAAACAAACTGGTGCGCTCTACGTGATGCTTACATACAACTTTGAAGATAAAATCTGAACACAAGTGGCTAAAAGAAACAGCAATTGAGAAAAACGAGAGACGATCAACTTATCTCAATAAGAAAAAAAAAATTAAAACAATTATTAAATGTGATGTAACGGGTGAAAATCCCGTTAAAATCATTTTTAGTATTGTCAGTCACCCTGTATTGCGAGTTAATACGAACATGCCGTTATTCTGCCATGCGCGTTTCATTTGTGCGCCATTAAACGGAGAATCTCTACACGCAATACGGAACTGTTCCCATCTCCCTCGGACTTAAGCGTGTCGCACTCTCTTCTTCTATCAATCTCCCTCTTGATATCTTACATGCATCGAAGATTCTGTGCGCCGGCAGTCCTTCGTGGCTTCGTGGCTCGTCGTAGGGTGTAGACATGTTGTTGCGTTTAGTGTGCTTTGCGATTTCATTTGGCTGAGAACGCTTGGAGATGAAGCCAACGATACTTTGGTAACCGGCGACTCTTTAGATGTGGTTCATAATGTAACGCATGTTTTCTTTTCTTTTAGGTTCTCTATTTTTTCTTTTTCTTCTTGTTTATTTGAAGTTACGTTTTGCTGTTTCGCTGCTTTTTCTTTTTCCCGTCTATTTACTGCGATTACTACGATCATCGCTCTTCGGCTATCCAAACCTTTGGTGTTGATTTCGGAGGCAAGGTCAGTTCGACAACGACGGTTACATTCACCGCCATTGCTTCCCCGTCTGTCCGGACTTGAATACACCCAACCGCTGTTGGTGAATTTCGTCGTGAGAGGTCGCTGGGAATTGCGATATGCCTTCTTGGCTTCAGTAGTCCTACGCAGAACGCAGGATTCGTTATTCTCCGGACATTGACGACGACAGCTGCCGTTGGAGGCGCGAGGAATATTTTGATTTGACATTGCGGTAACGCATGGTTTTATTTTTTATTTTGTAAATTAAGCAACCGTCTGTTGCCGACGTTAGTTAATTTTGTTTTGACTTTGTAACGGAAAGTCGGTACCGAATTTTCGGTTTTTGATTTTTTACAGCCTCGTTGCGTTTTATATATTTTATATTTTTTTTTTCTGTTCGATTCAATTTTATAGCGTGCTATTTATTAGTATAAATAAAAGCAATTGTGCCGTATTGGGGAATTTTTATTTTATAAATTATTTGACCTTGTATTTTTCGGGTACGGACTACTTAATAAAATGTAAAATGGCGAACAAAAAACGTCATACGGAAAACTTCTTTAGTATGAATTATGCGGAACATAATATTTTAGAACGACTTCGGGCGGGGGGGGTCACCCCCCCATCTACGCCACTGTACATAGGTATATACCCCGAACAGTTTTACTAACGGTAACTGAATGTTTATCTTCCGGACGGTTTGACTAACGGCAACACTGCGCTAACGTTTCGGTTCAGGCTCCAGGAATCGGACGTGTCGGACGGTAGTGAGTGAGACACCCACTCAAGGACGGACGTGTCGGACGGTAGTGAGTGAGACACCCACTCAAGGACGGAGTATAAAAAACGCCCGTGTCAGGTAAATATCCCCAATATGGGTTCAAGCCTTTAAATACAAGCACCACGAGAAACTCCTGGAGTCATTCAACAGGAGGATGGCCATCCGGATTACATCTGCATACGGGATGGTGAGTGCGGAAGCTATTGTAGCACTGGCAGCCGTTTCACCGATCAAACTGGTAGCGGAGGAGAGACGCAGAGCGTATACCGAGAAGGATGCAAGAAACCCGGATGACGGAGACCTGTTAGAGAAATGGCAGTCAGCCTGGGAAAACTATCGAGGCTGGACAAAGACCTTCATAAAGGATATCAGAAAATGATACAACAGAAAGCACGGCGAACTCGACCACTTCACAACCCAAGCGATGACGGGGAAGTTGCGTTCAATTTTGACCGACTGCGACTGCGCCGGGTCGGATTTTCTGCGAAAGCCCCTGAAGTTCATTTTCGTTTAAAAAAAAAATCGCCGTTTGGTTATTTATGGTGCTATCGGGTCGAAACCAGTGGCGTCGCGTCCGGTTGAAACACCTTGACGATATCACTTCCGGTTCCGGAGAAATGATTTTTTTTCCGGAGCGTTGTTTAATCGTAGCCGAACTCTAAGCCCTCCCGAGCTGGCTCTGGGCGTCCCACCGGAACGGGCGGGGCCTCAAAAGACTCAGGAGAAACCAATCTAACGGGCGTCAAAAGCACATCCGCCTGGGATTAATAGGGCGCCGTCCAGATGGAAAGGAATCAGGAATCTTCCATGAAAACAAAGTTCCCCATTTAAAATACATTGGGAGCACCGCGCCGTTGGAACACATATCGGCAGCTTGCGGTGCGGCCGAAGGGGGAAGCGGCAGACGGGGCGCGGCAAGAAGAAGGACGGGGCCAAGCGGAAACGTGTCCCCGGCCAGATCCGTTGATAATTGTGGCGAGGGCCCCTAAAAGTCGCCCCACTCTTTTCCGGGAATCCGGTCCTGTGACGGCGCTCTCGGTGGTTGAAACGTGCGGCGGCATCGCGTTCCTCATCATTTTCTTCCATACGATGACGTGCAGCTCAGTTCGATCCAAGCCCCCCTAGGTACGTACCGTAAAAAATTCTCCAAAAAAAAGTTTACAAATTACATGATTTTCAAAAAATCATTTCTCGAAAAAACGCATTTTCCTGGGGTATAGGCCCCATAGGTTAGGTACCTGGGGGTCTTAACTTGCGTGTGAGAGAGTTCTGTAAAATCGCTGCTGCGTCTAGTTTTCGAGAAATTTTCGCCAATGTGTGAAAATGTGCGGTTTTCGGGCCGAAAAGTACTCTACACAAATGCATCGTCTGACGTTCCGCCCCCAGGCTCCCCACAGCGACGGGCAATCGCTTCGCGATCGCCATCAAAAATCGTCCGAAGAATCATTCTAGAAGTCGTATATACGGATTTCTATAGAAAAATTTCTACCTGCCGCAATATAAAAAAAAAACACGTAAAAATCGAGAAAAAAAGAGGTTTTTCGAGGTGCATTCGGAAACGGAGGCGAAATTGAAAAATCGGTGACGATGAAAAGTTGGCAATGAAAAAATCCCGTCGGAAGTATTCTTCGTGTTTTTTTCGAAATTCCCACGGATAACGTCTGGAAAATTCGGCGAATGCACTTTTGCGAACGTACCTGCACAAGATCAAGAAATGTCCTAGCGAAGCCTGCTGGTACTGCGGCGATACAGACACACCAGAGCACACGATCTTCAACTGTCCGATATGGGCAGAGCAGAGAGATGACGCAAACAGGAGATGCGGCAGAACGATGTCCACGGCAAACGTGGCAGATTTCATACTAAGAGAGATCATGAAGACCAAAACAAAGGAAGAAAAAGAGCTTCACACAAGACTGAACGTAAGAAACCGATTTTATAATATTATAGGACTAATATTGGTAAGACCAAAACGAAGGAAGCGAAAGAGCGCCACATAAGACTGAAAACAAAACTGTTTCTTATACACATACATATACAGGGTGTCCCAACAGTGTGTTCTCGGGCCATATCTCCATAAGTACTGAAGATAGAAAAAAATTTTCAATACAATTTCTTTTTTAATTTAAGAGATCTACAACACGAAATTATTTTCTTCTATACAGAGTGAATCAAAACAGTAATGCCGGACACAACTTTTTTATTTCAAATGGCATGCCCTATATATGAAACCAAATTTGGATTGCCCATAAAATTGTAAACATTTTCTGTATACCATTGCCTATACCTAAACCTAACTGTTCTTGAGATATTTAACATTTTGTCTAAAAACTGCCATTTGCAGCCACTATTTTATTTATTGATATTTCATTTAATTTTAACTCTAAGAAAAATATTTTTGATACAGATGTAGTTGATACATAAGCTTATCATAAGCCGTTATTAAAAGTACTTTTATCGCTACAGGGTGGTCATGGTAATAAACGAAATCTTAGAAATTTCAAAATGGCAAAACACAATTTTCTTAAATAGCATGCCCTATATTTTTCTATCCCAAATTCTTCGTTTAATAAAGTACTTTCATTTTTCTTAAGTATGTCTTATACCTATCTGCGATATTTTTTGAGATTTTCAGATCTATTTGAATTATATCTTTTAAAACGAACACTTGTCTAAGGTGGCTGTGGAAAACCGGCAAACAATGAACCGGTTGACATTAATAATTATTTTTCAAAGTGTTAGACTGTTGGGTACTTGTTAAGACATGAATTATTAGATTTATTGAATTATTTCTTTACTAAATGGTTGCATAGCGAAAGTTGGTTGGATCCGCTGGCAACGGGCTTGACGCTTGGTCGGACAATTATAGGTGTGTGTTCGAATCCCCTCCTGGTACATATGGGTCCTATGTGACAAATGGAACACTTATGTGTCGGATTGTGTTCAGGATTCATTTCGAACTAGGTTTTCTGCGTTTTCCCGGTTTATAAGACGAATGCCGATGGAAAACGCCTAGTAGGTCGGTCGCAGCCGCAGCGGGCAATATTACAATAACCAGCTTAACGCATTCCTGACAAGCTCATAGAGAGCTTGGGGCATGTATGACGTAAGTACAAAGAAAAATGTATAACTGTTTAAAGGAGTTACGTACTAGAACTAACTAATGCCTGTACATTATTGTCGCTTGAAAATTAATTATTAAAGTCAACAGGTTCATTTGTTTGCCGTTTTCCACGGCCACTTTAGACAATAACTCGTTTTAAAATAAATAATTCAAATAAATCTAAAAATCTCAGAAAATATCTTAGATAGGTATAAGACATACTTAAAAAAAATGAAAGTACTTTATTAAACGAAGAATTTAGGATAGAAAAATATAGGGTATGCTATTTAAGAAAATTGAGTTCTGTCATTTTGAAATTTCTGAGATTTCGTTTATTACCATGACCACCCTGTAGCGATAAAAGTACATTTAATAATGGCTTATGATAAGCTTATGTATCAACTACATCTGTACCAAAAATCATTTTCTTAGGGTTAAAAATAAATAAAATATCAATAAATAAAATAGTGGCTGCAAATGGCGGTTTTTAGACAAAATGTTAAATATCTCAAGAACGGTTAGGTTTAGGTATAGGCAATGGTATACAGAAAATGTGTAGAATTTTATGGGCAATTCAAATTTGATTTCATATATAGGGTATGCCATTTGAAATAAAAAAGTTTTGTCCGGCACCACTGTTTTGATTCACTCTGTACAGATGAAAATAATTTTGTGTTGTAGATCTCTTAAATTAAAAACGAAATTGTGTTGAAAATTTTTTTGTATCTTCAATAGTTATGGAGATATGGCCCGAGAACACACTGTTGGGACACCCTGTATATATATTTTATATTACTCGTATAGGACTAATATTGGAAAGACTGATTTTTATAGGGTTGCATTGTATTTTCGACGAATTGCCTTGGGGAGGATTCCGGAAATGCAGTAGCATACGACAGAGGATATGGAGTTTTAGTTGGTAAATGGGCGCCTGTGCTGGAGACCTTTAGAAAGGTTACAGCCGGGTGAGTACAACACGCCATCGACTTGGATTACCGTCGATGATGTCTTTAGAAGTTTTCTCCAAGCCTTTATATATAAAAAAAAAAAAGGTAAATATGAGTCGGACACCCACTCAAGGTAAATATGAGTGAGACACCCACTCAAGGGTAGAGGTAATGCAAACGTAGCACAGGTCGCTTAGCGTGTTTAAGTCATGCACCGGCAGGCGGATGACTGGTTCTGTCCGAGCTCTCTTTATTGCACGAATTAAACGGCTGATGATGACTATACGATGACCGTCATTTATGCTTAAATGGCCAAAATGACCTCACGATTTAAAATAACCGTCATTTTACATCACCAGTTGCCATATATCAAGAATTTTTTGGGAGGATTATTTCTCTACACGTTTCAAACAAAAAGGGAATTATTAAAAAAAAATTGCTGTTGAAAAAATGTTGTTTAGTTCCAAGGTTACTAAAGAGAGAAGGTTGCCTGGTAAGTTGTGGAGTGACGCGTCATTCAGTAGGCCATCTATTTGTGTATATGCATTAAATGGGCCTACTGAGTGACGTTGCAGTGACGTTGAAAGTTACCAGGCAACCTGTCTTTTTAGTAACCTTGGTTTAGTTCTACACCATTTGGTAATTTGGCAAAATTGCCATCGAAAGAATTGATAATTTTTAGGGGCTTTATTTACCCTTCCGTATGGGTGAACAGGGATCTCCTCTCGCATGGTCGTAAATGGGGCCACCAAAACCACACCGGTCGGAATGAAATCGCTTTCTTTCAAGCGAGCAATGGAACTCGTGGCGAGGCTCGTACCCAGCGATTGACCCCAGACGAACACCTCCGAATCCGTCCTTGACCGGACCCATTTTACGAATTGGACACAATCGTTAACAACGGCATTCTCGGACATGTGACCTCTGCTCGAATCACCGTAACCTTTAAACAAATTATTAATTTCAGTCTTATACTAATTTATTGCTGTTAGATCAAAGACGAAACTTTCATGACTGAAATAAGAATCTCAGTTTTTCTTTTAAGGAAGAGGATTTATTCTTCTTCTTCTTCTTCCCTTGTCTTGTACTTACCTCTGTAGTCGAAAGTGATCACGTGGAAAAATACCCTCAGTAGTGTGTAGAGGTTGTAAGAGTCCCTCCTCGTTTCGCCAGTTCCGTGGAAATAAATCACCACTTGGAAGCTGCTGTTCTTCAGTACGTCATCGTAACTGAAGTAAGGATCTGTGATGGACTCGGAGACGAGTCCCCAAGGTAGCAAGTGCCAAGCCCCCAGTGTAATCGTGCCGTTCGATTCCGAATCGTTGACGTCGACGTAAAAATTTTTCAAGCCGACCAAGTGTGTCAGATTAAACTGGCTGGTTCTGCTGGGGAGGCCAACTGCAATTAAATCGATTAACTAACGCCATCGAGACAATAAATTACAATACAGAGTGTTTGTCTAATGTTCATCAGCTAGTAATTTAGATTATTACTAAATTCGAACTTTTGTATTTTATTAATGTTGCCATCAATTACCGACAGAGCAGTCTAGTGTGGCTCCCTCTCTGGAACAGAAAAATGACTCTAAACTAAAAACATGGCCGGCCAGATAAATCTAGGATGCCATGATTTTTATGCACAGGGTTCCCGAATTCTCTTTTGGACGTCACTCTCAAAATAAGAAATCACTCTTCTCTGAAGACAGTAACCATGGCCAGCAACATTAACATTCACTGACGTGTATGTATGGCCGTGTCAATTCGCCTAAAATTCGGTTCCAGAAAGCATGCCGTGGAGTACTCCACTCAGCGCTCCCTATTAAAGATACTACAGAACTACTGATAGTAACGTAATGGCAACTGCAATTACTTAAAAACTCACAAGAGGCGCTGAGTGGAGTACCCGTCAAATTTTTAAAAGTCAAATTGAAACGGCCATACATACACGTCAGTGAATGTTAATGCTAGAAACATGGCCAGCCGGATTAAATCTAGGAGGCACAGAGTTCCCGAAATCTCTTTTAGACATTAGTCAACACTGCATGTAATGCCATGTTTAGGCATTGGACATACAGTATAATATGTATTATTAGCTGATTAATCATTATATAAACACCTAATATTCGGACACTTACATCTGGTAAACATGAGCGCATCTTGAAATGAAAACGACAACATAAAAGCTATAGGAATTACAACGAACGCTGTTAAGAAAGCAATCAATGCAAGGATCAACCTGCAAAAGACAGCGTAAAGATCCCCTCTCTTGACAAAAGCCCATCGAAAAAAGAATACTTACACTATAATCAGGACAATATAGATTACTTTGCGGATGTTACACTTCTTGTGCTTCCCACTTAAAATGTCGTAGTTCTCGGGACTCATCTGCAACAACAGGTGGTTTGCTTTTAGTGTCCTGGATGCTCTACGCTGATGTTTACCTTTCTATAAAAATTTTTCAGTTTCTCGCCAAACTTGTTCATGCCCAACACAAAAGTGTCTTTTAAAGAAACTTGAGCGCACAAGAGTGAAAGTTTGTCGGGTAATATCACGCGGTGTGTTAGGCGGATATGTATTCGGATAAACAAGATAAATTCGTCGAACAATGAGTCACAGCCTCAAGAACTGAAGTAACAAATAACAATAAACAAATTCGCTGAATTTCACAAATGACAAGTTGTCAAACAGTGTCGCCAACCTACAAACGGGAACGCAAACTGGAAAATTTCTACCTACTTTTGCCCGAAGATATTCTGCTATTTCTCATTTCAGGCTATGTAGAAATCTATCAGTGATCCAAATTATTATAGCTATCAATAAAAAAAGTCTAATTCAAAAATAACGAAGAAATACATGCCATGTATAGGTACTCTAAACCCTAAGAAGTGGTAATATACAGCGGCATCTATGAAATCTAATTTTTTCCTTAAAACATTAAAGCTTGATAAAAATTAAATGAAAGACTTATTTTATTTGAATTCCCAATTAAAAATTTAAATGTTAAAATTAAGCTTTAATGTTTTAAGGAAAAAATTAGATTTCATATGAAGGTAAAAATTTGAAAGCTTGAGTTCGAAGACTAGGTAAGTTCGGCTTGGCTAGCAGGAGAGGATAGAGAGTAGAGCGTGGAGTGAAGTCACGTGATTAAAGAGTAATGTGACGTAACGGTTGTTACCCGAACGGAAGAGTCGACGGGTAGCGATGGTGACATATTTAACCTGCAAAATATGGAAACTGTCATACATGCATACTTCGATCAACATAATTTTTATTCTTGTTTTAGTAAATCATGCTAATTTTTTTGAACAAAGAATAGGTTTGTTCGCGGTAAGGATTCAGAACTGATTCGGGACTATTCGCATGCGCAGTTGAAATAATGACGTTCGCGGATCACAAAATTCCGAACTTCTAGTTACGTTCTGTGTTCGCGGGTCAGCCAGATTCGGTTCGAGATCGATTCTTAACTAGTTCTACTGGTTCTAGGGATTCAAGAAGAACCGTAAGTTCGCGACATGCGCAATTTTATGTATAGCGACAGTGTGGCTATATTCGCAGCTTGCGGGGCTATATTCACGATTGTTTTTGTTTTTATTCTGGGTTTCTCTTGTAGTTTTTTTGTGATAGTTTAATTTTATATTGATTAGAATTGTAATTGTTAAGTAAATTAAAAAATGTTTTTACTTTTCACTTAATAAAACATATATTTTTAGAGTACGGCCATAATGTCAGATCATTTATCGTCATTTATAGAGTTAACAATTCAGAGTTCTCATTCTTGGTTCCGAAATCGTTCGCGGTAAATAAACATCCCGAACCGGTTCATAATCGAGCATGCGCACTACGACAATCCTGAATTAGTTCCGTACTCGTTCTGAATTGGTTCGAAATGTGTTCCGCGAACAAAGCTAATAATTAAATTTTAGTCAATTTCTGAGATCACGTGATCCTTGTCATGACTTGTAGATAGGTTAGGTTTATGTAAGTTTTGCCGCGAATGTCGTTTGCGCATGACAGCTCTGCGAGCACCACCTCGCCGCGCCAACAGGAGTTCGTAGAGTTAACTGTATTTACTCTGCTCTTGTATGAGATGAACGACGTAGAGTTTATAATCATAGATAACTTTATAATGTTCACTCCATTGGTCCTACTCGAACGGATTTAGAGCGGAAAGAGCAAATAGAGTCAAAAGAGTAACCAAGTCGAACTCACCCACAAAGGTACCTATATATAGATACCCTACCACTTCTCCGCTATTTTTGTGTTAAAAAGGTAGGGATACAGTTTCCCGAAATTTTTACACTGCGGTACGGAACACATTACATTTTATACGAAGCCGTAAGCGTAAATACAGTGTTGCCAACAGTCTTAGGCTACATTTACATTCAATTTCGTGCCAGCACGAATTCATAACACGAAAGTTTGACGTGTGCTTTCTTATGATACCATTTACATTGGGCAATTCAAATTAAAACGCTAATTTTTATTCACACAACCTACAATCTTGTCGCTGTTCAGGTTATGTCAAATAAGCCAACAAAACATATATCCCGTTGCAGTGTTGCAAATAGCCGAATAAATAATGCTCTTAATTGTAATTGCCAACTCAAACAGTTATTTTTGACCACTTTGTATTTTAATAACCGCTACTTTTTTTTTAAATGAAGCTAAAAAATCCGCTAACCGCTAAATTGGTTTCTAGTCCGCTAGATAGAATTTGATTCCGCCAAATCTATCGGTAAGACCGCTAAGTTGGCAACATTGCGTATACATATAAAACACTTTTTCACTGATTTGACTCCCTTCTTAACAGCTCGCAGCTGCAACTGTCACGACACATGTGTATTTACATTGTGATTTTCATGACCAATTTTCAGTTTCCGCGTAATTCCGCCCGCGGCGACTCTTTCCTTCAGAGGTGGTTATTCTCGAACTGGAGAGAAGCGATCAGGGATGTTCCGCGCCACCAATTTTTAGTATTAACATTTAGAAGAAAATTGTACTAAAAGTGGTAACCATTGTAACTCGTGTCTAAATAAAAACCTGGTCAAGTAGACGCTCGTTACTAGATTCAAAAAGAGGCGCCTAAATCTTAAATCATTTGTTAATAAATAGGTTTGTTCCAGCAATAGTTCGTAACTAGTTCGAAACCGTCAAAAGCATGCAGTCATCAAAATTGTACGCTTGACGGCGCCATTAAAATCGATTATTACTTCGGTGGGCAACTGTTTTTAACGGTTCCGAACTAGTTACGAACTGTTGCTGGAACAAAGCTAATAAAACCGTTAATTCAAAATATTTTTTTTTTATTATAAAATAAAGTAATAATTTTTTAAAAAATAAATATAACAAAAATACAACATTCTTTGGCAATAAATAGATAAAATTCTACAAAAAGTTTAAAGGTTATGATTACCTATTACCTTGGTTATCTTGGCCGCGTAGATACCCAGTACCGACATAAAAGCCGTCCTCCATTTACAACTTATTTGAACGCGAATCGATTCAAATTCACTTAAAAATCACTGATTGCTTTCCATTTGCAGTTATTCATTTGGCGATCAGTGATGAGGAAGTGATTGAGTTTCCCCTCTCGCACCCCGTACAGATCAAGCTGGTTTTCTAAGTCAGTTATCAGTTTCATGTGATTTCATACGTATTTTAAGGTTATGTTAATTTTAGTTTCAAAACATCATTCCTTTAAGAGTCTCTCTGTTCACTTTGAAATCAGTTCAGTTCAAAATCAAATTGATTTGATTTTGGGTGAAGTGAACGTAAATGGAGGACGGCTATAAACGTCAGTGTCAAGAAAGGACGCCATACTGTTTGATACCTACCTCATACCCTACATGTAATTTACAAATCAGTAGGTATCAAACGGTTTGTGCGCCAAGTCGGCATGGTCAAGAGCGAAATTGTACTAAATTTTGCAAAGGGGTACTAACGTACTAAACAGTTTCTGTTTGTACTAAATCTAGTACAACTGTGCACCTTGGAACATCCCTGAAAGCGATCGCTCCCGAAAATAACGCATTTCTCGAAAGGTTTGTATTGTGGTATAGGTTTATACGAGAGCCTACGTAATTTTGACGTCACTCCCACAAAACGAACCCTCTCCCACGTTTCGAGAATTCAGCGAATTAAAGAGTAGAATTGCCGGTATAGCAGTGTTCTGTAATTGTTACCACTAAACGATAACTTCTGTATTAAATACTCATTAAGGTCCAAATTTAAAACCTCACTTCAGTGGCGAAAGCACTCCACTCACACTTCTTGAAATTCAGAAAAGCTTTAATTTTCATTTTAATAATTTTTAAAATTTCTATCTTAAATTACTGATTAAAGTACCTATTCAGACCATAAACTTGCCCTGCATTTAGTTGGTGGACTAACTATCAAAGTTTAACGAGTTTAGTCCGACTGTCTTCTAAACAGAACCACAAACCACTAAATTACTATAGACGTTTAAGTTAAATGACAGACTCACGGACCAGGAAATTACTACGCTTCCAAACACGAGTGTGATAGTTTTTGCCACAATTCGCAATTGATGTAAAGTTGGTAGTACAGTAGACGATCTTGTTTTATTCCGTTTCCATGGAAAATTTCAAATAAAATTTGTGAATCATGTGTCAAAGTCTTGGGTCAAAGTTATTACACACCAAATAAGTACGCAATTATTTAGCTAAATATAAATAAGGTAAACGTGTTCTAGGTATTTTCTTTGTTCCCGTGCTATTACGTTTTAGTTATTTGATTAGTCTTCTGCTCTTAATAACTCATATTTTTGACAAAACGTAAATTGAAACATATTTTTATGATAAGAAAGTACATGAAGAGTTTTTACTTGTAAAATTTAAAGAAATTCTTTCTTATACAACAAGGAAAAGCGTTCAAATTTATGTTTTGTCAGAAAATACATACCTATAAATTACATATATG
The DNA here is from genome assembly GCA_033060865.1 of Dorcus hopei. Taxonomy (NCBI): domain Eukaryota; kingdom Metazoa; phylum Arthropoda; class Insecta; order Coleoptera; family Lucanidae; genus Dorcus; species Dorcus hopei. Next base: position 73,741,404 of record CM065425.1, read on the forward strand.
ATCGTCTATTATCAAGGTTACTAAAGAGACAAGGTTGCCTGGTAACTTTCAACGTCACCGCAACGTCACTCAGTAAGCCCATTTAATGCATTTACACAAATAGATGGCCTACTGGATGACGCGTCACTCCACGACTTACCAGGCAACCTTCTCTCTTTAGTAACCTTGGTCTATTACGGCTTTTAGTAATGCCAAAACGTGACACAAAAATTCATCAAAGACAATAATTTTTAATAAACTATCAAGTTATTTGACAAAATGACTTACTTTTCTGTTAACGAATGAATATTTTTATGAACGTTTGAACCATGGCCTTCTAAATGAAAAGCGAGTTCTATCTGGCCTGCGCAAAAGTGCAGTTCAGGCGTGCTCCGCCAAGCACTACTTATGGGGCGCTTTTTTAACCTAAAATCTTGACAATTCTGTCACGTGTGAATGGTGAATAAGTTCGTGAACAATTAATGTTATTATTGTAAAAATTTGAGCATACTGGATATTATTTACGTTAGAATAAAATAAAATAAATTTTAGATTAAAATCTTACCTGCACATACTCAAAATTTCTATGGTAAGTTACAACATGTATAATAAAGCTTCTTTTCTTACTGTGCGTAATTATCATCGCCCTTTTTAACACGTTTTATTTATAACACGAAAGCTTTTTAAAATGACAGGTTTTCTTTATTGCGCAAGCATACTTCACTCCGACGTGATCAAATGATTTGTACATGAATCTATAAAGTTTATACCATATAAATTATGTTGTATTATGGTAATTACAATATTAATTAGTTTTGAGTGAACTCACTTTGATTGACAGTAATGACAGTGCATTTCACTCAGTGCCGTCAGTGCCCCATAACCAGCGCCAAAGTGGCGACTTTTGGCGTTTTCTCGAGCACAAAAATTCAATGTAAATTTTTCAAAACGCCCAGGCCAGTTAGAACTCGCTTTTCATTTAGAAGGCCATGGTTTGAACAATTAAATCTATAAATGAATAGATAGTACTTCCTAATTTTATTTTTTTATTTATATAGCTACCGGTTTCGGTTCTTGAAATGAACCTTCATCAGGCCTAGAAATCAAAATTAAATCTATATACAAAAGAAAGCTGAAATTTAAATTTCGCGCGCTAAGTCCATACTTTCGCTTCCAACCACCAGAGTAACAAATCCAGCCGCCTACTATGTACGTTAAGCATCTATAGATATAAGTGATTTGTGAACAGAACTGACACCACAAATCACTTATATCTATAGATGCTTAACGTACATAGTAGACGGCTGGATTTGTTACTCTGGTGGTTGGAAGCGAAAGTATGGACTTGGTGCGCGAAATTTAAATTTCAGCTTTCTTTGTATATAGATTTAATTGTTCAAACGTTCATAAAAATAATCATTCCTTAATAGAAAAGTAAGTCAGTTTGTCAAATAACTTGATGGTTTATTAAAAATTATTGTCTTTGATGAATTTTTGTGTCACGTTTTGGCATTACTAAAAGCCGCAATAGACGATCATAAATATGTATGTAATTTATATATTATTTTTGACAAAACGTAAATTTGAACGTTTTTTCTTGTTGTATAAGAAAGAATTTCATTAAATTTTACTCGTAAAAACTCTTGAAATCCTTTCTTATCATAAAAATATACGTTTCAATTTACGTTTTGTCAAAAAGTACATGTAAATTACATCTATTTTATGATTGTCCATTACATTCTTATCAGGTTATTAAGAACAGAAGACTAATCAAATAACTAAAACGTAATAACACGGAAACAAAGAAAATACCGAGAACACATTTACCTTTATATTTAACAAAATAATTGCGTTTTATTTGGTGTGTAATAACTTTGACCCAAGACTTTGACACAAGATTTACAAATTTTATTTGAAAGTTTACATGGAAACGGAATAAAACAAGACCACAGTATACTTATCAATCAGTAGGGACAGCTCGTGTCGGCACCTTTGATGTTCATACTACCGTTTTCAGAGCCAATATGGCCGTTACTGGCGGGATTTCATTTTATTGCTACTAGATGTCACTGGTTGAAAAAAATGGCACGGATGGAAATAATTGCAAGCAAATCATAGAATGCGATGTTGTTTTAAACAACTTTAGGCTTTCTACACAACATAAATTCATTATAATCTAACAAAGATGGTTTTCTGTTCAATCTTTCTCATCTCTCCGCATCTATCACACAAAATGCTGAATTAAGAAACGCCCGCTTAAAAGCAATTGATGAATTCACCGGTGCGCCACACGCGGCCGTTTGTGGAAAGTCCGCCAGTTTTCGCACATGCGCACTCAGAAACTGTAGTGCTAGAAACCTCTAGCTGTCCCTACTGATTGATGAATATACTGTGACAAGACCATTTACCGTACTACCAACTTTACATCAATTGTGAATTGTGGCAAAAGCTATCACACTGACATCTCGTGTTTGGAAGCGTAGTAATTTCTTGGTCCGTGAGTCTGTCATTTAACTTAAACGTCTATAGCATGGCCAACTCCATTAACATTCACTGACGTGTATGTATGGCCGTTTCAATTTGACTTTTAAAAATTTGACGGGTGCTCCACTCAGCGCCTCTTGTGAGTTTTTAAGTAATTGCAGTTGCCATTACGTTACTGTCAGTAGTTCTGTAGTATCTTTAATAGAGAGCGTTGAGGGGAGTACTCCACGGCATGCTTTCCGGAACCGAATTTTAGGCGAATTGACACGGCCATACATACACGTCAGTGAATGTTAATGTTGCTGGCCATGTCTATAGTAACTTAGTGCTTTGTGACTGACACCATCGTGGTTACCTGCAGCGTGACCACATTGAGTAGATTTTTACTTTTTTAAGGGTCGGTTTATCGATGCTAAGTTAAATTTATCTTTCAGTTTGTTACCAATGGCAACAATTATGAAAGTATACGTTGCAATTAGTAACAAACTGAAAGATAAATTTAACTTAGCATCGATAAACCGACCCTTAAAAAAGTAAAAATCTACTAATGGGTTCATTCTGTAAAATTATAACGAGTCGTAATCCTTTGAAAATCGTTATTATAACGGTATTCGCTATTTCACCGATAAGTTGTATTCAGTAAAATTATTTCTACGATATCGTTACAAAAATATACGTTATGATGTCGCTATGGTGAACGTTATTTAACGAGAGATTCAAGAGTGCTCGTTGTCATAACGATTTCGACAATTTTGTCAGAAAAAGCCATGGCTGAAGACGAAGTTCTTTTTGTTGTAATTTTACATGAGTTACAAAGACGGTAAAATATGACCTGCAATAAAAAATTTCAGTCAAAGATATCGGACATTAAATCGCTTGTTACGTGTCAATAGCAATCCATTAAGTTTGCCAGAATAAAACTTCAGAAAATTTTATAGACTATCGAGAGAAGCTGTCCGAGACCTTTTCTTTGAAGTGGAACCTTTCCTGCAAGTGCAAAGAAGAAATACAGCAATTCCAAATGTTATAAAAGTACAAATAAATTTAATATGTATAATTTGATTTTGATGGTCAAATTTTTTTTGTAGATGATTACTGCATTGCATTTCTTTGCTCACGGAAATTACCAGAAATCTGTAGGTAAAGATTTCAATGTTGAACTGAGTCAAGCATCAATGAGCAGCGTAAATGAAGTAGTAGATGTCTTCAATAATCATCTGGACCAAAATTATATAAGATTCCCAACAAGGCAAGAGATACAAGATATAAAAGAAAGGTTCCATGAAAAATTCCAGTTTCCTGGAGTGATTGGCATAATGGATTGCACCCATGTCACCGTCTGCAAATAATCTAATTTTTTTTTTATCTATAGTGGTTGCCCAACAGGGTCCTAATTCATCCTGGACTTGCATTCATCAATAGAAAGAATTTCCATAGTATTGATTTGGGATTCAGATTTAAAAATCCTAAATGTACGTTCACACTGATTTGAACACATAAACGTAACCTAAGAACACCAGTTTGATATGTTATGATCAGTATTAGGTGATCATCATACGATTCTGTTCACAATCATTAGGCTTGTTTGGGTTCTCGCCAGGACAGTCCTAGAACGTCCAGGAGCAAGCGCACGACAAAAAAACGTGCGGTTTTTTTGTTATGCGCATGCTCCTGGCGGTTCTGGATCTGTTCTCAGGGGAACCCGAACACGCCTATTGATTTGAATGAAAGCAACTAACATTACCATTACAACTTCTAATTTATATAGAAAATGCAATTATTAACTTGCATTCCCATAGATTAACTGAACAATAATTCGAACTATCTAATTATTATCAAATATAATTTGACAGTAAAAAATTCAGTAATTTACCTACCAAATTACAAAAAGTAACCAAAAATACATAACATTCTTAAACGCGTGAACATAGTCGCATCCACTCCAATCATTAACTTCTTGAAAAACATTGGGCTACATCGTTAACAAGAAATACATTCGTAACGACAAGTCGTAGTGAATACTATTCCACGCTAATCTCGTTGCAAATACCGTTATGAATATTCATAACGATTATCGTAAATCAACGAGTCGTTATTTTTGAACTTTTACAGAATAAGCCCATAAATGTGGTCACGCTGGTTACCTGACGTAAAACGTAAAATAACTACGGACTGAACGAAATCGACAACGACGCCCACAAACTAAACGCAGGGTTGATATACCAGTAAAAATGAGTGAGTTGAGTGCGCACTCCACTCAAGTGGTGTTTCTGAATTTGGGTCTAAATCTTTCATTAAATACAGGCCGCATTTCGTTATTTAATGAATATTTATTAATAGTGCGACTTTGGAAATGTAAATATTGAAGCGACCAAAAAGCACTTAACAGATTATGTCGTAGAGCCAGAAAGTATCTTTAAATTCAAAATTTTATTAGCCAACACAAAATAAAGATAGCCCAATCGGGCCCAATCAGCTAAAAGGATCTTAAGCTCCGTACACAATGGATTTGCATAAAACATAAGAGATAAGACATAAGCCATAACAGTAATTCGACCTACGTAAAGAAGTGCGCTGTATCACAATAGATCCATAACGAGAACAAAGCAAATGTGTTTCTTACGGCTTATATCTTATGTCTTATGTTTTATGCAAATCCATTGTGTACTCGCCTTTAGTTGTACTTGCAATGCCCAGTGCTGCCATCTACGGCGAAGCTCGAGGAAATACTGAAGAAGCACGGCGGATTTATGGTAACACATTTCCAAATCCATGCAAAAACATTTACAGCTAATGTCCCAGCATTTACGCGATTATGGAACGTTTCGTAGGTGTGTCGCTAATGATGGATGCCACTTTGAACAGTTGTTATAAATATTCCTAAATTACTGTAAAGAACGTTTGAATGTGTTCCTCCACACAGATATTATTCGGTGAGTGAGTGCGCCTTTGCATATTAGTCACGCCTGCCTACGATCAGCGAAGCAGGCACCGTAAGTTTCTTGTTGTTTCATGACCGTCGTATAAGGGGCGGATAAAATAAGTTCCCCCCTGTTACGAAAATAAAAAAAAAAATTTCCGTGTTCTATGTGCTGTCACGGTAATGTGGTTAAAATTTCTGCACTTATTTTACAAACATCCTGTATATTAAACGTCAAAAATATTAAAGTCAGGTTTACATTATACAAATGACGTGCCCGGATTTTATTGTCCGCTACATATATTTCTTTTAATAAATAAGGAATTCAACACACAACAAACATTTAAATGAAGAATAGAAACAATTTAGCGCAGGACTGAGTCTTTTATGTGTATCTTTTAAATTAGTGCGAGTCCTGCGGCTGTCAAAAAAAAGTGAAACGTCAAATGAAATCGAAATGATTGAAATATGAAACGATGAAATGATATACATAAGTGTGAAAGACGGATTGCTTACCTTTCAGCACTTTCAGTAAGTAACTTACTATGTCTATTATTTTCGAAAATTAAATTTAAATTATTAAGCGCTTTATCCATCAACCGTCAGTTTAGAATTTCTGATTCCTTCCTGCTTGAAATTTATGTACAATAGTTACGTCTTCAATTTGGCGATGTTAAAGTATACAGAATTCATTTCGTCTTTTGAGATTCTTGTACACTGTGGAGTTTGCTCTGGAGCAGCTGTGGAGTGTGAAGTTACAGTCAGCGTTGCCAATTTAGTTATTTTGTCACTAAATTTGATGACTTTCTTTTGACATTTCAGACAATTTTTAACGAACGTCAAAAATTTAATGACTGAAGAAATAGGAGCGAAAATAAATAAATAAATAAGGAAAATACGATCGAAGGTAGAAAACTTATTTTCATTTCTCTTTCGTTCAAAGAGAGGGACAGGACAGGAATCGCTCCAGTGTCAAAATAATTACATTGGCAATATTGCACGTAAGTTGGTAAAGAAGAACTCGATTTCTCTGCCGTAATTATTTTGACATGTGGCAAGTTACCACAAAATTACAAAAAGAAAATAACTAAATCGGTTATTAAATGAAGACATCACTAGATTTGTCACTAAACCGGGTCACAAGCACACTACAATTTCAGACTTGCCTGAATTTACTAGAATTTGCCTGAAATTACAACAGAAAGTCACCAGATCTAGTAACAAAATCACTAAATTGACAACAGTGCCGCTAGCGCCTGCGATCGCTACGCCACGTTGCGTGAATGGTTGTTTTTTTTATTTATGGCGAACTTATAAATCTTTCACCATTTTTGTGGTAATGTAAGATAATGTAATGTAATGTAACATGGACATTAAATACGTACATACAACATTCTAGGTTTTGACTCTATTGAAAAATCGTTGGCTTTTCGATTTAGTTTTTTTTGTGTAATTTTTCTTCGTAATATAACATTAGAAGGCGACTTACATGAAAGTATTACATTGAAAAACATGGCCGACAATAAAGGTTTGTACAGGATAGCTTCCAGGATAATTATATTTTATCTGCCAGCTTTAATGAGACGGTACAGTTTTTTTGCGATGCTAAGATCTGATTATTTAATGTACTGTCATGTAATTAAATGTTATGCGCAACTTTTGAAACAAATAATCACGTATAACATGCATCCTTGTGAAGTGAAAGGTTATTTTCTCTGTTTATGGTGAACTTATAAAACTTTCACCTTTTGTGGCAATGTAAGATAATGTAATGTATCATGGACCTTAAGAACAACACTCTAGTGGCCGTATGCACAGACAAATCTTTAGACTTAAGCCAAAGTAAACCTTTATTTTGAACAATGTAACTATACGGCGAACAGTTTGACATGAAGTTAGCTTTAAGTATCAAGTCCACCTTGAGATTTGTCTGTGCATACGGCCATAAGTTTTGACTCTAACCTTAGGTTTTACGATTTAGTTTTTTTTTGTTTAAATTTTCTTGTAATATAAAATTAAAAGGCGACTTACATTGAAAAACATGGCCGACAATAGAAGGTTTGTGCAGGAAAGCTTTCAGGGTAATTACATTTTAACGGACGATTTTGATGAGACCGGACTTTCATGTGTTCAGTTTTTTTCTGCGATGCTAAGTTCTCATTATTTAATGTACTATCATGTAATCAAATGTTATGCGCATCCTTTAAAGTAAAAAAAATATGTATAACGTACATCCTCGCGAAGTGAACGGTTATTTCTCTGTCTGCTTATGGAGAACTTGTAAGGTCTTTCATCTCTGCGCTAATGTAATTTAATGTAAAGTAAATACAACATTCCTAGGTTTTGACTCTAGTAAAAAAAATGTTTGGCTTTTGGATTTACTTGTTTTGTTTAAAATTTTCTTCGTAATACAAGAAAGGCTACTTACAGGAAAGTATTACATTGAAATACATGGAATGAAATTGTGAAGCGACCTCAATCTACTGATCTACAACGGAAAAACGTAGGAACTACTGAAAATCGGTTTTTTGTTTTACACGAGACAGGACCTTATGTGTTCAATTTTTTTTTATTTTACATTGATAAGACTTCTCATTAGATAATGTCCTGTCATGTAATTACATGTTATGTACACTTTAAAGCCAGTCTATTCATGGAGAACTTGTAAGATATTTCACTCTTGTGGTAATGTAATGTAATGTAACGTAATGTATGATGCCGTTAGGTTTTGACTCGATTCAAAAAAATTCTTTGGCTTTTCGATTTAGTTTTTTTTTGTGCTCTATCAGATAGAAATTTTCTTCCTATATGAAATTACATTGAAAAACATGGCCGACGATGAAAGGTTTGCAGGAACGTTTCCAGGACATTTACAGTATACCTGTGAGTTTTAATGGCACTGTACTTCCATGTGTTGAAGTTTATTGCTTTCAGCAGCGCTTACATTATTTAATGTAATGTCATATAACTAAACATGCGTTCGATTGTCAAGTAAAAGTAACAAAATCACTAAATTGACGACAGTGCCGCTAGCGCCTGCGATCGCTACGCCGCGTTGCGTGATGCAACATAACTACTCAAAATAGGATTTAAAAATCAGGTGGAAGAAACAAGATAAAATTTAAAAATCGCCACAAGGTATTAAGTGATGAACAAAAACTTCGGCTACATGTCATTTTTTTTACTGTATGTCGATCGATCGATAAGTCAAAGTACTTTTACATAGCTATCTCCTTCTAACTCTCGTGAAACGGCCTTGCGGCTTTTGTCATGTCATGTCGTTTCATGACATGTCTTAGCTCAGATCTATTCGATCGGCATATAATTAAAAAACGAACTTTACACAAAAATTTATTAACAATTTAATACTTTGCATATTTATTCAGATGTATTTAGAAGAAACGTGTTTTAAATATTACCGACTGCATTAATGTAAACAAAAAACAATTAACTTTTACATAACTTAAATTTATCCATCCACGCAAAAATCGACTTTATGTGTCATACGTATTGGGTACAAACAAATTACGGTTTCTTCCTAGAACCCAATGCTTGAGGATCATTTTATCGCCGTGCTTGACGACGTAGGAGTTGTTGCCATTTTTGTTCCTGATTAAAAAATTCCTAAAACACGCCGTTATTAAAAAAAAGGCAACGCGAGAAGCTCCTTCGGTCTCCATACCGGACGTCGTAGGGTAAATCTTGGTACTGGTTGATCCAATAGTGATCGCACCCATAACCGGGTGGGATTTTATGGAAGAAGATGACACGATGTGCATGGAACTTGCGACTTGCAGCCGATTCGGCCAACTGAAAGATTTTCTTTTAATTAACCGAAGAAGAATGGATTTGGATTTGAACCTTCGTTGCTAATTGGTGAGGAATGAGGCTGTCGTCTACCGCGTGAAAAATCAGCATGGGGCTATCTACAGCTTCGATATTTCTCAAATTATCGAAGACCAAGCCATTTTCATGCAACGGCTTGATTATGGTTCGCCTTGCCCATGGTAGCCACATGAACATCTGCAAAATACTGAACGATCGTAAAAATTTGATCATCATCATAAAAAATCCTGAAGAAAGAAACTATTTTTAAATAATACCCACTTTCAAGAGAGGGTGATAGTCAATGGCTTCCTCCAATGTCGTAAAGGCACCGTTGATTATGAGTACGTCAAAAGCAACCCCTTCGTCCACCTGCATTTTAAGTGCCGTGCTTATGGCAAAACTTGCACCCAAAGAGTAACCCCATAGGCAAATATCAGCTCTGGTTCTTGCAATCACCCAATCGCAAAGCTGCTTGCAATCGCTTACAATGGCGGACTCCGTCATTTTTCCCTTGCCAGAATCACCGAAACCTGAAAACATATGTAATTAATCAGATCAAATAAGCGATTTTAATTTTGACTCACCACGATAGTCAAACGATATCACGTGACAAAATATCCTCAACATGTTAAACAACTCGACCGAATCCTTCCTAGTCTGGCCGCTGCTGTGGAAATAGATGAAGACGTTGTGCCCGCTGGAATCCAACGCCCTATCATAATCAAAATCCAAGTTCAAAATGGACTCGTCGACGAGACTCCAGGGTAACATGTGCCACACGCCCAGCTCCAAGACGTTCCTCGTTTTCTTATCGACGACGTCGACGTAGAAGTTCCTCAAACCGGGCGTTTTCAAGTTTGGCTCGAAATCTTCCCTCTTTCTCGGCAGGCCATCTAAAAGGACGCTTAAATCGAAAATCGAATTAACGGGGGCCCAAAATCGACTTACGATGTCGAAATATTAGAAGGTTGCGCAGCCCGCGGGAGTACTTAAAGACCAGGGGGAAGACGACGAATACAATCACCAGCACCATCAGAATAATATTAACTCTGAAATGGTAGATCGGAAAGTGGCAACAAATTTGGAAAATTTGGAAACTTACGTCACAACTATGGTGATAGAGACGAAGGTTTGTTTTAACATGGCGTTTAGAATAATTTGTCATTGTGCTTTAAAGGTTTCATACGTGGAGAAAGAATTTTGCGTTTACGTCAATTAAACGTCTATGTAGAATGACGGAATGTGACAGTGGTGTTTGGCACTGTTACCCTATTTCGTTTTCCAAATATCTGCGTTTTCATGTCGAATATCTCTAAACATTTTGATTTAAAATTTTCAAATTTCATGCCGAACACTGTCACTCCTACCTTAAGCGATTTGGTTTTATCAAGTAATTCCTTCGGCGACCCCTCATTCCTTATTCTCGTTTGAAAGGATTCGTTTACTCGCGATAACTAAATGATTCAGAATTGTTGTATCTTATTTATTTACTTACTCAACCAAATCAGATCAATGTGCCTCATCACTACTACTATAAATATCATCAGCTAACAGCGCAAGATCTGTCGAAAATTCGGTCTTAATGCAACGCAGCGTCATCAATTAATAGCGCAAGATCTATCGAAAATTCGCTCTTACTGCAACGCAGCGTCACACGACTGTTAATAAAAGTTACTAAATTAAACTCACATAACCAAAAAGTGTTCGTAGGTCAAGGTCGATCTCTTCCTCCTACGAGTCTTCTGTACGCTGTCCACGGCGATTATGAACCAACTGCGTCAGACATGTTCTTTGTTCGCAGAGCGAAATGGTGAGTTTCGGTCGTACCAAAAGAGGTATCCAAGTGAAGTATCCCAAAAGAAACACAAACGTAAAAATATCCGAAAGTAAAAGTACCAGATTTTTATGTGAACCAGGCCCTGGCAGGGGAGTTTAAAATCACCCCGATTCGTTTGGCGATGCACTAATGGATTTTCCGACCACGTCGAATTTGAATTTTCCTATATCTTCGATAAACTGAAATACAACGATATAGGTGCCACCGAGTAATGAAACGATCGAGCTAAATCGGGTGACGCGAGTTGCATATGGATGCCACAAGCTACGGCCAATCAGAACCATTGTTATCGAGAATGCCCATAAAAGGACGTCACGTGCACGGTGAATTGAATACTAACGGTGGTAACATTCAAGTGAGATAGTGAACCGTTAAGTCATCGGATACCCGTTTCTCTTTCTATAGGTCCGTCTACACGCAACGACTTGCCTTCGCGCATCCCTGTGCAAACTAGTTTGTGCAAGTAAGCCCGTGCATATAGACGGCAAAACGGTATCCTTATGCATGGGCTTACTTGCACAAACTAGTTTGCACAGGGATGCGCGCAGGCAAATCGTTGCGTGTAGACGGACCATAAAGGCCGTTTTACACTTGCTAAATTTGATAACAATTTTTGTTACAAAGTGAGAGGATAAGCTACCACAGTGAATTCTGATTGGTGGAATTGGCACTTCTCACTCATTTTGTAACAAATTTTACATAAAAAAAATGTCAGTTAAAACGGCCATAACATATTAATTGTCAACCAACCATTAACTGTCACGGTTGACAGTTAATGTTGATTATTATTGTGTAAAAGGAGAAGCGAGTGTGCGGTGACGTAACAGTTCGCTATCTCACTTGCGTGAATGCTGTCACCGTTAGTATTCAATTCACCGTGCGTCACGTGGTGATCGATAATCGCACGGCTAATATCCGTTAACAGGGTTGCCACAACAAATTCTAAGTCGACTGTAAAATTTGCGAATGTTGCCAACCTATTCATTGCGCGGTTTTGAACTGTAACACGTTCGTGTATTTTCATTTTTTGTTTCTAAATAATTTGTCTTTTAGTTTCATTGTTATCTTTTTAGTATTCGTAATTATTTTATTTCGCGTTTCGTTTTTGTTTCTTTTCTTCGTTTCTTGCTTCTAATATGTTCATTTGATGGTTATTTCAATAACTTTTTTGTCCAATATGATCAGCTTTCATTTCGAATTCAATTTATATTATTTTTATGCGTTTGATTGTTGGTGTATTTTCGTTAAATGTTCTGATTCTTCTGATTTCTGTGTTTACTTTTTGGCTGCCTATTTTGTTTGTTCGATTCTATACCTTTCCGTATTCATAATTCTTTTATTTGTTTGTTACATATTTTTCTTGCTACATTCTTTACTATTAATTTGATTCATTCCACTTTCTTTAACATTAATCTTTTCATGTTTTCTTGGTTTCCGGACCGTGTCGAAGTTTTTGCGATGCCGACGTTTCGTCCTGGTTACACTGGACTTTTTCAGGGCTGGAGTTGATGCTGCTGCTTCTCTGGTTGATGTCTCGGAGCGACCGGAGTGCAGTCTGTCGGTAATTCACACATGTGATATACGCACCAGCAGAATTAGGCGAGAAGTAACGCCGTGCAACAAAACGAAACGGGTTGACGCGGGGTAATCGCAAATGAGGTCAGCGCCGACCAATAACAATCGTTAATTTTCCCACATGCCCATATAAGGAGTCGACGCGACGGACGGGTCGATTCAGTGCTTGGAAAGTCAGGGTTGCCACAATGACCTTTAAATTGGCCGAAATTCCCAAATATTGCCAAGTTACTTCGTGCGTGATCTTGAAACTGCCAATCTCCGTATTCTTTCGTACGAAAATGACCTGTCTCAACGCTTATTGTATTATGTACAACCGCGGGTTTACCGCTGCTGCAGGTCTACTTGTTTTTAGGTATATGTCGTACCGTGTACTTTGCTGTAATAATTGGAAATAAATGTGTTTAAAAAAAAATTGGTCGATAAATGTCAAACCGAACCAGTTTTAATTTATAGGTTATGACGATCAGGTCGCTGTCATTTCAGTTGAAAAGCATCAGGTGTGCAATTGAAAAGTTCGTTTGATTTTTTTAAATTAGACGTCACGCTAGGTTATAAGCAAAACATTTTGACAACTGTCATTCATTCAAACGTCAATCGGTTTCTTTCATAAAAAAAAAATCAAAACCAATTTGAGTTTTTCAATTGAACACTCGTTACATGTAAGAGTTTGATGCGACTACGTTCATGTGCGTGTCTAATCTTACCACAACCTGTATACAAATACAATTATTTGACGAAAATTACGAAGCTGAATTTTAATTTTAATTTTAAATGAATTGAGCTTTCAAGTAGGCCACGAAAATTATGGGCGTGTCGTAACTTGAACATCACGTCGATAATGATGCAATAAAATAGACTTTGCGTCATGAACTGTCACGCGCCTGGGGACGAAGACACGACGGAAGTTAACATAACGTAACATAACCTCACTTTTAGTGTAGGAAATTCTGCCTCAATAAGAAATAAGAAGTAAAATTTCACCAAAAGTTAAACAACTTTACCGTCAACTGCTTCAGTGCGTTTTATAAAGTGACAGTTTGCTGTCAAATTTTAAAAGTTGTTTTTAACCTGCATGAATTAATCACAGACACACCTGCAAATATTAAGGGTTGTCTTGACGCTTTCTTTCCAATTAGACATTTTTGTTGTAACAGTGGGTTCAGATGGAGTTACAGTTCGAATATTGTCACAACCTATATGTGAATACTGTTGTTTCCAAGAAAAAAAAAGCAGAATTGTACGATCAGGCCCCAAAGGTTGCTTTGACGTTTTTTTTTTTTTTTCATTTAGAGATACTCGTTGTAATAGTGAAATCAGACGCAGTTACAGTTCTAGTCTTGTCGCACCCTGTATACGAGCACTGTTGTTCTTTTTTTTAAAAGCAAAACTGAACCAACAGATTTTTTTTCCTCCAATGGATCGTTGCGAGCGCGTAAATCCTCATCTCTCAAGGCTTTCTCCAAACCTACCTGATTTCACCGTTCCAAATTATAGTCGTACGCAACACGCAACTAATTATGTCACACCTTGTATGTGAACGGTGTTACTTTGAAAAAAGAAAAGTGCAAAACCGAAGCAAAATATTTTTTTCTTAATACATGAATCGTTGAAGCCATTCATTTTCGTTTCAATTAATAGTAATAATAATAATTTCTGTTGGAATATAATTGTTACATTTGGTGTAATTACAGTGCTAGTTTTGTTGCACCCTGTATATGAAGCCTGTTGTTTTGATTAAAAAGAAAAAAGAAAAAATGCGGAATTCGACCAACACATTTTTTTTCTTTGAATAGATGATTGCAGCCATGCAAAGTCCTCTTAAATCATCCCTCAAGGTCATCCCCAAATGACGTAGTACTAACAAACTGTCGTTCTGAAAAAAAGAAACGTGGAACCGCATAGATTTGTTTTCAAGTTGAAACCAAATTGCTGTCATTTTTGTTGTAATATAATCGTTACATTTGATGCAGTTACAGTACTAGTTTGGTTAGACCCTGTATATGAACCTGTTGTTCAAGAAGAAAAAGAAAATGCGGAACTGAACCAACACATTTGATTACTGTTTTAATTTGATTCCGTAACAAAATGTGAAGAATGAACAAGGAGTCATGTAAATACTGTATGTATTTATATAGTTTATGCCACTTGTATGCTTTCCTCTCATCCTCCTTTTATTTCGTGTTGGAGAATCTTCTCACTATTATAGATTTCTGTGTTTACTTTCACTACCTTTTTCTTCTCGACTTTATAATACATACCTTCTTTCATTTTCTTATAATTCTTTTATTTTTTTTGTTATATTTTGTCTTTCCTTGATCTCTTGTTGCTGTGTTTTTCACTGAAGTAAACATTTTCGTAAGCTTCAGGCATTCACTATTTCACTATTGCATCGACATGGGATAAGTTGAAGTCTTCGGTATCTTGATGACTCACTCCTCGTTTATGTTTATGTTATTTGTTTACAAAGTATGGAATATCATGATGTAATTGTTGATAATGTAATGAAACAGATGGTCGAATTGTGTTGAGGGGCGACTTTGACCCAGTGACCGTGACATTCGTGGAATTTATCGTTTTACGATGTGTTTATAAAAACCGTAGACGCACTCACGAACGAGCAGAGGTTTTCAAACAAAAGGCGATGCGTCTTGTGGTAGGTCAGTTTTTTTACTTTTGAACTATAGGCCATTGATATTTGCAGAATTCATTTCTTACGCGATGAAGAACTTACAGCGTTAATAAGTGGAACTTATTCGATTACACCCTGTATGTTTTTACGATTAATTTGGCTCGCTCCACTTCCTTTAAGATTAATCTTTTCGTTCAATTTCTTTTAATTTGATTTTCGTGCCCTTTCTTAAACTTATTTGAATAGTTGCAACAGTTTCATTAACTTCCAGCTTTTATTTAGTTTTGTATGAATTTGTTTAGTGCATTTTCTGTTTTGATTGTCTTTTGGTTTTTATTTCCAGTCTAATTAAATTATAATAATTAATTAAAGGGATATGTTAGTGTATTAATAATGATTAAATTAAAGTGAGATAAACACTAACACAAAATTTAAGGCAGAAAAAATTTGTTTCTTTTGTATAAATTTCTTAGTTTTTTTTTAAATATAATCGACTTTTTTTATTTCTTATAATTACTCATTGCTTTTATTTTGTCCTTTGTTGTCATGTATTAATTTAATTTTTGCTATTTTTACGCTATACTTTTATTGGTGTTGATATTCTTTTCATTACTGCAGATTTCTGTTTACTTTCACCGTTTTTCTTGCTTGATTTCATACTTTTTTATCATTTTCAATTCTACGTTCATTTTTCTTATAAATCTTTCATTTGTTATACTTGTTTTCTTTCCTTGTTCTCTATATTTTTATGTTTGTTTTGATTAGCAATAATCTTTTTGTTCATTTTTTTCTTTTTTATATTTTGTATTGGACTTTTGTGTCGTTTTTTTTTTTCAACTTTATTGTTTAGGCCTCGTAGTTTGTTCAACTTCTTGAATTAGTTCTACATAAATTTGCAACCCAATTTTATTTTTTCTTGTTGACTTGTGCTTTCATTTATGTGCCTGCTTATACTTTCGTGTTTGTTGTCAGCTATTCATTTAAATCATGCTATTTCCCAGCCATAGGTTTATTTCGTACTTTCGGGTTTATATTTAATCACACTTTTTTCTTTTTCTTCTTCTTATTATTATTATTATTATTATTATTATTATTATTATTATTATTATTATTATTATTATTATTATTATTATTACAGGTTACTGTTTTAATTTTTTTAAAACTCTTTTCACTTTCTAATTCTTGTTTGCGTTGATTCGTTCGATGCTACTTTATTTCTACATTCACAGACTTTTCAAAATTCTTCAGTGCTTTATTTATTTATTTATTTTATAAAACGCGACGGAATTTTCAGATTGCCTATTTGCTTAAATTTTTTTTTCCTAAGTATTATAATTTTTGTTTGGTTTAATGTGCTTTTCACTGAAGTAAACATTTTCGTAAGCTTAGGGCGTTCACTGTTTCACTATTGCACAGACATGGGGTAAGTTGAAGTTTTCGACATCTTGAAAACTCGCCCCTCTTTTGCCTTTATGTTTTGTGTTCGATTTTATATTATTTTGTTTAATTTCGTTGTATTTTTGGTCAGAATTTTTAATTATTTTTTTGGTATTGTAATTTCAGTTTTTGTTTCAATAAAATGTATTATTTTATATACGATAATTGCTTTATTTATTTGCCGTTTTTGTTTAAATTTAAATTCGTTATCATTTAGATTTCCATTTCATTTACTGCTATATTCTTCATGATCTTGCAAGTTCAGTTCCTTTATTTAACTGTACTTATTTCTGATTGAATTTGTGTCTCGTGTTTCCTTAATTTCATGTCTCCTCAACTTTCATTTCTCGTTTCATTTTTTCCATAACTTATAGGATTTTAGAAACACATTTCGATCTGATTTAATTACGAACACTTTTCGGTTACCGTCGTCGTAGTAGGTGTGTGTTGAAAAAAAAAGAAGCCGGACAAGGTTTATTATCAAATACAGTTTATTAAAAATAAAGTAGCAGAGTTAATAAGTAAAAGGGAGAAACTCGATAAAATAAATAACAAAGCGGGCGTTTTTTTTTTAGTTGACGGTGAATTTATTTCTACAAACAAGTCATTCTATATCCACATAAATTATTATGTACAACCTTTCAATCACACTGCTTAATTAAATAAATGTACGTACTTTTAATATATATATATGTATAATACATGTATATAAATATATATATTCAGTGAAAAGCTCTGGGCCTTATGCGCGTCACACGGCAAGATACTCTTACTACACGCACAGCGTTCCTCAACCACCATCTTCTCTCTTTTGCATAAAACCAGAGAAAATCTCAACCCCTTCGCATCTCTAGAATTTATTTTGTTAATTTAAGTTTATCGTTTAACTTTAACTGCGGAAATTAATGACCTACAACTTCAAAGTAATAAAAGTTGGTTTGACGTTTCAAATTATTTAGTAGTTCTTTAAGGAAATCATTTTAAAACAACAAGTTTTAAATTAAAAATTAAAGAATGCAATAGAATAAAAAATATATAACGATAGAAAACTTGTTGGTCCTACATGAAACTAAAAATTTTTTTGAAGTAAGCCACGATGAAGAAGTGCATTCTTTTGTATATGTACAGCGATAGTCGTAAGTAATCTCATTTCTTAATAACCTTGATTTTAAACGAAAATTTAATTAATAAAAAAAAGTACCACATTGCGGCTCGGTGCCTTCATTTTTATTACATTTTCGTTCGCTAAATTATAAACCAAAAACATCTTGATAACGTGTGGTCTTTTAAACCGCTGTTCATTTTTTCTTTAATGATTGCACAATGCAGTGCAATTGAAGTGAATTATTTATTGGTTCCTTGCACATCTTTTTCTCTCTCATGTTAAAAATACTGCGCGCCAATTGAAGTGTTTTACTAGATCGCGAGTCATTCTTTTATCGACCTCAAAATCCGTGCTTCGATTATTATTACTAATCAGCGGAAGAATTACATTTTTCAAGGTTATGGGTAAGAGGCGCGCACACCATTTCCATTACCTACAAATTAGTTGCTTGTTACTTGCACGTTGACAACTAATTGTTACAACGCCGCTGACCGACTTGATACGTTGCACTTTGCAAGAAGTATTTCGCTAGCCGATGACCTTGGAAAATCTAATTCCTTCGCTCATTAGTTCTTACTCTAAATTTTGAGGAACAAACTTATTTATGTACATTATTTATGTTTTCGATTGTAATATATTTAATAGGCCCCCCCTCTTGCTTCAACTAGGTATAGTTTCCATACAATTTAGGAAAATAATAATTGAATAATTCCACTTCAATTGGCCTGCAGTGTGTTTGCAATAAATGTAGGAATATTTTTGCTTCTTAACTTATGTACAATGCCGGACACAATTCTAAACTTCATTATACATACTGTGCTGGCCTCTCCAACAGTATCTATGCGCTTCTTGTGAGTAAATGAAGGAGAGGCTAATTGAAACTTGTGTGGAAGTGAAATAGAGATATTACAATGCGAAGATAGGAATACCGGCGGCTGGAGCGTGGCCCGAGTTATCAATCGGCAACGTCGATTGACGTAGCTATTTCGTTTACTCATGCGGTTTCTACTATTCTATCCTTCATTTACTCACGTAAAACGCATAGATAGTGTTGGTCAGGCCAACCGTGTATACATAATTACTTGCATTGGAATATTTTTTTTTGTACACCACTGTACATATAAAGACATACATACAAATACTGGGGGTTTCTCGGTGTTTATTTTATAGAATTTTTTAATTGTTTATACGGATTGATAACATCAGATTTGTTGGATAGGAATCCCAATAAATTAATCTTTTTTTTGTTAAAGAAAAGCAGGGCCGGCTTCATCGTAATTACTATGGCCAGGCGGCCCTGTAGAAAAGATGGAATGCGTTCGGTGATGCGACAATGGCTTTTGTTCATTACTGTACATACAGCAAACATGTTTTTTTTAAATATTTTTAATAATTGAGCAAATTTTAGGGTTTTCATTGTAATAGCAAATTACATTAAAAAAAACTTAAACCATTACATTAAAAAAATAAATAAATCATTTACTAATTGCAAGTAAGTACATGTACAGGGTGACTGATACGATATAGTCGTATTGGTTTTATAAAACTGAAGCAGCGAATTTAGTTTTCATTGCAATTACATTTAGCAAAACGTGGAAAATGTAATTAGGTTTTTTTTTAAAAAATTACTCTGTACAGTGATTGACAAAGGTACTGTTACTTTTAGGCCCAGTTTTACAATCATGGAATAATTGTTCGCCGAATATCCTATAATGTTCCTCCATATCTACGTCACACCTACGTCACGTTATTCTAAGGATAATGCTTATCCGACGATTGTAAAATCGGGCCTTACTGTATTTGTCTTGCCAACTGATTTTAAAAAACTTACGTCGAGTTTAAAAATTTTTGAAAGATTCGTCTCCTCTCTCTCGCTTTATTATCGTCATTATTACCAAGCCGCGGATTAAAAAGTCCCTGCCTCTGTTTGCCAGTTATGTCGCCTGACAATCAACGCGATGAGCGCCAATGTGACACGTCACAAAGCCAGCGACGGGGACGCGAGACAAATTCCCAGAACATTTTCCGTACGCCCCATGATATTTAAGATAAAATAATAAATATGAAATTTTTCAACGGTTTTATAATTACCCTAACACAAGCTCGATTTAAACGTATCCGAATAATCGAGGACGTATTCCCAACACAAATCGTACCGATCGAAATCGGACCGTAGCCGCATGCCTCACTTAGAGCGTGTTCGTAAACTCTCTCGGGTACTCCTGGGTAATATTCTTACTCTCTCGCTTCGTATAGTTTGCTTTTCATTTTATTCACCCCCAACGTTACCAATGGAGACCTTACGAACCGAGCCTTACGGACGTAGTTGCGACGGTACTTTTTAATCCGCGGTTTGATCATGCTATTAGGATTTTGTTTGTATTTAGTAAGACCATTGCGCGTTTCTCTTTCCCCCTCTAAAAACTGAAAGTTTCTGATGATTTCGGTGGTTGAAAAACGCTGTTGTTCATAGATAAATATACTCTGGGGGTCTCAAGAACCAGCGCGCGGCTGCGCGCACAGCGGCAGTCGGCGAGAGACTCGGTAAAGAGGTAGCCTGCACAACACAACAACAATCGAAATAGATTTACCACTTTTAATGATTCAACAACACAAAGGTTAGACCACAGTACCTTGCTCACACAATATTTAACATTCGTATAATAATATAAACATAACTATATAATATATAATAATAATAATAATAAAATTAAATCTTACAATATCTAATAATAATTAATAAAGTGTATATCTATAATTACAGTAATATTACAGTTGTTAGTCCATCACCACAGTTAAGCTAAGAGGGGGCCCGTTTCTCTCTCCCGAGGCCGACACATGCTAATTTATTTAACAACGCTGAGGTGCAATGCAAACTCCGTCGCATTTATTTATTTTCTTTAAAGTAAATTATTTTTTTGATTTCTCATTTGATTTTTGATTTGACCGATTGATTCACTCTCTCTCTCTCTTTCTTTCCCTATCTCGTTCCCGTTTCGTTCGCCGCGCACGCTCCTCCACATTTTCTCGCAAAGCTACGCTAACTCTACGCTAGGATGCCCTTGAATCCCTCCAGAGCACTTCTGGAATGTGTCTTCGTATGTGTGTGAGTGTCGTGTGAAAATGTTTTACGTGTAGGTGTCGATCGATAAAAACTCAAATCAATAATAACATGGTAAAAATAAACAATGGGAGCAGGGTTCTGTGGCCCAGCGCACGCCAGAGCGTCAGCTTTTACTCGGATACAAAAATAAATGGTGGCACTAGCTCGCCGCCCTGGCTCTTTGTACTTCATGAAGGCATCAATGTCAACAACTAAGAGATTTCCAGTAACCTATGTACAGTTTAAGCCTGTATTGCACACGGATATGGTAACAATGTCGGAGGGCGGATGGCCGTTATTTCCGTTTGGCGTGCAGCATCTCCATCAGGAGGGTTTGAGTTGGGGCGCTGCCGTTGCAGTGCTTGTGGTACAGGTGTTCCTCGCCTCTCGTTGCTAAGGTGTGGATCTCTGGGAGTAACTGCATCATTTTACTATACTTATCCTGTAACAATACACCAAAAATTACAATCACAAAGAATATAAATAGAAACTATCTATTTATAACCCGACCCGAAATGAAGATGAAGATTCTACAGACAGGACCATAAGAGGGGAGCGTGGGCTTGAAGCCGGTCGCTTAGTAGTTCCACCGTACTGATCATGACGCCAAGCAGGCTTTAATATTCTCTTTAAAAAACTCGGCAACTCAATTTATTGCTTCCGAAAAATAAATATCGACGTGAACCGAATTTGAGCTTGCCCACCGCAGACTCTATTGCCCTCTTAAAACAAATTAAAATTAAAAGACAGTCTCGCAAGCAACCTCAGTACTCAATTTATGAATTTCGAACAAACCAAGTCGACGCGAACCGAATTTCGGCTTGAAGACGGTACCTTAGTAGTTCCAACGCACAGGCCACGGCGCCTCTTAAAACATAAATAAATAAAGAGATGCTGGGCAACTACTTCGGCAGCTCAATTTGTATTGATTCCGAAGAAAGGCGTCGACGGCGAGCCGAATTTGAGCTTGGAGACGACACCTTAGTAGTTCCACCGCACTGGCCAAGGCGCCTCTTTAAAAAAATAAAATAAAGAGATGTTCGAAAGCAACCTCGGCAACTCAATTTGTATTGACTCCGAAAAAAGACGTCGACGTCGACGGCGAGCCGAACTTGAGCTTGAAGACGGTACCTTAGTAGTTCCACCGCACTGGACACGACGCCTCTTAAAAAAAAGAAAGACATGCTTGCAAGCAAACTCGGCAACTCAATTTGTATTGATTCCGAAGAAAGACGTCGACGGCGAGCCGAATTTGAGTTCGAAGCCGGTACCTTAGTAGTTCCACGACGCCGTTTAGGTTCTATTCTTCTCTTACAGGAAATTAAGTGAAAAGAGATGCTCGCAAGCAACCTCGGCAACTCAATTTGTATTGATTCCGAAGAAAGACGTCGACGACGAGCCGAATTTGAGCTTGAAGCCGGTACCTTAGTAGTTCCACGACGTCGTTTAGGTTCTATTCTTCTCTTACAGGAAATTAAGTGAAAAGAGATACTCGCAAGCAACCTCGGCAACTCAATTTGTATTGATTCCGAAGAAAGATGTCGACGGCGAGCCGAATTTGAGCTTGAAGATGGTACCTTAGTAGTTCCACCGCAGTAGCCACGGCGCCTCTTTAAAAAAAAAATAAAGAAATGCTCCCAAGCAACCCCGGCAACTCAATTTGTATTGATTCCGAAGAAAGACTTCGACGGCGAGTCGAATTTGAACTTGAAGACGGTACCTTAGTAGTTCTACGACACCGTTTAGGCTCTATTCTTCTCTTACAGGAAATTAAGTGAAAAGAGATGCTCGCAAGCAACCTCGGCAACTCAATTTGTATTGATTCCGAAAAAAGACGTCGACGGCGAGCCGAATTTGAGCTTCAAGCCGGTACCTTAGTAGTTCCACGACGCCGTTTAGGCTCTATTCTTCTCTTACAGGAAATTAAGTGAAAAGAGATGCTCGCAAGCAACCTCGGCAACTCAATTTTTATTGATTCCGAAGAAAGATGTCGACGGCGAGTCGAATTTGAGCTTGAAGATGGTACCTTAGTAGTTCCACCGCAGTAGCCACGGCGCCTCCTTAAAAAAAAATAAAGAAATGCTCGCAAGCAACCCCGGCAACTCAATTTGTATTGATTCCGAAGAAAGACGTCGACGGCGAGTCGAATTTGAGCTTGAAGCCGGTACCTTAGTAGTTCCACGACGCTGTTTAGGCTCTATTCTTCTCTTACAGGAAATTAAGTGAAAAGAGATGCTCGCAAGCAACCTCGGCAACTCAATTTTTATTGATTCCGAAGAAAAACGTCGACGACGAGCCGAATTTGAGCTTGAAGCCGGTACCTTAGTAGTTCCACGACGCCGTTTAGGCTCTATCCTTCTCTTACAGGAAATTAAGTGAAAAGAGATGCTCGCAAGCAACCTCGGCAACTCAATTTTTATTGATTCCGAAGAAAAACGTCGACGACGAGCCGAATTTGAGCTTGAAGACGGTACCTTAGTAGTTACACCGCAGTAGCCACGGTGTCTCTTAAAAAAAAAGTAAAGAAATGCTCGCAAGCAACCCCGGCAACTCAATTTGTATTGATTCCGAAGAAAGACGTCGACGGCGAGTCGAATTTGAGCTTGAAGCCGGTACCTTAGTAGTTCCACGACGCTGTTTAGGCTCTATTCTTCTCTTACAGGAAATTAAGTGAAAAGAGATGATCGCAAGCAACCTCGGCAACTCAACTAAATCTCAGTTAAATGATTTCGAAGAAATAAGTCAGTCGCGAACCGTATTTGAGCTTGAAGTTGACGACTTAGCAGTTCCATTGCCCCAAACGAACTCTGTCGTCTTCTTAAAAAGAATGAAATAACAGAGAGAGCAACCCAAGCACTCAGTTTAAGCCATTTCGAATAAATGAAATCGACTGTAAATAGAGCGATCCTAATTTGAGCGCGAAACCTATAAATAGTAGTTCCAACACACTGCCTATCGTCCTCTTTAAAGGAATTAGAAATAACATCTGAACTGAGTTTATAGATTCTGAAAACTTGAAGTCGAGTGTAAGCCGAGTGATCCGAATTCAGCCTCAAGTAGTTCCGCCGCACTGATACTGCGCCCCTATCGTTCTTGTTCACACAGTTCTGTTTAAGGAAATTTTAAAAAACAGCCTCCATTTAGCGATTCTGAAGAAGTGAAGTCGACTATAACCCGAGTGATCCGAATTTAAGCCTCAAGCCTCTAAATCTAAATAGTAGTTCCGCCGCACTGCGCCTCTATCCTTCCCTTCAAGGAAATTTAAAAAAAAAGCTTGTAAGCACCTCTGACACTAATTACAGATTCTGAAGAATTGAAGTCGACTGTAACCCGAGTGATCCGAATTTGAGCCTTAAGCCTTTAAATAGTAGTTCCACCGCACTGGCTACTGTGTCCCTTTAAGGAAATAAAAAAAAGAAGTGCCAGTAAGCTACCTTGTGCTCAATTTATTGATTCTGAAAAATTGAAGTTGCCTGTTCAGAATTTGAGCGCGGAACCTATAAATAGTAGTTCCAACGCACTGCTTACTGGGCCTCTATCGTTCTCTTTAAAGAAATTAGAAACAATATCTGAACTGAGTTTAGAGATTCTGAAAAACTGAAGCCGAGTGTAAGCCGAGTGATCCGAATTGAAGCTCAAGCCTCTAAATAGTAGTTCCACCGCCCTGATACTGCGCCCCTAATGTTCTGTTTAAGGAAATTTAAAAGAACAGAAAAGCTTGTAAGCACCTCTGACTCTATTTACCGATTCTGAAGAATTGAAGTCGACTGTAACCCGAGTGATCCGAATTTGAGCTTAAGGCTCTAAATAGTAGTTCCACCGCACTGGTTATTGCGGCTCTCTAAGGAAGTTTAAAAAAAAAGAAGAGCCAGTAAGCAACTTTGTGCTCAATTGCTTGATTCTGCAAAATTGAAGTCGCCGGTTCAGAATTTGAGCCGGAAACTTATAAATAGTAGTTCCAACTCACGGATTACTCCACCTCTACAGTTCTCTTTGAAAAAATGAAGAAGAAAAAAACCAGAAGAGCTTGTAAGCAACGTATGCACTCAATTTATCGATTCTAAAGAATTGAAGTCGACTGTAATCCGAATTTGAGCATTAAATCTCGAAATAGTAGTTCCGCCGCATTCATTACTACGCCCCTAATATTATCTTGAAAGTAATGAATAAACAGTAAGCAACCTCTGTACTAAATTTAGCGATTCTGAAGAATTGAATCGCCTGTAAGGCGATTGATTCGAATTTGAGTCTCTAAATAGTAGTTCCACCGCACTAGTCACTGCACCTCTAACGTACTATTTAAAGAAATTAAAGAACTACAGATGAAAAATGATGGACTGTCGATTCATCATTCGAAATAAGGCCAAGGTGACAAAAGAATTGTTTTTCTTTTTTAACCGGAAGAGAGGTAAACAAAGAGAGCAAAATTGTGGTGGTGAAATCGACTAGAGTTTTAACCAGAGTTAAAGGACGACCTTGAAAATTTTTCTTGCATCAGCACAACCAATCAAAATTCATCGACAATTTACCGTTGTCTGAAAACAATAGGTACAGAGTTGCGCCAAAACAGTGGACAAGATTGACATCCGGTTGTATAGCGTTACAAATTTCTTTTGTTCCCCCGACGTTTCGTCCTTTCTTCCAAAAGATGTTCC
Organism: Dorcus hopei; assembly: GCA_033060865.1. Lineage (NCBI taxonomy): Eukaryota > Metazoa > Arthropoda > Insecta > Coleoptera > Lucanidae > Dorcus > Dorcus hopei. The sequence goes on from CM065425.1 coordinate 73,766,959, forward strand.
TCGGCAACTTTTACAAAAAAAAAGGCCGAAACGTCGACAGAAACAAGGACTTGCGAGATGGTAGTCAGTAGATGTTCCAAATGTGTATGTATGGTTGCCTATGGTCGTTCTGATAGGCGCGGTCGGTGTGGTGGCGGTCTGAGTGGGGGGAGGACAGGTAGTAGTTTCTTTCCAACTACACAGCCCCCGCTCTGAACAAGGTTACTAAAGAGAGAAAGTTACCTGGTAACTCGTGGAGTGACGCATCATCCAGTAGGCCATCTATTTGTGTAAATGCATTAAATGGGCCTACTGAGTGACGTTGTGATGACGTTGAAAGTTACCAGGCAACCTTGTCTCTTTAGTAACCTTGCGTTCTGAAGGCCTATCGAAGCGACGATAGACAACCATACATACACATTAGGAATATAGTGCTGATTCCCCATAAGAAAGTGTGCCAGCCAGGATAAGTCACGTAAAGAAAAGAAACTTACCTGTATTTGTGGGTAACATGTCACCGTGTAATCTAGTAGAGCGTGTTGTATTTGTTCATAGCCTTCCTCGATGTGTTTCCGATTTGTGATGCCCCTAACATCTGCAACAGAAAGAAAGCCTTCACACAGTACTAATGTACCTCACTTTTTTGAATGCTCACGGTAGTTCATCGGCCCCCCGCACTTGCACACTCGAACACAAATCATAAGAAAAAATAGATTCAATCACATCCAGAAAATCATCACACTCAACTTTAATTCCGGTTCCATTTCAAATCACAATTCACTTCTTGACTTTGGAATGCAAGGAACCATCACCGAGAACAACAGTTAACACTTCGAGAGCGAAATGTTGTTTCACTATTGAAGCTGGAGAGTACCTTCGTTGCACTAGATCAGCGAGTCCCAAACATTCGAGCCGTTTGAGATTCTCTGCTCTAAAACGAGGCGTGATTTTTACGTACCTGGATTGAGAAGTAGCAGAAATTTTATGCAGATGTAGTCGCCGACGTCGAACTTAAGCTCCTGCAGCTTCGTGGTGATGTCGTTGAAGTGATCCGATAAGGTCGAGACACCGAGAAGGCCTAGGCTGAGGAGGTCGAACTTTTGGCCGTTGTGCAGTGTCGTCTCGTCGGGCAGATTGTTGTGCATACGTTGGTGTATGTGATCTAGTACCAGCATGTCCGACCATGAATGCTGAAGCAATTTCATTTGGTCGTCAACCTGAAGGGAAAAGTCAAAAATTAATAAAAAAAAAAACAACAGCATCAAAAAATCCAACACAAGAACTATACTAAGGTCGAAGAAAATTATTATCGTTGGTGGATCCTTAAAAGGAATTGTTGCTGTGATAAAATTATATAAAGAAGTAAGAGGTAACGTGTAACGAACTACTTTCTTATTTAGTATATCAAATTACGTGTAATAACGTAATGGAGCGGGAAGGTAATGGTGATGACCTGAAGCGATTAACTGTCTTGTCTGCTACCACACAAGAAGTCACTGCCAAGCTCACGCCCGTTCATTAAATTTCTTAGTTCGATCGCTTATTACATCTTGTAAAATTGAAAATAGTGCTCGAAGACACAATCGATCCAATTTCCGGGTTATTTTAGAAGGAAAACATCTAAACACTATCAAGTAGTCAATATAAAAAATGACATTGAACGATCTCAAAAAAAAACCGTTTGAAACTGGCGCCAAAAATTGTAGTTCGAAGAAATTTCCGTAGATTGCGCCACAAGGGAGCAGCGCGCAATTTAAATTAAACGTCTGAATATAATATGGAACCTATAGTTATTAATAAAGAAATATTTGACACATCTGAAAACTATTCACCAATTAAATAAAAGCTTAGGTACGTTTTTGAGAACTGCGCAAGATTGTGAAATTGTGGCTCTAAAACTGTTAGACCCTTCAATTCCCAGAATAATATTGAATTTAATTAATAATTTTAACAGTCTTTTATGATGAGGTCAGTGTTGCCAATCGTAATACGCTTAAGTGGAAGATGTGTTAAATTTAATAAAGTGAAAACACTCAAATTTATTCGCTATTTCTTTCTAGTGACAGTGATTACTCCTTCTTCAGCGTTTTCTTTGGCCATTGGCTTAAATCTGAGAGTGATTATTTAAGCTAAATTTACAAACTTTTTGCGAACGCCTGTTTGGCAACACTGGCAAAGAGTCGATCGGATAGATTTTCTTCTTCTACCTAAACAAGTTATCATGTCGACAAAGGAAATGAAAGGAACAAAATTTTCGAAATTGCGTGACCTTAAAATAATTAGGTTTAGATAATAATAATAATAAGAAGAAACCTGTATTTTTAATATAATTCATTTCATAAGGACTCCTCCAGACACTTTTCTCCTCTAGATACCACGTCCTTTGTGAGGAAGAGATTCAAATATCAAAGTACAATAATAAAAATATACACAATACAGTCAAAACATTCGAGACGAGAAGAAACGGTATTCTGTACATTTAAAGCTTTTGTGAGTGTCTGATGTTTCTCTGGGCAAATGAATTGCTTTTCGACTTATCGAACGTTGATTCTGAATTCATCCAATAATCCAAAATTCGGGACACTTCAGTTTTAATTTTGAGGACGTTTTGTTTACAACTTAATCAAATTTATTAAAACCAAGCAAAAAAGGAAACACTCGCAGAAAGAATTTATCTTTCCTACCGAATATCAATAAAACTAAAGAGAAAATTAATTTATTTTTCAAGAAACCGAACACATTTAAACACAGATCACATTATTTATATAATCTATCTGACGTCTCTAAGAGGGGTAAAATGACAACATCCATAACAGTCAAATTCAAAATATTCCCATATCGCGCGTAGCTTCCGAATGAAAATGTCTTTACCGGCAGAGGGCGTAGGGCGTGCCATTTCTCTATTCCGTTTGTTTTTTTCTTAGCATGCTCACACCTATGTTCATTTGCGGATATCATGATGCTTCTCAAGGTTTTCAGCTCGGAGTTTATTCTTCGAATTGTTTGTCTACTCCGACCACAGGGACTGATTGTTACAGTTTCAAGTCATTGCGCAAAATTACATGTTTGTTTTAACTTGATCGCTTTGTTCTAAAATTCAGACTCATACGTTCAAATTTTATTTTCTAATTTTGAAGTAATAAATTTTTGTACAGAATTCCGGTTTCTTAAGGTTAGTGTCCACTTGTGACAAAATACTCTCGAGATTCAGTCTTGATACTCAATCACCAACGGACAAAGACTTGAGACTTGTCACAAGTGGACACTTACCTTTACACCATCACACTATCCTTAAAAAAATTCTTACTGTACTCGGGCCCCGGCATTTAGAAGGCCGGCACTGATTGCCCTAATAGTAAAGTATCAGAAAATAAAAGTTGCAGGAAGTGAAGGGAATAAAAGAAACTTTCAAAAGATCGTGAACTTAAAATAGTAATATAATAATAATAACGAAGGGAGCAAACAAAAAATAACTTGGAAACGGAAAACAAGAGCAGAAATGAAAAATGATAAGAAAACAAAACAGTAATAAACGAAGAAATCAAAAACAAAACGACAAATTTAATAGGTACTTAAATTGAAGTCAAATGAAGTGAAAGGGATAAAAGAGACTTTTGAAATTACCTGAGCTTAAAATAATAATAATAATAATAATAATAATAAGAGATATCATGAAAGTCGCTTCGCCTTTGCAATTTCATTGAAAAGTGGCGAAGGAACTTTTGTTTTACGTCAAAAGATGGCGCCCCACGTCTTTCGTTCTCTAATCGTTCCAACCCTTTTCTGTCGAGAGAATGTCGTTCAACGTGAAACTGTACATTCGGATCTAAGACAATCTAGGAATGCACTCGCCTTTGAAATTTGAAAAAAAAGGAAAAAGCTTTTGCTTTATGTCAAAAAAATTGCCAATCGTATTGTTTTGTCTAAAAAAAAGTTTCTTTTGGTGTGAAATTGAACAGTCGGATCTAAGTCATCTTGATAGACACTTCGCCTTTGAAAAAGAAATGAAAGAGCTTTTGCTTTACAACAAAAGATGGCGCTCTCACGAAATCCTTGCACGTTTTGAGGGTTTCTTTGTCGGTAGAAAACGAAACTAAGCATTGGGTCTACAGGATATGTTGAAGGCACTTCGCATTCGAAATGTCAAAAAAAAAAATCCACATCTTTCACTCTAGGTAATCCTTGCAAGACTGGCGCTTTCTTTTGTCGGAAGAAAGTCTCGTGACCGATCATTCATTCGAATCTAAGAGATCTAGGAAGGCACTTCACATTTGAAATTTCAAAAAAAAAAAAAAAAACAAAGAAGATTTTACCTTTACATCAAAAGATGGCGTTCCACATCTTTCACTAAAATTGGTTTTGTCAAGAGAAAGTTCCGTTCGATGTGAAACTTTACGGTCGACATCATGAAAGTCGCTTCGCCTTTGCAATTTCATGAAAAGTGGCGCAGGAGCTTTTGTTTTACGTCAAAAGATGGCGCTTTCACTCTCTAATCGTCTAATTGTCTAAACAAGTTTCTTTCGGTGTAAAACTGAACAGTCGGATCCTAAGTCATCGTGATAGACACTTCGCCTTCGGAAAAGAAGCGACGGAGCTTTTGATTTACAACAAGAGATGGCGCTCTCACGAAATCCTTGCATTTTTTTAGGTTTTTTTTTTGTCGGTAGAAAATTAAACTAAGCATTGGGGTCTACGAGGTAAGTTGAAGGAACTTCGCATTCGAAATGTCAAAAAACAGCGTTTTTGTTTTTCATCACGAGATGGCGCTCCACATCTTTCACTCTAGGTAAATCCTTGCAAGACTGGCGCTTTCTTTTGTCGGAAGAAAGTTTCGGGACCGAACATTCGAAACTAACAATAAGAGATCTTGGGACGCACTTAAAAAAAAAAGAAGTAGTTTTTACTTTACATCAAAAGATGGGGCTCCACATCTTTTACGGAAATTGTATCAAGAGAAAGTCGTTTTTGTCGTTTGAGAGAAAGTCTCGTTCGATGTGAAACTTTACAATCGACATCATGGAAGTCGCTTCGCCTCTGCAGTTTCAAGAGAAGCGGCGAAGGAGCTTTTGTTTTGCGTCAAAAGATGGCGCCCACATCTTTCATTCCAATCGTTGTAGACTGGTTCTTTTTTTTGTCGAAAGGAAGTCGTTCAGTGTGAAACTGTACTACAATCGACATCATGGAAGTCGTTTCGCCTTTGCAGTTTCAAGAGAAGCGGCGAAGGAGCTTTTGTTTTGCGTCAAAAGATGGCGCCCACATCTTTCATTCCAATCGTTGTAGACTGGTCCTTTTTTCGTCGAAAGAAAGTCGTTCAGTGTGAAACTGTACTACAATCGACATCATGAAAGTCGCTTCGCCTTTGCAATTTCAAGAAAAATGGCAAAGCACCTTTTTTTAACTTGTTTTATTTGTAGCCTATTATTAAAAAAGCTGTTAATATAAATTTATAAGTAGGTATCTATACAAAAATGACACCATTCAAGGTTAAATAAGCTTTGCTTCATTAGCAGTTGTTGCATTGTTTTTAAATTGACATTTTTGAATTCTCTGTTACACAGAAAAGAATATTTAGTTAATCCGACAAGAAGATATAGTTCCGACAGGTCCACTGCAATTTTTAGTAAAGTTGACAAGAGTCTGTAGAGTTCTCTTAATAAATGACTTAGGTATTAGATAGATATTATGTTACCTGACGATGCAAAAAACTGTGTTTTATATGCAAATAAATGATTATTATTATTATTATTATTATATTTATTTTATCAGTTAATAAGAGTAAGCCACTAAATAGGTAATATGTATCTATAGATGAAGAATCCTCCGTTAATCGGAGAAGCCGACTTTGAAGTGATTTCAATGCCTGTAGAGACGAGAAACCCTTAATGTAAGTCTAAGGGTCCAGCTAATGACATTAAGGCACTTTGGAAACTCAGCGCGAGACTATGTAGATTAGTTTAAAGCAGCAAGCATATTCTCTTCTGTATATAATATAGAGGGTGTTACAAATTCATGCAAAGATGTTACTTTTTTTTTAACTGCGAAGCATTGCAACTTAATAAACTCGTTAGGTATACAAGCAGGTACACAGTTTAAAAGAGAATTTGATACCTACTACTTATTTTGAGACTAAACTGGAATAGCTAGGCCATAAAAAGATGAAAATTAATTTACATATTTGAGTCGTAATTCGAAAAGAATATTCTAAGAAAAATGCAACGTTTTATAATCTAACATTTCCTTTAAAAACCGACTCGGCGTACTAAACTGACTTTTCTCACCGTACTACTGCAAAATTAACATTATAGAATGGTTTTCCTTAGTGTACCTATGACTCAGAAAAATTATTTTCATACTGTTAATTTTGCAGCGTAAGTACGCCGAGTCGGTTTTATATCTTCTATATCTTCTTGTCAGATTAACTAAATATTCTTTACTGTGTAACAGAGAATTCAAAAATGTCAATTTAAAAACAATGCAACAACTGCTAATGAGGTAAAGCTTATTTAACCTTGAATGGTGTCATTTTTGTATAGGTACGTACCTACTTATAAATTTATAGTAACAGCTTTTTTAATAGGCTACAAATAAAACAAGTTAAAAAAAGCTGCTTTGCCATTTTTCTTGAAATTGCAAAGGCGAAGCGACTTTCATGATGTCGACTGTAGTACAGTTTCACACTGAACGACTTTCTTTCGACAAAAAAAAGTACCAGTCTACAACGATTGGAATGAAAGATGTGGGCGCCATCTTTTGACGCAAAACAAAAACTCCTTCGCCGCTTCTCTTGAAACTGCAAAGACGAAGCGACTTCCATGATGTCGATTGTAAAGTTTCACATCGAACGAGACTTTCTCTCAAACGACAAAAACGACTTTCTCTTGATACAATTTCCGTAAAAGATGTGGAGCCCCATCTTTTGATGTAAAGTAAAAACTACTTCTTTTTTTTTAAGTGCGTCCCAAGATCTCTTAGTTTCGAATGTTCGGTCCCGAGACTTTCTTCCGACAAAAGAAAGCGCCAGTCTTGCAAGGATTTACCTAGAGTGAAAGATGTGGAGCGCCATCTCGTGATGAAAAGCAAAAACGCTGTTTCTTGACATTTCGAATGCGAAGTTCCTTCAACTTACCTTGTAGACCCCAATGCTTAGTTTAATTTTCTACCGACAAAAAAAAACCTCAAAAATGCAAGGATTTCGTGAGAGCGCCATCTCTTGTTGTAAATCAAAAGCTCCGTCACTTCTTTTCCGAAGGCGAAGTGTCTACCACGATGACTTAGATCCGACTGTTCAGTTTTACACCAAAAGAAACTTGTTTAGACAATTAAACGATTAGAGAGTGAAAGCGCCATCTTTTGACGTAAAACTAAAGCTCCTTCGCCACTTTTCATGAAATTGCAAAGGCGAAGCGACTTTCATGATGTCGACCGTAAAGTTTCACATCGAACGGAACTTTCTCTTGACAAAACCAATTTTAGTAAAAGATGTGGAACGCCATCTTTTGATGTAAAGGTAAAAGCTTCTTTGTTTTTTTTTTTTGAAATTTCAAATGTGAAGTGCCTTCCTAGATCTCTCAGATTCGAATGAATGATCGGTCACGAGACTTTCTTCCGACAAAAGAAAGCGCCAGTCTTGCAAGGATTACCTAGAGTGCCTAGAGTACCTAGAATGCGAAGTGCCTTCAACATATCCTGTAGACCCAATGCTTAGTTTCGTTTTCTACCGACAATAAAAAACCCTCAAAACGTGCAAGGATTTCGTGAGAGCGCCATCTCTTGTTGTAAAGCAAAAGCGCTTTCATTTCTTTTTCAAAGGCGAAGTGTCTATCAAGATGACTTAGATCCGACTGTTCAATTTCATTTAATTGGCGAAGCCGACTTTGAAGTGATTTCAATGCCTGTAGAGACGAGAAACCCTTAATGGAAGTCAAAAGGGTCCAGTTAATGACATTAAGGCACTTTGGAAACTCAATGCGAGACTATGAAATTTAGTTTAAAGCAGCAAGCATATTCTCTTCTGCATATAATATAGAGGGTGTTACAAATTCATGCAAAGACGTTACTTTTTTTTTTAACTGCGAAGCATCGCAACTTAATAAACTCGTTAGGTACAGGCAGGTACACAGTTTAAAAGAGAATTTGATACCTACTATACTTATTTTGAGACTAAACTGGAATAGCTAGGCCATGAAAAGATGAAAATTAATTTACATATTTGAGTCATAATTCGAAAAGAATATTCTAAGAAAAATGCAACGTTTTATAATCTGACATTTCCTTTAAAAACCGACTCGGCGTACTACACTGACTTTTCTCACCGTACTACTGCAAAATTAACATTATAGAATGGTTTCCCTTAGTGTACCTGTCACTCAGAAAAATCATTTTCATACTGTTAATTTTGCAGCGCAAGTACGCCGAGTCGGTTTTTAATGAGAATCCGAATAAAGTGTTCGTATACATTTTTCTCAGTGCACGACGCTTTTAGTTTCTTATTGTTTATTTATTACTTATTAGTTTTGTGCAACGCCTTTTGCATGATAAATAGGTAAAAATTTCAGCAATAAATAATTCGTTTAAGAAAATAAACGTAAGAATCTCATACCTATGTAAGATGAACTAACAAAATAGCGAATATATTCATAATAAAAGCTTACGCACCAACACAAGCAGTAACACCAGAAGAAAAGGACATGCACTACCGCTCATAAGTATTTGCGCACCTTATTTTACTGAATTATTTGTATAATATTATGTTTAGAAAATCTGTTTGCTTATTACCGGTTAGTTTGCTGAAAAGCGATAAATTTACACTTTAATCCATTGGATATTATTATTCAAAGTACTTGATTACCTACGATAGCACAATACTCATAAAACCATCAATTTAGTGACAGTGTAAAAATAATTTGCGGAAATTCCTGGAAGGAGTTTCGGTTTATCATATTCTATGAAACGCTTTTATAATATTCTTTCCCAGGCTTTGGGGTAACTTATCTAATTTACAATCGGTTTTATATCCGCCTTCATAGTAATAACGTCCTGAGCGAAATACAGATTTACAGCTGTTCGAAATACCTAAAAGAAAGGAGATGAGCGTTGAAATGAGTGTTGAAACGTGCATTTGTTGGCAAAAGAATCGAAAAATTACCAAAGAACTGAAATTATTCTATAAAATTGTGGGTGCCCAGATACTTATGAGCGGTAGTGTATTTTACGAAAAATTAGAAAATACAGAATACAGAAGAATACCTAGAGAACGTAGCTAGGAAAGAAACAACACTTTTGAAATAACCACGGACAATGGAGCAAGGCTGAGTAATCTAGCAAAAGAAAAGAAACTATTCACAGTAAGTACAAAATTTAGACATAAAAGAGAACATAAAATCACATGGACAATACCTGGAACAACGAGAGGAAACCAAACTGAGAAAAATGAAACAAAATAACAGTTTATTTGATCTCATTTTGTTAATGGATAAATTACTGGTAAGCTGCAAACAATTTATCTGTTTATCTCGAGCAAATAAATGCGTTTCTTTGGTAGGAGTCTTTAACTTTTATGTACCAATATGTTTACGTATGGCAAAGGTTTAATTGCAACAAATAAATGCTTACACTAAGACCAATATACCGTGATTTTATTTTAATATGAAACATTACTGTTCATATTACTGTGGAAACTAATTCCAATTTTTAAAAATGTCCATTTGAATTTGGAACATCTGTCAGGCATGAGATGATCGCAGCAACTAAAAGTATCATTGTTTTTCCCGAGTATGAAAGAAGAATCATTGGGGCAATTTTTTGTATATCAGGATCAGGAAGAATTACCTCTGAACAAGTAACTAATGCAATTAACAACTTCTATAATTGTTTAGGATACTGCATGGAGGTAAATGAAGAAATTTTTAAAACTTGTTGTGGTGTTTGTGTGTTATTTTAAAGAAGAATAAACTTATCTAATGTAATTGAAAGAGTCGCTATTATTTCGTAGTACAGATCACTAATAACAGAGCAGATTCATGACAGCTGTCATCGCATGTTCTATTTTGAAAAGGACAGTTTAATTTACAAATTGTAAATGTTGCTATGGATTCTCAGGTTCGTACGTAACAGCAATGTTTTATGTTAAAATAAATTCACGGTATATTAACAGAAATAGAAAGACTCTTTACTGAAAATATTCATCTTATAATAACTAATATTCAAATCATTTACCTAGTGTTATGAGTACAAATATATTGTAACGATTTTAAAGGTTTTATTAATTTTTATTTTAAAACAAAACACGAAATAGTTAATAAACTAATTTATTTAAAAGTAACACTAATTTATTTATAACTTACAATAATTTATTTACAAGCTTATGTCTGATTTATTTTAACAACCGAGCGAACGTCTACCGAACTTTCATGCCGATCTGTCCAACGTTGAATTTAATTCGAACTGTCCTCCACCCCCGGCGCGTGCATTTATAAACCGGCTCTCTCTTCGAGAATGGCCTGGAACGCGACGGGCTGTCTGGTCTAGTTTATTCTACCGGCAGCACTTTCTCGACTGTCGCCTAAGATGCGTCGACTAGACGGCTGTGACGCAAGAGGCAGTCTGACGCCGGCTGGTGTCGGAGGATCATTACAATATAATTTTTCTCTTATATTAGCAAATGCAAGTTCATTTGTAGCTAATAAATCTTTTAATAAAGAAGCTTTGTCACTAAATGCATGTAAGACTGCTTCGTTGGCATTCGGATTTTTTTATAAGGAACGTTTAATTTCACGGTCGGCATTTTTTACGATTTGCGTCTTTTCGTGTTCCGATGAGATCATTTTTTACGCAGCATTGTAAGGAAAGTTAAATGAAATAATCTTTTAGACGTAAATACATTCAAACATCTTATCCAGGCCAGATATCCGTTTTCTTGTCGATATAAGTATCTTTCTATAATAACAAATAAAGTGATTCAGAATAAACGTTTTATTAGTTGTAAGAAAACAGTTATTTTGTCCCTCATTTTATAGAAATTTTTCATAATGTTTATAGAAATTTTCATAAAGAACAGTGAATATTTTTCTCAGTGCAGATTCTAATTAAAAAGAAAAGAGAAAATGTAATAGAAGATGTCAGATTGTATAGAGCAGCATCGTTTCTCAACCTGGAGGTTACGACTCAAGGGGGTCGCGAAAATAGCCTAAACCAGAGGTGTCCAAACTACGGCCCGCGGGCCAGACCCGGCCCTGCAAGTGATTTTATCCGGCCCACGAAGGTTTTTGACAAAATATTATTGCGGCTATTTGGCTAATTGGTACGAAGGCAGGCGAATAGCGAACGTACACGAATACACAGTTTCTTTGGGCTGTCTTTTTAATTCACATATTCACGTGGCCCGCCGCAAATGGATTTAAATCCCAATCTGGCCCTTGCGGCCAAAAGTTTGGACTCCCCTGGCCTAAACAATAATGAAATCATTATGACGTCATACATGTATGTTCATAACCGTCGCTATAAACGCAGCGACACAAAATTATAGGAGGGGGGTCGCGAAATATTAATTACTACATTTACCATTTGGGGGGTCGCGGAGCTAAGAAGGTAGAGAAACGCTGGTATAGAGGAACCAGTGTAAACACAGTGTAATAGCAAGAACAAAATTAAGAATAGCAAGAGACAATAGATACAGTAGGATAACTAAAAAGTGGAACGTCGAAAGCCTGAAAAAGGAAGAGGATAAAAGAATGTTTCAAGAAGAAGTCGGAATGCAACTAGAAAAGAGAAACAGAAATTAAAACATAGAAGAAGAACGGGAAAACATAAAATCTGCAATAAGTGAAGCGGCAGAAAAAACACTAAGGAGTAAACAAAAAGGGAAGAAAAATGAACGGTTTGACAACGAGTGTGTCGATATGATAAAGAAAGAGGCCAGACTACAATGGTTGCAGACAAGCAAGGAAGAGAAGAGTATGAAAGGTACAAGCGAATAAGAAAAGAAGGAACTAACCTAATAAAAGACAAAAAGTCGAAATGGATGGACGAGCTAGAAAAGGACAACACAAAATTATATAGACAAATAAAACAACAAACAAGAAAAAAAGTAACAATAATGATAAGCAAAAATCAATCAATGGCAAGAGTATGAGGAGAAGATAGAAAGAGAAGTAGAAGAAGAGGATAGCGACGAAGAGGGAATAGATAACACACAGGAGGAGTTAATAGAAGAACCAACGAGAGAGGAAGTAAATAAGGTTATAAACGACTTAAGAAATGGAAAAGCGACAGGGGCAGACAACATCTAAGAACTAAGAAAGAGAATATATGAGTTGCTACTAAAAATGTGGAAAGAAGAAATAATGCCAGAAGAATGGAGAGTAGGAATGATACTACCTACACCAAAAAAATGGAGACCTGAAAAAATGCAACAACTATAGAAGAATAACATTGCTAAACATAGTGTACAAAGTAGCTCTGTTCCAACCACGCTTTCTGACCGTTTAAGAAACCGTCATAATCAGTTGCCCACCGAAATAATGATCGATGTTGACAACTTTGTTGAGTGTAAAACTTTGATGAGTGCATGCTTGTGATGGTTTCGAAATGGTCACAAAGCGTGGTTGGAACAGACCTTGTAATGACAACAATGATACTAAAAAGAATGAACAAATACATACAAAAAGAGGTAGGAGATTATCAGATTATATTAGATGAAGAAAACAGTAAAAGAAATTAAAGCAAGAAGAATACGATGATAGTGCCGACTTAAGTTTGAACAGACTGTACAGTATGAGCATAAATGATTGAGGACAAGTTGAATTTCCCGCGTTTCTATCTAGTGATTTTTACTCCTTGTGTCTGGCCCTCCTGAAAATAAACTAATTTTTGTTCAGTGTCGCCCGTCGCATGTTTACGTTGTATTTATTGTTTTCCGAGTTATTATTTTGCTTTCATACGAATTTTTAAACGGATCTTTTCAGAGCATACATATTGCAATTAGGTATTTGAAATGACTGTATTAATTCATAATTAATTACCAGACTATTTTGTAGCGAAAGGTCTAACGGTGTGCCAAAATGCCCTTTACGGAAGAGCAAGAGGCTTTCATTTTGAAAGCATACTTTCGAAGTGGAACCCGCAATGCTGATGGTACTTGGAGGTATTCCACATGTTCCTGTATTGAACAGTTTAATGAAGAATTTCCTGAAGTTCGCGTTCCATATAAGGTTTTTGTTCAACATAAGGAACGTATTGTTACTCGTTTTGAAACGAAACATTGCCTATGTACGGGCAAATCATCAGGACGAACAACAGTTTTAACTGAGGAAGTTGTTGATGACCTTCGTGGTCGTATGGATCAGATCCCAAATAAATCGGTACGAAAACTTAGTGTACAAACAGGTATGGAATATTATTTGAATATTTAATGTGAATATAACTAAAATGTATCCTTAGGTTTATCTTATGGTACTTGCCGGAATGCATTGAAGAAAAACTTAAAAATGCATCCATATAAAGTTACAACTGTACAATTATTGCCACTTGACTACCAAAAACGGGTGCAATATTGTGAATGGTTCAATAATACTCTAAATAATGATTTATTAGATCTGACATTTTTCACTGATGAAGTATGGTTTCATTTGTCGGGGTACGTAAACAGTCAGATTTACCGAACATGGGCTACTGAGTATTGTTTTTTGTAGTCCGACCTGCACTGAGTTTGTAAATAAAAATAATTTTTGTGTGGTATATTTTTCTGACGTTAAATGCATCCAAATCTACCTACTTAAAAGAGAATCCGAGATGTAACTTATTTTTTGCTTGGAAACCACAGATAAAATGTCCACGATGAGTTTTTCTGTAAAGGTTATGTCATGAATTAAGATTGCGACTACATACATTTGTGAGTGCACGCCTATGCATTTGACCAACTTAAGAAAAATATTGAAAGGCGGGAAATTCAACTTGTCCTCAATAATTTATGCTCATACTGTATATAGGTACAATTAATTATGTACTCCTCAAAACTCAATGTAAACACAAACAGTAACTAAATAATACATAAACGTTTAGGTACATGGACATTAAAAACTTTTACGTAAAACTAGCTTCACTAATAATTTAATTACCTATTAGGCACAAGATTTTGTAATACCTAGCCTCATCCACACGCTCGGTTAAGTTCACGCACACATACCTGGCGACATAAAATCCAACTTTCCTACTAAGCAGAAAAGAAAGTCATTTATATGCGAGCGTCTCCCTTGAAAAATTGTACTTATCTAATTCTTTTATTCTACACGTCCGCGAACTTGCGCGAGCGTGTGGACATTCCCTAAATATTTAATTCCACCAGCCCCAGGATTACCTACACTCTATTTAATTACAAAAGCACCAGTATAATGTGTTATTAATTTAACGACAGCAATTGCCTTTCCAGTTTATAGTTAATCCTTCGGCGATCGTCCTCCATTACACCCGTATTAATTCAATTAAAAGGTGGGTAATTAAGTTCAATCGAAAATGAAATCACACACCGCGACGTATATGGACTTGGCCGCCAAAACCAGACGATTCCGAACCAAAACGTTCATAGTTACTCAGAAACAGAAAACGCTCGTTATAAAAATACCATTTACGTGCGCGATCATTTGAGTACATACATATTTCAAATGTAGGTACGATGATTTTTTTCTTTTAAAGCGTGACTGTTATAATTAATTAGAGTGAGTCAGTTTTAATAAAGCAAGAAAGGCCAACTTGGAATTTAATTTCGCTAATTGGTTCGTTCGCTCGGTTACTTTGCGAATTAAAGCGGGCGGAAAGATTCCGTTTAACACCGCATAATCACTCTCCTTTAAAATAAAACAAAACGTTTTAAGAGAAATAAATGAGAAGAGTTAATTTGTCACTTTTGTTATCTGACGGTTGGCGACATTGGCTGGCGCTTAAAGTGTCAAGCGAATGTCAATTTGGAGGTTATGTTTATAATTTGAGATGCCAACTTACGGTAACAAAATAAATTTTGAGTGCCTTAATGAAACCCAAAGAGCCAGGCAACCGAAATAAAAAAACGTTCTACCTACTTCTATGTATTTCTATAAAATTTGCCAGTTCCATTCGCATTTGCATTCATAGCGTTATGTAAAAAAAAGTCGACACATATCTGACACCAGTTGTGAGTGTGTGTGTGTGAGTGAGAGCGAGCGAAAAACGACGAGCACGTTTTCATTATGATTACGATGATATTATGCAAAGGCAAATATGAATAAGCGAGCGAAAGTGAAACTCGCGCTATTGCTAATTGGGGCCAAGTTCATTACGTCCGGTGGTACTACTGTGTCGGTTGGTTCGCGTGCGCCGTTTCCACCACAGACTCGTCCGAACTGATCGGCGCAGACTTCGCCCAAATGAATCTGATCCCATCCATTGACTGATCGATTATATCCATCCTTTCGTTATTCTTTGCGGCTACGCGACGTGCGAGTCGTCCTTAATGAGCCGTTCAAATAATTCCGTTCGTCTTTTCAGGATTTATTCATTGGAATTCTGCGTGCGGAATTCAAAACATCCGTCGGGTGTTAGAATACTAATTTACTTCATATTTCGTTTCTTTTTCGAGTTGTGAATGAACTTATTGTTAGTCGACGTCGTCTCGTCCGTTGAAAATTTAGGAACGGACAACTTTTATGGTGCGATTAAAATCAACGTTTCGCTGTGCATTGACGACTTTCTCAAGATAATCAAAACAATTTGTACTAATAGTACTAAAAATAAATTGAGTTTAGTTAAAGATGTACATTTGTATATGTACAGGGTGTATTAGAATGTAATAATTATAGCTACCACGGATAGAGGGCGCCAATTTATTTAATTGTAAGTATACAAACAGGGCTATGAAGCGTAATAAAAAATCACAACTTACTGTAATCACGAATTCATTTGAAGGCATTTCTTTTTACCTACTGTCCCTACTTTACCTTTGTTTTTATTTAATCAAAAAATAAAACGCGCCCGCTCTAGTTTTCTATAAATAAACTTTTACATATTATTTACTTTTGAAATCATGAGCATAATTAAGCGTTCTAAAAATAGCACATAACTCGTTCAAGTCGAGCAATGCAGCTAAAGTTTACAGCCGAAGCGAATTAATTCCAGCGTTCGACAAGAAATAATTATAAAAGATTTATTATTCAATTAACCTGAAGTATAGGTATCGCTCGCTCGAGTCTGTAAAATTTACCCCAGCACACTTAAGTTTGAATGAAATTCTTTCAGAATGCAGGAGATGAATCTAAATATATATTAAAATTAAATAGAATTAAAAAAAAATTAGATCACTGTCAATAGCAAATTAATCGGTTTCATGTGTTGCAATCCGTCTACTAATCAATTAAAAAAATATGCCTTGGTAATTATATCTATAGGTACAGCATGCGTTTGACAGGTTTATTGTTAATTAAAAATTAATTGCAGCGAAGCGCATTCCTAACATTAATCTTGTAAATTAATTAACGCACGATCATTACGCGGGTAAAAAAAAAAGAATCTCGGTTTAGGAAGTGCAGCAGGTAGGGTGTTCAACAGGTGTACTTCCCTTCCCATGTCGGGCCGGGAGAAGTAATTACCGCCTCGAGGGGACCGCCGGATTGGGGGGGTCCCCCCACGAAACACGTGTACCTCGGTGGACCTCGTGACGTGGGAACGTTCCACGCGTGACGCGGCTTAATATATTAATGCACACGCTGCCGACTCCGCTTAATTACGATGATGGAACTGATTACGATGAGATATGGTTGTTTAAAGGATCTATTAAGGCGAAATGCTCTCTGTGTGTGTGTGCAAGTACAAATATTTTTTAAGCGGACGTCACGAATTCCTCGCCTCTTTCTCATGGACGCTTTAACACTTCTTTGTGAAGGTGCGTGGAAAAAAAATTCTAATCGTGATCGCTTCCTTCGACTATTCACGGTATTCCCAACGACTAAAATATTCCAGTTTTACAAAGAAGAATTTACTTCTTGTTTGAACAGTTTTCAATAATCACTTGTGTTGTCGTTGTATAATTTATCAAGTTTAGAATTTAAGAAAGTTTACGCATTCTCAATTTACCATTCGTAAATCACGAGTACGTTTGTTTATTTTGTCTTATGGTTTGGTGAAGGAAGATGAAGGAGTTTGTACAAGAATTGAGGCTTGCTGATGATAGATTATAATCTGAGATAGAGTAAGGTGGGCACTCTCTCATATGGCATCACACGACATTGTACCGTATCCGGTTGTTGGAGCGTGTGTAATAAATGACGCAGACACAGCTAGCTGTATACCTGACCTCGTGGATTGCATTGTGCGTCCCAAGAACGATCATGACTTGGTGTTGACTGGGCTTGGGCCAGTGTAGGGGTAAGAGTAGCGAATCACCTTATCTGCACACGGCATTGTACCATATCCGGTTGTTGGGGCATGAGTAGTAAACGCCGGACACACAGCTAGCTGTATACCTGACCTCGAGGATTGCATTGTGCGTCCCAAGAACAGTCATGACTCGGTGTTGACTAGGCTTGGGCCAGTGTAGGAGACAGTAGCACCAATGATTCTGAGAACATACGCTCAGAAGGCAAGGTATGTTTATTTGTAATTTTATTGGTTACTTGTGACATCATGCGGATTGCATTGTGCGCCCCAAGAACGATCATGACGTGGTGTTGACTGGGCTTGGGCTAGTGTAGGAGACAGTAGCACCAATGATTCTGAGAACGTACGCTCAGAAGGCAAGGTATGCTTATTTGTAGTTTTGTATGACATCCTTATTGAATCGAAAAGCCAGAATGTTAAGACGTTAATCCTCGGCTCTGCAGTGGTCGAAAAAGAGAGAAAGGAAGCAGGGAAAGAGAGATCTAACCGAAGGGTGCTATACTTGGGGTTGTTCTATGGTTAACAACACCAAACATGTTTATTACATGATATGTACTTACTTCGCTATTTGAACCCATTCAAATCCAGAAGTCTGGTAAGGAAAATATTCACCCTTAAGAGCCTGTTGTTCGAACATTTGAATTTGAACCCCGGTTCAACTCTGAACTTAGTTCTATTAGTATGACAACATTTGTAAAGGCATACGTTGCCGTAAAGTTAGAACCAAGTTCAGAGTTGAACGACGTTTGAGCAATTAGCCCTAAGAGTGACATGGACCGTAGAGTGGGATCAATTTAATCGTCTCCTGTCCGGCAAGGAAATGTACACAACCCCAGCTTTGAAAAGCAACAATGACCTCCAGAAGGGGCCGCCTCATTAACCTACTTCTCCTCAAGACCATGG
Organism: Dorcus hopei; assembly: GCA_033060865.1. Taxonomy (NCBI): domain Eukaryota; kingdom Metazoa; phylum Arthropoda; class Insecta; order Coleoptera; family Lucanidae; genus Dorcus; species Dorcus hopei. The sequence continues at coordinate 73,785,241 of CM065425.1, forward strand.
AGAAGGGGTGGCGCTTCCTCCACCAAAAACACTTTGCCTATCGGCTAGGCAAACCTGCGAGAGATAACTTAGTGAAGAAAATCTTTCAAGACAAAAGAAAATAGCTGTTGGGATATTTATTGACATAGAAAGTGCTTTCGACAACCCAAAGAGATGAGAGATGAAAGATCGTTAGCCATCGGAAAGAGTTGCCCACAAAATGGAATACTATCATCTCTGCTATGGATGCTGACAGACAAGACGATCTAGCCATTTTGATCAGATGTGCCGTTTCAAGCGTACTGCAGAATGACCTGAATATATTTAAAAAAAGATATCAGCGTAAGGTCTTAAAACTAACCACAGTTCGAAAGATTTGGCTTTGGGATTCTTTTTGCCAAGAGGAGCCAATACCCTATCACTTTGGATATCGGCACCAGCATCTGCACCTTTGGCATTTGAAAGAGTCATAAATTATCCATCGACCTCTTGTTATAATACAAAGATTGAGGACGGCTTCTGGATTTTTGTTGACCAAGAGAAACCCTCGACGAGTCACCATTTCCATTGATCCTAGATTTTTGCAAGAATCATAAAAGGCACATCCAAGGAGTAGTTAACTTATACAGGAGAAGTCACTTGAACCAAAGAGTAGGTAAGTTATTCGCCACGTTTTATTTTTGCCGAGTAGTTTCAACGACCTCGAATCAGTTGTCCCTTTAAATTGGGATAAGGCGAAAAGCGGAGGAAAGAACAACAAATGGTGTTGACATGCCACAAGGTGTGGCATACAGTTTTCACCAATCAGATTATCGCAGACCCAGTTTTTGTCCGGAAACACTCGATAGCATACGAAAGTACATCAATAAATGTTTTCTCTTTTCTACCTTCCTTGTTCAAGTGTCCCCTCTTGTATAAGTTATCTACTTTTTGCTTGAATAAGGAAGTGTAAATGAGAAAAGGGGAAACCTTTCGTGTGCTCTCGATAAAAATTGTGTCTCCATTAATTGGATTGGTGAAAACTGTATGCCATGTCAACGCTATTCTGTTGTTCGTTTCGTTTACGCCAATTTAAAGGGACAACTGTTTCAAAGTCGTAGAAGCTACTTGGCAAAGATCAAACGAGCCAGTACTACACAATACAAAAGTTGGGGATTGACTTTTCTATTTTTTTGACCAAGAGAAATGAAGGTGGGTGTACCACTTGACCCCTAATTTCTGCAGAAGTCATAACGCCAGTGAAAAATATACCCGAAGGAAGTAGAGTGTGATATTCCACCAACTTCAATGGTTTGATTTGAAACACATATGCCTTTTTCAATCAGTTATTAAATCATGAAGATCCCACTGTGACTAGCGCCAAGTACGTCACTTACTGTTTTGGTTTTCATCGACGATTCCTTTCAATACTACTTTTGCCTTCTTTAAGCTCATGCCACTCATGTTGTATCCTCTGAGCCCTTTATACATGCAGAGTTGGCACCATAACAATTTTTCGCCACACTTTGTGCCATGTGTTGTTCGTTTCACCTACGCCAATTTAAAAGGACGGCTGGTTCAAGGTCATAGAAACTACTCGGCAAAGATTAAACAAGCCGACAAGGAAAGTCTCCTCTACTTGTTGACGCATCCTAATACAATACAATACAAAAGTTGAGGACTGACTTTTGTATTTTTTTTTTGGACCAAGAGAAGTGAAGGTGGGTACACCCCTTGATCCCTGATTTCTGCAGAAGCCATAACACTAGTGAAGAATATACCCGAAGGAAGTAGAGTTTGAAATTGTACCAACATCAACAGCTTGAAACTCATGTGCCTCTTGAAATCATGAAGATCCCACTGTGACTACAGCTAAGTACGTCACTTGCCCACCCTGTTTTGGTTTTCATCCTTTATTTAAGCTCATGCCACTCATGTCAGTTGTATCCTCAACATTCACCTCTGAGCCATTTATGTATATGTAGACGTTGGCACCATTACATTTTTTTAGGCCAAGAACTTGATGACAGCTCTATCTCTGTTTCAGTACCCTTGGTTCTAAAATTGAAGAAGTTATACAAATCAACAATGGTGATCCTACAGAGACATCATATTTGGAGTAATAGACATGCTTCCAAAGCTGTGTGTATGTAGTTTTGTCTGTATAACTGAATAAGATGATAATCCGCCGACAAAGTAATGCCCAAGCCAAGGCAAAACAATGTACATAGATAATTAATTCATTCTCGAAGTAAATTTTATTATTTAGGGTCAGTTACCTGCGAAAGCAACGGCGCGGCGTAAATCCCCACAACAGTACAGAATTGCAAGGGTTGTCCAATACTGATGCACCACAGTTACCAGCGCCTCTAACCTGGGCTTTACTTTTGTCGGCGGGCATACCAATTATTCAATGGGCAGAAGACGTCAAATCAAACAATAATTATAGTTGTCCAACATTGTCTATCAAAGAGTCAAAACAAGCCAGAAAGTGTTGGCCAGAGAATGAAGAAAGAACGCAAAACTTTAAACAATAAAATCCAGGACAGCATTGGATACGATCAATAAAAGTGGCCAGAGTAATCCCTCTCACCCTCCAATTGTATGATTCTTGTCCAGCATTGGCTATCAAAGAGTCTAGTCAACCTAACATTGATCGAAACGAGGCCAGGAAATGAGGACTAGAGATCGAAGGAAGAACATAAATCTCTACGTTTTAATTAAGGGGCCACAGTGATCCCTCTCACCCTCCAATTGTATGATCCTTGTCCAGAATCTGGTCAACCTAAACGAAGTCAGGAAATGTGGACCAGAGATCGAGGAAAGAACACAAATCTCTAATGCTTTAGGTGAAACAACAAAATCCAGGATAGCATTGCATACGTTATTGAAAGTGGCCGAAGTCAGAAAATGAGAACCAGAAGCAACAAAAATCTCTACGTTTTAATATAAGTGGCCATAGTGATGTCTCCCATCCCCCAATTGTATGATCCTTCTCCACCATTGGCTATCAGAGAATTTGGTCGACCTAAACGAAGTCAAGAAATGAAGACCAGAGATCGAAGAAAGAACACAAATCTCTACGTTTTAATTAAGGGGCCACAGTGATCCCTCTCACCCTCCAATTGTATGATCCTTGTCCAACATTGGCTATCAAAGAATCTGGTCAACCTAAACGAAGTCAGGAAATGATGTATGACTCTTGTCCAACATTGGCTATCAAAGAGTCTGACCAACATAAACGAAGTCAGGAAATGAGGACCAGAGTTGGAAGAAAGAAAACAAATCCCTACGTTTTAATATAAGTGGCCATAGCGATCCCTCTCACCCTCCAATCGTACGATCCTTGTCCAGCATTGACCATCAAAGAATTTGGTCAAACTAACATTGTTCAAAACGAAGCCAAAAAGTGAGGACTGGGTTTTGCAATTCCCCAAAGTCTGATTGACCGGTATTTCACATTCAAACAAAGCAAAATTAAATTTCTTCAATAATAATCAGTTTTCCATGCATCTAACTAAATTGCTTCGACGAAGTCGGGAATGTAAGCAAGCCTGGGATCAAGCCGCACGGACAAACAGTTCGTGAGTGAAACGCCCGCTTGGTTTTTTTTTTTTGTAAACCGCACTCAAGGTCGCTAAAAATAATAGGAGTAATAATAATAGTCCGTGGCCGACGATCGACGAATATAATATTGTATGAAAGCGAGAATGGGTTCACAACGCAGGAGCCAGAAGAATTTCCGACGCGCAAAAGAGATGGCGGTGGCGACGCACGCGACAATAACAACAACAATAAGAGCGAAAAACTTTCGCCGCATTGCATTGTTGCTATTCATTCTCGTCCGAGAGAAAGCGAAACACTTTCCATTTTTGCCATAGAATCCGCCGTTTCGTAACCACCGTCGTCGCCGCCGCCGCCTTACGTACTTGACCCACTGGCAATGGCCTACTTGGATTCACCATTCGACGGAGAGAGAGACGGAGTGATGCAGCAGCACGCAAGACAAGACACCCAGTAATTTACATACATACTAGTTATGCCAATAACGCAATTAGCATGCGGTACACGACGAAGTTGGGCAAATGAGTAAGCGGAACGCGGACGGTGCTGCCGCCGTCAATCAACGACACTCTCGCGTACTATTCAATGGTCATCTACGTATATACGACGAGAGCGACGTTGCCGGTTGTACTAGATTGAAACAGTTTTTTGGGAATTCTTTGGAAAGAATTTTCTCCAAACTTTTTCGACGTTCTTTCATAACATTGCTCAAGTTTTTCTAAAAGATGGAGATGTGATAGGGGAAAATTGAAGAGGCCCGTCGTAATTTTTTATTCATCTACCAACCATACATGTACCATTTGGGTTCTATTTTTTTTTTTTATTATAGAAGGAGGAAGATCAAAATTCTAATAGCCCATGATTAAAACCCAGTCATTTTTGATTAAAGAAAAACAGAAAAAAAAATACCTATGTATATCTAATAATACATAATTTATTTTTAAACATTTTCGACATATTTCTTTTGTGTAAAAAAAGTGCCTACGTCTGGCAACACTGGTAGCATAAATGCAACATTACAGACGCAATTTCGGAGCGACTTTTTTAACGTTCGGTCATTTTTTTGTTCGTCCACAACGTTACTAATTACTTTTTGGGAAACTGGACTTTTTCAGCGAACGCGCGACGTTGTCACACTTGCCGGCCAGAGTTAGTCATCAAATTAGTTTCGTTATGCAAATTGCTGTGCAAGCACAAATTACTAAACTACGTAAGTAATTATTTGCGCCTTTTTTATTCGTTTTGGCATTATGAATGTGAATGCGCCGCGGTTTATCGCTTCGGAAATAAGCGCTGCCTTTCGGGAAAACACAGGTGAAGTACATTTCTAAGGAAGGAATTATAGAGGTCAAGACATTAAACTCCGGTACACTTCAAGTGAACCATTGGTTTAGAAGCTTTTGGTAAGGAAACTTTTTGGAAGACCAATCAAGAAGACATCCTGGAGTCTTTTGGGTATACCAAGAAATGCGGTGCCAACTTCCCACGTCAAACAAAAAAAAGGAGGGAAGGTTACAAGGATTTACTAACCCAATTTTCCTTTAACGTTCCTATTTGTAACGAAACATGGATTTTGGCAAAGTATTTTTCCAACGGCAATCAAGAGGTCCTGTACCAGGTTATACCAGAAACGTGGTTTCCAACTTGCCACGCAGAATGAAGAAAAAATGAGGGTATTCCTTCGATGGTTTTATTTGTAATGAAAACTGGATTTTGTCTAACCAAGGCAACATCATCTCCCAAGAGGTCTTGCATCAAGATATACCAAGAGACGCGGTAGCCAAGTTCTCACGCAAAACTAAAAAGAGGAGGGTATAGGAAGACTGCATGGATTTTACTAACCCAGTTAGAGGATGGGGTTTCTCCTTTTAATGAAAAAAGGATTTTATTTAACGTAGATCCAAGAGGTAAAAGAATGTCTAAGTTATTAAATCAATTTCGCAAAAGGGAAGGGCCATAAACAATAAAATGCAGGAAAATATGATTCGAATACAATCTGAATTTGGTCGGCTTGCTCAATGATGTTCGAGTTCGATTGCTATCTGGGTCGCCCCGGTTGCATTACCCGCCAGTTACCTTTGACTCCGATACATGTGTAACACCGAGGGAGTGCCCTTTGTCGTCGTTTATATTAACACATATACATACAAACCGTTCTTGGTAAGTAGCGTATGAAAGGTTTGCGAGCGAACACTTGATTTATGAACGCCACACGCTTTCGACTTACGGTCGCCCCGTGGGCGGGCGGTCGTATAAACTCGAGGATTTTCTTAATTCTTAATCAATCTTACCTTGAGATCTTTAAAGAACAAAGAGTTTCGCGCCCAATCGACTTGCGAGAACAAGTTTTGGTCCAACACTTTACACATAAGTTCAAAGAGGTCCACTTCACACTGATTATACGTTTGGCTCTGTAGGAGTCCATATAAACTATTTTGCCACTCACGGTCGTCTATCGCCACTACGAAGTCTCTGATGAGGGGTGAGATTTTGTTGGAGGGCGGCGGCGCGCTCCCGCCTTGCACCACCGTGTCGTACTGGAACGCCTTCGGACTGAGAGAGTGCGGCGACGTCGTGGTGGAGTTCGCCGACGCCCAGAGCTTGTTATCCGTCGTCATCAAGATGGAAGATTGCGTGCTCTGGACGTTAACGATCTGGAGGGCGGGTTGCTGACTGGACGCCGGCTGAGTTATGGTGGAGGCGCTCAACTGGCCTAGCGCCACCGCCGCCGGACTGGGCGAGGAATCCGGCGAAGACGTCAGAGAAGACACCTGCGGTATCTGGATCTCCTGCTTGATGTGTATGTTTGCAAACGGCGACGTCCCCGGCTGGTTTGCGTACATGCCGCCTTCTCCCAATGGTCCGCGCAGAGACTGGGCGGCTAACTGTCTCTGGCGCATCAGTTGAAGTTTCCTAGCTCGGTCTCTTTTATACATGGGTCCGAATTTATTTCTACCGCCTCTCATTCTATCCGCTCGAACAGCTGAAACAAGAACAAATCGAATTACTTAACTTTCTTATAAACGCACGACACTTGGGATATACGCAGACACAAGCAATGTAGTGAAGGCAACAGTCTAGATCAGGGATGGGCAGTACAGGGATGTGATTACATCATCAAAATTAAAACGCAGAACATTTTAGCCCCATCAATTAAACACTTGGGGTATACAGACTCAAACAATGTAGTGAAGGTAACAGTCCAGATCAGGGATGGGTCTGTCTACATACATAGATTTTCGTAAGTAATCGAGAATAGGGAAAGCTCTCAACTATCATTGAGAGTTTATCAAAAGAACACCTTCTCTTAAGAACAGTCACATGTTAACATTGAAAGACGTGAAAGTGTTACAAAGTTATGAATTACTAAGTAGTTTCTGCTTGATTACAGCAAATCTTAGCTACGATGTGCTATTTGTAGTTGTTGTACTATGTGTACGTCATCAGTACACTTCATACAGCAGAGCGGTTCTTCGGATTGTAACGATACCTACGGGCTATATCACCTGTCAAAAAAAAATATTACATAAATAAATGCGTAAAGTTAGTTCGTGTTCGTTTCCATGGCCCCCCTTTATCAAAAATATTTGGACGTCTTGTAGCAATTTACTCGCGCGACCCTCAAATGGATAGGCACCTTTAAAGCCCCAAAGCCCGAGCGTGTATGGACGCCATTAGCAACATTTTTCGTATAGCATTTACATTCCAACAAGCACAAGAATTATTTCAGCTTACTTTCTCACTGATGAATCGTCGTACACGCATCAGAGTTTTAGTCTTAATTTAAGTTAACATTTTTTTTCGTTAATTTAATATCTTCTAGGGACACATTAAATATTTTTCAAACTTAACGTGCGTTTCCATCTGCCCAGACTAAATACACATTTCAGAAATTGCAAGGAAGTGTATATGCATGCGAGCCGATTGCGCTAATTATAGACGAAACAACTCGTTTCAAGGCCATTCGGTTTAAGAATCTTTTCCATCCACGCACACACGATTTCGCGTGATCGCTCGCCGCTTGTTTTGTAGCACAGATTCGATGCATGAGAACGGTTAAGTTTTATTCCATTGCTTTAAGGTACAGTTGTCACTCCCGAAGAATTTCAAAAATATATACTCATGGGTGCAAAAGAATGTTACATCTAAAAACAACAAAACAAACTTAAACTTTCTCGAAATTGTAACGAAATGTAGTGTATACAAATTGTCAAAGTCACTTGTGAACAAAGAAAGATATATGTATACCTACATATAAAAGAATGGTACATCCAAGAACAGCGTGCACAATTTTCTCGAAAATGCAACAGAATGTGGTGTAACTTCGCGTATACAAACGTACAAATGTCAAAGCTTCTTGTGAACAGAAAGGTGCACAAGTGTACAAAATAAAAATGAAGTGTATATGAAGTATATACCCTTTGTAACCCCTTTTCATGTCATTAACTTTGCACATTACATCGAAATGCTCGTTGGTCTTAAATTTATGGATGGTAGTATACTATTTATTACGTTTGCTTTCCTTGAAATGGTGATATGATACATATATGGGTTTCAGCTTTTGATATCTTGGGATGGTATACAAGCATACAAATGTCAAAGTTATTCTTGAACTGAAAGGTGCGGAACAAAATATCAAGTGAACAAAATAAAAACGAAGTGTACATGAAGTATATACCCTTTGTAGTCCTTTTTCATGTCGTTCACTTTTTACATTACATCGAAATGCTCCTTGGTCCATATTTATTTTTTATTTTTTTAAATAAATTACGCAAATGTATTTAACGTTTGCTTTCCTTGAAACGGTGATATGATATATGGGTTTCAGCTTGTAGCATCATTGAATGGTATGCAAACAAACAAATGTCAAAGATACTATTAAACAGAAAGGTATACAACAAAATATATTACGTGAACAAAACGAAAATGATGTATATATGAAGTATATACTCTTGGTAATCCATTTGCATGTCGTTAACTTTTCATATTACATCAAAATGCTTGTTGGTTTTAAATTCATGGACGGTTGTATACATATTTATTTTCGTTTTTTTTAAATAAATTATATAATTTGCTTTCCTTAAAACAGTGATATGATATATGTATATGGGTTTCAGTTTGTGGTATGTATTACTGATGAAAAATGAAAAAGAGGAGAGAACATCATCGGCATCGTCTCAAGAATGTTATCAGATCGCATCGAACCCGCGCCCATTAAATCCAGCTTAGTCGGTATAACAAAAGTGAAATCGAGATTTAAAGTTTCACCGCTGAAATATGCCCGCCGTTTTGTGCCATGTTTGAACTTTCGTTTCGGATGGCGCATGCCCCGTTCGATTGAATAATAATAAGGCCGCGGCCACATTGTGTCACGTGTACATAAATAAACGCACCGGGCTTTTCACTCGCGAGATTATCTGTTATACAATTTCCTCGTCTCTGTTTACCACCCGAAAGCGGCGTTTCCTTTTACGGATTTACGTTAATATCGTTTATGGGCCGAACGGATTTCGTGATACTCCCGTATGTATTTACGTGAGACCGCGGCTAAATGTCAAAAGCGTATACGTTCGAGATCATTATCGATTTGACGACAATCCAGAATGCCCAGCCCCAATTTTGTTCTACCTTTTATCATTTCAAAACATACCTTATGCGCGATAATGATAAACATTGAAGGTACAGGGTGAAAGTACCATTCACCTTTTTCTTTCTAAAAGTCAAACAAAAACCAATTGAAAAATCGCTTCTCTGTTTTGAAGAACTCGCTCTAACGTGCTGGCGACGATAAATTTTCGCGCTGCGGTGCAGAGCCTGACCCAAATGCAAAGCAGAAGCTCCATTCCGAACACATGGATTTCGTCATGCCCATCGATCGCGTAACAGAAGAGGCGGCGTTGTCCGCCAAATGCTAATAATTACAACATAAAAATTATTGCCTTATCGCCGATAAATCCGGCGCAATAAAAATAAATAAATAAATGTTCTCCCGCGCCAATTAGCGCTGTGTACATAACCCAGATCGAAATGGGGCCGTTAAATTTTTTATCGCCTTTCAAACGTTTCGCACGATGAAAAAAAAACACTAAAAACAAATTTTACGCATTTTAACATCGTTATACAGGGTGATTCTTCATCATAGAACACGATGCCCCATGTTGGGCGCCAAAAATATTTTTTAAACTATTCTCAAACGGGGTATTCAACTCACCTGACCGACTTGACTTGATGCAGCAGTGCAAGAAAGTCGATTGAATCGCAACTCAATTTCAATTGAATTCGAAACGAACCCGTCCGGAGTTATACTTGCGCTCAATAAATAATTCGAACGGAAATAATGCGGTTGCGTAACCGCCGTTTTGTTATTATGCACAGCGATCGATCGGTTCCGAGCGTGTTCTGAAAACGTTTCATTAGCGGACGCGGAGCAAGTCCAAGAAACCGATGCACGGTGCAGTGGTCAAGTAGGGTAGCACGTGTCTTTCGATATGGCTTCGAGTTGCTGCTCAAGTTACACTTCGGCCTTTCAAGTGCCATTAATGTGAGACAGCTTTGGCACTAAATCATCCGACATGTGCCCGTACGTTATTTGTTCTTGCTTTCAATAAGGCTTCCAGTACCTACGCACTTGGAAAATTTTACACGTACAATATTTATTCAAGCAAAGACAACCAGGTTTGAGTGAACGTTATGTATTCTTGCTTAGGTATATTGCACGGGTTACGTGACAGGGTCTTCTTCTACAATTTGCCCTCACTTAATTTTACCTAAACTAAAGCAGTCTGTGTCAGGATGGATATCTAAAAGCAAATTGTTTATTTACTCTTGGAATATGTTGGGATATGACCTTTGACCTGTGTCCAGCAAACAATCCCCAAAACCATGTCTGGGGATCGTGAAGGCCAAGATAATAAGGTAATCCCACCATCTCCAAGAGTGTTCATTAACTTGTGGTGTATGTGGTCGCCCCTACAACATCGGTATTATGGAATTGCTTCTAGTTCAAGTAGATCTTTTGGAAAAAACTATTACTGGACTTCCTTGGAAAGAAAAAAGATTTCCTCAAGTGCCTTCGGGTGATTTTGAGGTCTTGGTTGTCTCCAAATACTAATTTGTCTTCAATCAGAATGAATTCCAATTTTGGGTCCATTTGCAAAAAGAATGTTTGGCCAATTTTCAAACTGGGTTGTGATGTGTTTCTTCTGCACAATTTGGTCGCTAATACTGATGCACTTCTTAAGCGATTGGGGATCACTTTACCTCCCTGCAAGCACTGGAGCAAATTTAACTGCGTGCAGCTAGTGGAGGAGACGACAGATTTTAGTTTTATCAGCGCCGATGTTTTCGAAAATGGGCTTCTGCGAAGTATTCCACAAGTTCCTAATCGAAAATGAACTTGAATCTGGAGGCAGTTACAGTTCAAAATCACGGTTTGAATAAGTTGGAAATATTTGGGAATTTCGGTCAATTTAGTGTTTCTTGTGGCAACTCTGATCATCCCCGAGCGCAAGATTTTACGGGTAAAAGTCGATACTAACGATTTCTATTGGTCGAAGCCGACCACGTCTGCGATCATTCCGCGTCATCTTACTTCGCTTTGTTTCGAGGCGTCATTTTCCGTTTGACTGTGTTGGTGCTCGTAACGATTTCTATTGGTCGAAGCTGACTACATCGGCGATCATTGCGCGTCATGTTACTTCGCCTTGTTTCGAGGGAGTGGAGGGAACATAGATTTTAGATGTATCAACGCAGATGTCTTCGAAAATGGGTTTCCGAGAAGTGTGCCACAAATTCCTAATCGAAAACGAACAAAGTCTACTTGGACTAGAATCTGGAGGCAGTTGGTATGTTACAGTTCAAAGTCACGGTATGAATAAGTTGGCAATATTTGGGAATTTCGGGCAATTTAGAGTTTACGTCTAGATATTATAATATAACAAATTTGAAGCAAGTGATATATTCTGGGAACCCTGATCATGCCCGAGCGCAGGATTTTACGGGCAAAAATCGATACTAACGATTTCTATTGGTCGAAGCTGACTACGTCTGCGATCATTCTGCATCACCTTACTTCGCTTTGTTTCGACGCCTCACTTTCCGTTTGACTGTGCTGGTGCTTGTAACGATTTCTGTTGGTCGACTTGACCGACCCTGATCACCCCCGAATGCAGGATTTTATGGTCAAAAGTCTATACTAACGATTTCTATTGGTCGAAGCTGACTACGTCTGCGATCATTCCGCGTCATCTTACTTCGCTTTGTTTCGAGGCGTCACTTTCTGTTTGACTGTGCCAGTGCTTGTACCGTTGTGTTGGTATTATCGAAGTTTTTGCTGAAAAGATTAGGAAGACTCACAAGAGCACCGCTAACGATTATTAGGGAGGACTTCTTTTACCCTGTCCAAAGATCCAGGTAATGTAATATGGCTAACGGCTGACGCCATCTTGATTCCTAATCAAGTTGTTTCTTTTCATTCAAGCTTTTTCGTCTCGGTATCTTTTACAATTGGACGCCTTTCACATCTGGATATTTTCTTTTTCGTCCTGGTACCTTTTTACCTTTGCGCTTTCGAAACTCATCAAACTCGTCCCGTGGTTGCATACGGCCGAAAATAACGTACGTGCCCGCTGCAAGCTGCTTGACTATTTTATACTTCGCGCGGAAGACAGAGCGAAAGACAAGGATGATCGTCAACCTTTTACTTCTGGATGTTTTCCTTTACGTCCTGGTACCTTTGTGCTTTCGGAACTCATTATACTCGTCGCGTGGTTGCATACGGCCGAAAATAACGTACGTGCCGGCTGCTGGCTGCTTTACCATTTCGTACTTCGCGCAGAAGACAGAGCGAAAGACAAGGAAGATCTTCGACCTACAGGACCCCCTTTTGGACTGCATATTTTATTTCATTTTACTGTTTCGTGACGCTGCATTATTTAAGAGCCAATTTTCGACAGATCTTGCACCTTCGTCTAGTTCAATTAGACTGTTGCGGTAAACAATAATGCGGATTTGATCTGAAACATCGAGTAGATTAATTAATTAAATTGTACGCCCGGGTGCAATATTTTTGCAAAGTTTATTCAGCTGTTAAAGAGTAGGTATTACTCAAGAAGACACTCCGACGTGTCGGTGCGTTGATCTTTGCCGAGTAGTTTGGCTGACCTCGAACCAGTTGTCTCTTTACATTGACGTAGCGAAATACGCGGGAAACTAATCACACAATGGCAATGGCTAGCGCGACATAATGGCGTCGGCTAGCGCAAGGCGTGGCGTACAGTTTTCACTAACCAGATTATCTGCCCATTGTCGCTGTGCCGAATACACGAAAGGATATTTAAACTGGCGTAAGTCTTTTCTCTTTTCTAATTTGCATTTCCTTGTTCAAGTGTCCCCTCTTGGTACAGTTGTCGTATATGTTTGACTTATTTGTGATCTTTGTAACTACTTTGAATGCGTAATTAAACCAACTGTGCATTGCAGCTGTTTGTATACTTGCACTGTTACGTTTCAAATCTCCCGCCAAAGAAAACGCGGAGGCAAAGTGATATATGAACCGCGTTTGGATACAGGTGGCTACCCTGCATCCCTCCTCTTTACTGCTCGAAGCTCATTCGTGGGGTCGCCGAGTGGCTTAGCGGTCTAGTTTAGCCGACTTGGAAATTCGTGTCGCTCGACGGCGTGGGTTAGAATCCCATCATTAGCCATGGATGTTTGTGCTGTTTAAAGGTTAAGACCCAGCTTAAAACATACTTCGTAATAGTCTGGAATGGCTCACGGCCGTAAGACAAGCAGCATTGCTGCGCAAAGCAAATAGAAAGAAAAAAGCTCATTCGTGTGGCACACCACGTGACAGCCTTCTGGTGACGCCGTTGGTTACCGTCCGTATTTTAGCGGCCACCACCTCTTTAAGTCGTCTCTATCGTCCTTTTGTGTTCGGACCTTGGTTGGGTGTTAACGTGTTTTACGTGTGTTGTGAAATACAGGAATTTTTGGTCCTTGGGAGGAGAAGTTCACCAGCGGCTGTGCCGGAAACGTTAATTGACACCACCGAACGAATTTGGGGGACAATTTTAACCCTCATATCAAGCCTGGAGTTTATAAATTCTGAGGTAACATATAACGACGAACGCCGAAGACAACCTAATATGGCCGCTAACGAAATCGTTTCCTTTATGTAGGCTTTTCTTTTTGGGCGCAGGCTTTATAGTCCAGTCTTCTAGGCCTAGTTCTCCGGTGGCGCTCCCGCCCTGTGAATGTACCGTGACCCGATCGTGGAAACCTGACCAGCCATCTTGACGATCCCAGCTGATCCAGTTTGATCCAGATTGTCGACGCTACCCGCGGACTACCCACCGGCCACCGCGCTTCGGTTGGTAACGTTGACCCTGCCGCATGACTGGACGCGCTGTCAAAACGTTAGGTATTCCAACTTTAATTTAATCTGACGTTTTGCGAATCGATCGCTTTATACTTTATTCATTTCTCGTGAACAGTTAAATCGTGAGGAAGAATTTCGAACTACGTGTTGCGCTGCGTTTACCGTAGTTAACTTTAGCATAAATTAAGAAGCCACTTGAAATCGTGTAAAGTGCTGTATGTTTTGTTTTGTTTAATAAAACCTCAGTTGTGTTAACTTTAACTTCGAGTTTAATTTCTGCGTTCACGCACACCAGTGAGTAAAGTCTCGCCTTTGTTTTGCTGTTGATTTATTTCTGCCCGATTTGGTCGATTGAAGACGTCGACTGGTCGTTTACGTTTAGCTGAAGAACTGTCTTCTGGCGCCCTTTAATAATTTTTAGCAACTTAATCAATTCTTCACTGTTGCTAGCGCGGGGAACAGCTGATACGTTTAGTCAGGAGAAGCTTGTCATCTGTCACTGGTAAGTAAGAGGCAAGTAATTTAAATTTAAAATTTGGTGAATTTGCAGAACTATTGCAAATGTGAGATAAATTGGGAAGACTTTCGCATTATCTTCTTCAGCTGGGTAATTGTTCACCCTGGCACCTACATTTAAGCCACGCCCATCTCCACTGAGCTATTCTGGGGTAACTGCTGATGTAAAGCAGCGCGAAGTTGTCTTCTAGTTTATAAGTAAGTAAGACAGGAGTAATTCATTTTAGAGTTTCGTGGTTGTAGCAATATAAAACGTACCAAATAAATGTCCCCTTTCAATCACTGCTTTAATTACCCCTCCAATCTAATAAAAGCAGCAGCAGCTGCAGCGAGCGAGTTAACGAGGTCTTTCTAATTCCAATAATCGTTCGCTTCACAATAACAGCAATCAGCGCGCAATGATGAATGAAATCAATGACGGGAGCGCGGAAAATATGAAAGGTCTAATTAGCAAAGGCAAGAAGCAACAGGTACGAGGTTTTATTAACGCGACGGCGGTGGACACGTGCCCCGGCAAGTAGAAGAAGAAGAAGAAGAAGAAAATCGGGTCAGCGGCGCGGAGGAATTATTACACAAAGCAGCAAGTTGTGTTGTATAGCGCAATTAAGTTTTTTCCACAGTTTTGCAAGTCCCCCGATGAAGAAACCTCCTCGCCTACAGATGTTAAGTAAACATTCTCACGAGTGCGGCGTGCGTGTGCGTCCGTTGTTTCTCCACGCCGCCGCAGCTCGAATTTAACTGGTTGCAAAATTGTGGCGCGAAATTGGCCAACCTTTCAAAGATACCTACCTTATTATTATCGGCCCAAGCCACACAGCATTTATTATTACGTACATTAATTGGTTTCCTCTTCTCGAGCTCAGGTTAGAGTCTCGTTTAAGAGACGAGACAAGCCCGTTCATAATAGCCATTGCGAAATCGAATTTATATACATGTTTGTGCCATTAGAGGACATGTTTGTTTACCGCCGTCGAACGACTTGCAATTAACTTTGAGCGTAACTTAACAAGGTTGAGTTCGTTTCCTCCCGGTATTGCTCGCGAGGCTTCCAAATTGGATGTGTAATTCTATTGTTTGATAAATCGATTTTCAGTTCTTATATGCTGCGCGTCATAGGGTTTCCAAGGTTTGGGCCATCCTAATTCTTTAGGAACGAAGCCAGATCTGACCACAAAACTGAAGGCCACTTGATTACCAAGTACTTGTAAAATTGCAACGCTCAAGCGCCATGTGGAGAAAGTATCTTCCACGTTATGATGATGACCATTTTGGAATTCCAATTACAGTAGAACATGATATGAAGAATATGATTATTGTTGAAATAATTTAATGGTGAATTCGGAATAACAACGATACCTCCGAGGCACACAACAAAGGGTTTTGCGTTCGCTCCTCGAATATCTGGCAGCTGTTGCGTTCCTTCCCCGTGCACCTGTTCCCCCTTATCCTTCGTCCTCCACGAAGATATCTGCCCCAGAATCTAATACACACATCGCCGGATTCTATTACCGAATGTCCGTCAAATATCGTCGATCGATCGAAGCGGCGAGCAGATCAACTTTCTCTGGCCTTGAAACAGTTGCATAACGAGTTATCGGCACAAAGAGCCTACTAGATAGAAGAACGCCGGTGCGGTGTTGCCATTGAAGCTAAAAATAGAAACTGCTGCAGGGAACGAGTGCGTGCATTCGCAGTTGGATGCGGTCCAGATCTGCGCGAATTGATGACGGTGACGCCCGCCGCCGCCACCGCCGCCCGTTTTCTCAAGGGCGTCCGTTTACGACGCCGGCCCGATCGCGTAAATAAAACCTTGAAATATTTTGGTGACCGTTGATTCGAATCATTTATAAAACTTATACCTTACTTGAATACGAATTTAACAAATGAAATCGTAACAGAACTTGTTCTAAATTGTACAAGATTTAGTTTCATTCATTTAACTTGGAGGTTTCCACGGCCGTCGTCCATGTTCTATGTTTGAATTGGTTTCCGGTTGGAACCGCGTCACGTTGACTGTAAATTGAATCAAAAAATATCTGAAAAAATAGAACGTGTTCTATCTACAAATATCATTGTAGAAATTGAGTTAAATCTCTTTATGGCCTGGCAGCAAGTTTCTTGGCGCCCAACGCGGGGCCTTGTTTAAAAAAATTTGGAGAAAATTCTGCTTCTCAAATTATAATGAATTTTGACTGAATCTTGAATTCTTCATTCCCGCTACGAAAGCCCTATAGAAGCGAGAGCGCTCCAGCTTCAGTGCATTCTGCGCAGTCATTGTTAGAAACACTCACAAGCCTCCTGCGCAGTCACCGCCAGGAGCAACACAAAGCCTTCTAGGCACTCATTGTCGTTTTTATCAGCGTAAGTTTTTTGGCATGCCATCTAGCGGATTTTTTTGTAACTAACGCCATAGACGTCACTCGCTTTGTTCCCATTTCTTTTATCAGATGAAAAAGTTATTATATTTTAACTTATTTATTTATTTAAGAAGTGTCACTGCTCTTCTCAGTGCCTTTTATCACAGTTAATTTTTTTGGCACGACATCTAGCGGATTTTTTCGCAGCTAACGCCAGTAGACGTCACCCGTTTTGTTTCCATTTCCTCTATCAGACGAAAAGATAATTATTTTTCAAGTGATTTTAAGAAGTCTTCCTTCTTTCATCAGCATCTTTAATCTTCTGCGTTACAAAGCAACAATGACGATCGTCAAACGAACAAAATTGAAGCCGCCCCTTGACGAATTAAAGTGAAATCGCTTTCGTTCGTGATTGCCCCGCGAATAGGATCGCATCCTCAAATTTGGTCGCTAAGAAAAGATTGCCCCCTGACGAATGAGATATAGTTCTGATAATCCGTGATCGCTACGAAAAAGCCGTATAAAGGTGAGAGCGCCAACCGTTCCAGCTTCAGTGCATTCTGCGCAGCCACTGTCAGAAACACTTACAAGCCTCCCGCGCAGTCATTGTCAGGAGCAAGCCAAAGCCAGCTGTGCAGTCATAGTCGGAAGCACATACAAGCCCCCCGCGTAGTCATCGTCAGGAGCAACCCCTGTGCAGTCATTGTCGGAAGGATCTGCAAGCCTTCTGTGCAACCACTGTCAGAAGCACACACAAGTCTTCTGCGCAGCCACTGTCGGAAGCACCCACAAGCCTTCTGTGCAGCCGTTGTCAGAAGGACACACACCACTTCTTGCGCAGCCATTGTCAATAGTCTTCTACTACCACAACACCTCTTGAGCAGTCATTGTCAAGAGATCATTTACACTCTATACATTCATCGACACCGTCGAAGCCAGCTGTATAGGAATAAGAACACCGCAGGAATCAAGGAGAATTTTGACTGAATCTTATTTTCACTTGTCCATTATTGTTTTCCTCTTTTGCAAGTTGACCGTTAGTCATTGCACCCTTTTGCATTTTCAATTTCAGTCGTGCGTTATTTAATGCAAAATTCACTTTTGTAAGTAGCATTTTATGGCGGCAGTTAAAAATATAATTTCGTGAATAAGAGAAAATCCAAATGACCCAAAAAATTACTGATACTTTAATTGATGACATATTTATCTCGTGTCCCAAAAAGTTACAGATGTTATTTAAAAAAAAAACCTAACCGCGTCGAGTTCGTTAACATTTCAAACAAGCGCATAAATTTAAAAAAGAGGACCTCTTTATAAACCGTTTTGTCTTTGCGCGCGGCGCGTCCATTAAAGTGGAGAAGAAAGATAGATGCGGAAAAAAATCAAAGGCGCTGAAAGCCGAGTGCATCCAAGCCAAACAATAAATTCCGTTCTATTTTCATTCTTAGTCTCGCCAAAAGAGAGGAACGAAAGTTGGGGCGCCGCGGCATTTACATATCGCCTGAAATTACTCTAGTCCGAGAATAGAAGAAGAAGAAGGTTCCCCCTGTCGTTCCGTTGAGAAATCAGCAGGTTATAACTTCCACCACGACAAGATCGTTATCTCCTTGCCCAAAAACAAACTCTCTCAACTTTTTAAATCGATTTTCTTTTCTTTGGTCATTTTGCCATGCATTCCAATCGTATCGTTCTTATGTTCTGTTTGCAGACAGACAGTTTCTTGTGTAAATCTTCATTTATTCTTCGTCTCTACTGATCGCTTCATGTTTTTTCCCTTCTTCAGTTTAAATTAGGAATCCAATCTCCAAATCGTCTCTATTGATTACTTCCCTTCTCTCTTCTTTATGCGAATACTTTCCTTTCCCAGTTTGTTCATGCTTTTTCCCTTATCAATTCACATTCCCAAATTCACTTATGCAGTTGGTCACTTCCCTTCTCTCTTTTATATGCGAATACTTTCCATTCCCAGTTTGTTCATGTTTCCCTTTTTCTCTTGTGCAGTTGGTCCCAAACTTTTCATACCATTGGTCATAATATGGAATACTTTATTCAAACACGTAATGGGGGTGGGGGCAGCTAAGAACTGTCGAGAATAGTAGAGTTCCTTGGGTCGTAGTGGCCCCACATGAATTCATTTGGTGAGTTTCTCTTAGCTCTCAATTTTGCTCGACTTTTGTTACGAGGAGAATTAAGTTGTCGAAACAGGTGACAGCCGAATGGGGCCAGATTTGGACTATGTGGAGGAGAGTCCAGTTCAATAAAGCCAGTGGCTTCGTGCACCTTGCAATTGTTGTGCAAGAGAAAAGTTTCTTTGCAGAGCTTATGAGACACTTTTCGTTTAAGAGTCTTTTCAAGTGTATGTCGATAATCTTCTGCGTTTGATATATACCCAATTAAAAGGATATCCTCAATATCCAAATACCCAAAAAAAAATCTGTCAATTTTCCTGCAGAGCTTTATGTCCGTGCCTTCTTTTGGGCATGGAGAAGCTTTGTGTCTGGGTCCCAATTTCATGGCCTGTTGAATTTGTAAAAATAGTGAAACGTTCCGCTAAATTTGCTTTCAAAATAAAATCGATTTTTACAAGTCTAATTTCAATTAACAAACACATGGGCTGATTCTCGGAGTTTGCAGCGGTGTTTTTGCGAGCCAACAATTCGAGGCGCCGCGTTTTTTTTCCGTTCAGAGTGGACCACCCTCGGCTAGTTGTCAGAATAACCTTTATCTGGTATTTCGAAGTTCTGTACAAAATTTAGTCACGCGGTTATCACAGGCGCCAGGCAGAGGCATTGGGGTGGCACGGACGTCATAAAACAAATCTATTCGACGTTTAGATGTGTTTTCTTAGATTCTGTATACAGTCTGCCGCGTCGAAATCACGGGTACATGTACATTAACGGAAAAGGTAGATCGAATTACGCTCAAGTTGAAGTGTTTGATTTGTCTGTCTCTTGTCCAAGTCTAGCGTCATAGTTCTGGGTCTTTTCAGTCAGAAACAGATACTTTAAAAATGGCCAGCTCTTGCACTAGAATAATAAAATTTATGGGACTTCATTGGCGACAGGCCTGGCAGCATGCATTTCTGATGGGTTAATGGGGGGGTCTCCTGATACATTTTTTGGCATCTGGGGCAGGCGTGCGTGTGAACTGAATTCTACGGCTATGATTGGTCGAAGTGGTTTCAGAATTTCGCTGCAAAGTCCGAGGGGGTGTATTTTAATTGTTTTCGTGGGAATAGTGGACGCGAAGAAACGGCAGATAGCATTGAAGCTCTAGCGAGAACGGTTGAGTTCTTTCTAATTTGGCTTAATTGTGTTTTTCCTTAGGCGCTTGTAGTTTTTATTCATTTTTTGTTAAATCATTTATTTCGGTACGGTTTAAATACAGTGTGACGAGAAAGGCAATTAAACCAAACACGTGAGCGTCGCGACGCGAGTGATTTAATCAGAGTGATAGTGCGTGGAAGTGAGACGGATTATAAGGCTTTGGTAATTGACATTTACTTGCATTCCTTCAGCGCACCTTTGGTAGTAACAATTGCGTAGGGAAAATTTGATTTGCATTAATTACTGACTAAAGAGTCAGCCCCGTTCTTATTGACATTGCATTTAAATAACTTTGATCAAATAATTTTTTCATACATTTTAGCGAGTATTAAAACCTTCATCTTAGAAAAATTGATTGGTGAGTGTTTCTTTAATCAACCAACAGCAACTAACTATTTCACACATCTACTTGGGCTTTCAATACAGTGTACTTTTAGAAATCATTCTACCCTTGGGGATTCTTTCAGGCAAATTGGAAACCAAACAATTTGAACTACATTCCTAGCCATTTTCTTAACAAAGTTTCTTTCACACCCTGTATATGTGGGGGGGGGAAACTGTGGTCTTTGCCGAGAGATTTGTCGGTTAATTAGAAACGATTGCCTAGAGACTGCAATGCCCAAACCATTCATAGTGGAGTGCAAATAAAGCAGTCGAAAACGAATTCCTTGCGGTATAAATTAATTAGCTAGGTTAGACGGCGAAAGGGCGACATACAGAGCGTCCTGAAAAAACAGGCAAGTGGGTGGAGCACCGCCCTCAAAGCAATTAATTAACGTTCTGGTGACGTAGTAGAAGAAGTTCGGCTCACTATACGCACCATATCAAATTAGGTTAGCTAGAGATAGGTACCTAACACCTCCCAAGGGAGTCCCTGAAAAACAGGTGATTGCTACTGATTTACTTGCAAATTGATCGCTGAAAGCGGCATTTGTATCACATACTTCTCTAAACCATCTGATTAATTCATTAAATAATTCCATTAATTAAGTACATTGTGGTCCCACTGAGACACTTTGTGCGTTGGTTTATTAAACAGAACAAGTCTTTGAGTACGATCAGAAGTGACGAACACTGTACCAAGACTCGAGCTCAGTTGAAACTCAATTAATTATTAATCTAAGCGAGGAGCAGAGCTCTCCAACAAACATCTGTGTAGACATTAAACCACCAACGGTGTGAATCGAAAGAAAATAGATCGCGCCAATATTCGAAAGTGAAATCTGTTAAACGAGTTATACTGTCCTTTCTGAAAATCGTAATTTGTGTTTATTTGTATTGATTTCAAACGCTCACGATCTCCGATCCCACAGAGGCGGAGTTTTTCCCATTCTTTTTCTCAATAAATAATTAATTAAATTTAATTGTTGCGTTTCATTATTAAATCATCAGAATCCTTGTTCTAAAGAATTATTTGCTGCTCCACCAAAAGAACCAGGTTATCAAGACGTAGTTTCCTATTAACAAAGATCACGTAAGCCCTAATTAAAGGTATTATTCTGTATATCGGGTCCTCCGGAGGGTCGTTCAACTGTAAACAGAAGTAGGCCAGTAAAACTAACCCTTTTAGCTGTAACGCCGGCGGTGGATCTTTTAGGTACGCAGTAGGTAGCGACCGTCTGGAAAGGACGGTTAAGAGTGCATGCACGTGGCGTGGCAAAGTCTGGGTGATCCTTTGGAATTTTTCCGGTCATACGGTCGGCCCAGTTATTTAAAATCGGCCATAACTCTTAAGTGGGTTTGTTGGTATATTTTTATTATTTGTTTACTTGTAAGTAATAGTCAATAACCAAGTCTAATTGGGGGGGCGCGTCACAATAGTTTGGATTCGCTTGGATTTTTTAATTTAATTTTTAATTTGAAACTAAATCGAAGAAATAACCACTCACAGTCAGTACGGTCACCTTTTTTTTATCTTTCAGAGAACCGATCGATTGAATTGCGCTGTAAAATCGATGGCCTCTTGTTTAATTTATTATTAGAAATCGTCAAAACGTGGACGAAATCAAAGTAACGTTGGATGTCTCTTGCGCCATCTAGTGAAATTTTCAGTGATCATGGTTTCAATTCAGTCAAACGCCGTTTTGTTTCCGTTTCACAAACGAAAGGATAAATTAATTTTTTAAAACATTAAAGAAGCTCCTTTTATCCTTTTTCGTTTACCACATCTTGATAAAGCGTGAATGTCGTCTTCCAGCGTCAGTTTTGGCTGCGCCATCTAGCGGAATTTTCGTGGCCACGTTATTAGTTGGTTCAAACATCAACAGATGTCGGCGATTTCACTTTCACTCTGTCATCTTATCGCTCGACGCGTCATTAATAAGGACGTTCAAATTCCAAATAAATTCG
Organism: Dorcus hopei; assembly: GCA_033060865.1. Taxonomy (NCBI): domain Eukaryota; kingdom Metazoa; phylum Arthropoda; class Insecta; order Coleoptera; family Lucanidae; genus Dorcus; species Dorcus hopei. Next base: position 73,807,689 of record CM065425.1, read on the forward strand.
ATTTCTTTCCTTCTCTACTCGTTTTATCGCGGACAATTGTTTACTAGAAACTAACTAACTAACTAACTAACTTGGATTTCCGTTGCGCCATCCACTGGAACTTTCCGTAATGATTTTAATCCACTCAAACGCCAGTAGATGTCACTCGTTTTATTTGAATTTCGGTCGAAAAGGTACTTATTTTTCAAATTATTTGAAGAATTTTATCAGCATCAACTTTTCTTGACATGCCATCTAGCGGACTTTTTCGTAGTTAACACCAGAAGGTCTCTCACTCGTTTGGTTTCCAGTTTCCTTTTCAGATAAAAAGACAATTAAACTATCTAAGAAGTCTTTCGTTTTTATCAGCGTAAGTTTCTTGGCATGCCATCTAGCGGATTTTTTTGTAACTAATACCATAGATGTCACTAGATGGCTTTGTTTCCATTTCTTTCATCGGATGAAAAAATAATTGTACTTTAAGTTATTTGAGAAGTCTCTCTGCCCTTATCAGTTTTTTTTTTGCATGACATCTAGTGGATTGTTTCGCAGCTAACACCAGCGAATGTCACTCGTCTTGTTTTCATTTCCTCTATCGGACGAAAAGATAATATTTTTTTAAATTATTTTAAGAAGCATTCCTTCTTTTAACAGCATCTTTAATCAAGCAACGTTGACGATCGTCAAACGAACAAAATTTAAGCCGTCCCTTGACGAATTAAAGTGAAACCGCATTCGTTCGTGATTGCCCAGCAAATAGGATCACATCTTCAAATTTGGTGGCTAAGAAAAGATTGCCCCCTGACGAATGAGATACAGTTCTGATCATCCGTGATCGCTACGAAAAAGCCATATAAAGGCGAGAGCGCTAACCGTTCCAGCTTCAGTACATTCTGCGCAGCCACTGGCAGAAACACTTACAAGCCTCCCGCGCAGTCATTGTCAGGAGCAAGCCAAAGCCAGCTGTGCAGTCACAATCGGAAGCACATACAAGCCCCCGCCTAGTCATCGTCAGGAGCAACCCCTGTGCAGCCACTGTCAGAAGCACACGCAAGCCTTCTGTGCAGTCATCGTCGGAAGCATCCACAAGCCTTCGGTGCAGCTATCGTCAGAAGCACACACACCACCTCTAATGCAGCCATTGTCAAGAGCCTTCCATTACCACAATACCTCTTGAGCAGTCATTGTCGAGAGATTACTCACACTCCATACATTCTTCGACATCGTCAAAGCCAGCTGTTGTAGAAAAGGAGAATAGGAACACCGCAGGAGTCAAATCGATCTGAAAGAGTTCCCACGCACTCCATACTCTATCAACATGATCGAAGGCAGTCCTTGAAGAGAGAAGAGAAGAAACACGCGGAAATTAAGACGTCCTGAGATAGTTCCTACATCGGCTCCGTGTTCGGCATCCGTTACTTCGCTACCAGAGACATGGCCGTCCAAGATCCCACGCGATAACAGGTCAGGAGAGCAGAGCGTCAGTCGCACATATTGTTATTTACTGATTTTATATTGTTCATCCGTTTACTTCTATTTGTTGTTAAAGTTCAAGTTGCGCTGAATAAAATTATTAACGAACACGCCACACTTTCCAAAATTCAACAAAGTTTTTGCTTCAGAGGAAAATTTCTTATCTCATCTTTACGTCCCTTGTTTTTCTTTTTCTTCTTTCGTTTTGTTTTCTTTTTCCTTTACACGAACATAACAAACGTCAATGAAGCACTTTTTCATTGTTTATTTCCAAGTTTTACGAGTAATCAATCGGCTCCTTCTTTTTCTTTTTTTTTAATTTAATCTATGTTCACTTGAATTTAAAACTTAATCAAAGTAGTAATCGTTCGGTACACGTACTTTAAATGTATTTGTTTAAAATCTTTTGTTTTCATTCAACTTCTTTATGTTTTATTTACTGTCTGTCATTTTTTTAGCCTTAATTTTTGTCATTAACTTCTTTTATTCTTGTGGGGGCTCGCGCGTTGCTTAACGAGCAACGAAATACGTCACGATGACAGTTAACAATAAACGTCTAGGAGTTACTTCATCCCCGCTACGAAAAAGCCCTATAAAAGTGAGAGTCCTGAGCAGCTACACTCACCATGAAAGCCTCCCGTACAGCAATTGTCAGGAGCAACCCAAAGCCTTCTGTGCAGGTATTGTCGGAAGCACATCCAAAGCCTTCTGTGCAGCCATTGTCGAAAGCATTCACCACCACCACACACACACACACACTTCTTGAGCAGCTATTGTCGAGACATCACTCACACTCCACACATTCATCGGCACCTCGAAGCCAGCTGTCGTAGTAGAGTTACCCATCAGGTATTCGATCGTCCTTAAGAGTTCCCACGCACTCCACACTCTACCAACATGGCCGATCGTCCTGGATCGATTCTCTACTCTAACGAAACTGCTTTGACTAAAATTTGACTTGAATATATGATGGTTATAGAGGGCCGTCATGGATTTTTTCCTTTTTTTAGTCAAAAGTTTTATTGTACCAACTTTCTTTATCTTGCCCGTTCACTATTACTCTGATTTTCTCTTTTTGCAATTGTAAAGGCTGTCGTAGGCAACGATTATTATGATTTGCTTTGCAACGACCGACTGAAAGTGGTAACGTTACGATTTTAATGGAGAGCATTTGTTATGTACATAAAAGAATTCGTGTTTCTCCGCAACAAGTAGGTCGTGACAATATAAAGTAACTTTATCCGTGCCGGAATTAATTTATTATTTAAATTCCATTATTTCATCGATACGGCCCACGTGTGAACGCGACGAGCGAGCGAAAGAACGCTCCCCGACTTGCGGCCACGACATGAATAATCTGGCGGATTAAGAAACGTAACAATAATAATAATAATAATATCTTCTGATTTATCTATTCCATCTACGAGCCGCCGCGATATTTTACGCAACGGTGCTTTTTACGATCCCCGCCTTATAATTAAGCCATTGAACGACGTTTTACATAACAATCGAGTTAATTTGTCATCCAAAAACGGCACTGCTTGATAGATGCCTTCGCTTTTGTCTCGTGTGTATACGTCTTGAGCGCTAAATGTCAGCGAACGATTTTATAATACGGGCGTTGGAGGACCGTAATGTTTTTTTTTGTTATTTACATCTATGTATGTATGACATGCAGATCGATTCGCATGCTTAAGTAAAGAATGGAAGTGAGTAAGCGCGCGAATTGTTGTTACGCGTCGGAAACTCGTCGGGAAAAATTGATCAAAATTTAAATGCTGACTCATACCTTAAGTTCGATTGATTCGGTGTTAAATAACTTACGAGCGAATGTAGACCGAAATTGTTCTTACCTGAAACAAAGAGAAAATCGAATTAGTCGAGAAATAATTATAAGAAGGCCACTTTAAATAAAACTCAACAAGGATTTAGATGTACGTAGTAACCTAAAATGTATGTACAAGTAAGTTCACAGTTGAAATTGACCACCAATGGTGGCAATCGGTGGGAGTGACGTCGTCTCGAAATGCTAACACGAGCTGGGGGTCACTTCGAGAAGCTACTGGTGATACAAACGACATAAATAAAACTAACGAACTTAAAAAAATAAACAAACAAATCTCTACGTGAATAATACCGGCGAATACTTCAGGAAACAAAATAATTTAAAAGCAATACAGCAATTTTTAGCTCTCAACCTTAAGGACCATAACGCAGCCCTTTTTATCTACAGCAATCTCACAGCGATGTGCATGTAAATAATTTCCCCACCTCATTTCATTTCTTTAACTGTCTTTTAGCAATAATTTTTTTTTAATTTTAAGCAACGACAAAAATTGCAAAGCAGATTTCAAACAGAAGAGAAAATGTAAGACATTAGAATCAAATCAAAAGAAACATACCTGTAGCCTTTCGAGAAACCGAGAATTTTTTTTTCTCTGAATATGACTACAAGTTAAAAGAAAAATAAAAAAGGGATATCGTTTAATGAACGCAATGAGCAAGAAATAACAACAGAGAAATAATAACAACGAAAGCAGGCTAACCTGAAGAAATATTTCAATGTAAAGGCTGGATTCCACTGAAGCAAATTGCAACAACATACATTTTGCAACGCTGCGCTGTCGCAAAGGCGCAAACAACAAAAGGCACCAAGTTACAACATTGCATTTAACAAATTGTGGCGAATTGATTGTTGTAATCAATCACGTGCCACTTGTTGATCCTAGTTGATCTACTTGATCAAGTAGAACCCACTGAGGCAACTAGGATCATGTGGCACGTGACTGGTTACAAGAAGTAACTGGTTAGAACCGATTGGGTGGAATTCTGCTTAATTGGTTGGAATTTTACTTAACTGGGTAACGCAAGGTTTCAAAAAAAATGTTACGGAATGAAACGTTCTTTTTTAATCAGCACAATAACTTGATGAGAGCCAACCAACATTCAAAACAGACGGGCACTTGTAGAAAAAGAAGAAGAAGAAGAAGCTCGTACCAAAATTTCCTTTTATTGTGGATTTAGTGCCTTCATTGTGCGTAAGTTTTTCAAGTCTTAATCCAAAATGATGGCCTTGATTGGATCTCAACGATGCTTAGAAACAAAAATAAGGTCAACAAACTGGAATTGAAAAGTACTATAAAAATAGACGAGGAAAGCATTTGTCAGAGAATTTTGAGGGCCACAGGGGACACTTTCTGGTCCGTTTCCTTATCTCAAGTAGTACGGAAGGACAAGGCAAGACTTACAAACACCTTAATGCGGCCCTGCTTACAATAAATACTGTCAGAAATCGCCCAGATCACGCAAGCCTATTATGAGGAACGTAGATGCAGTTCTAGCTCCGAGAGTCACCTAGTGATAAGCCCACTTGGAAGACCTTTGACAGCCAGACATATTAGATAAACCCACGGACATGATGCCGAAAACTCTTGACTTTGACATACCTTATGAAGTGGACATCGGTAGCCGCCATATGGCTAAAAGTCAAGTAGTACAGTTAGGCAACAATGTCTCCGTCTGGTACACGGATGGATCAAAGACTGCAAAGGGAACCGGCCCAAAATACGAGGCATCAATAGCCTTAGGTACCACCCCTACAATTATGCAAGCTGAAACACTTGCAATAAATCTATGTGCCCAGGAGTGCCTAAGAAGGAACACAAAGGGTAAAAAGATTTATATTCTGTCTGGCAGTCAGGCAACCATAAGGGCACTTAAAGCATTGAGTCTGTTTCCATATGGAAATGTGAACAATTTCTCAAGGAACTGGCTAAGGGCAATAAAGTTACCCTAAAATGGATTCCCGGCCATGAGAGTATAGAAGAGAACGAAAGAGCCGATAAACTTGCTCGAACTGGTCCTGAGGCTTCCCCCGTAGGTCCTGAACCTTTCTGTGGCCTTAGCAAGTCACTGTATGGGAAAGAGACTGAAAGGTGGCTGGATAGGAAGAAAATGTCCTACTGGATTAATGCTCCAGGGCAAAGACAGGCGAAGAAATTTATCAAGTATTCGCCTGAGATTGCTCAAAAGCTTCTACTTCTGTCAAAGAATGAATTAAAGACTATTACAGGTCTTTTCACCGGCCACTGTCCTGTGAGGTATCACCTTAAGAACATGGGCTTGGTGGAAGGAGAAATTTGCAGATTATGTGAATCGGAAACAGAAACGGCTGAGCATATACTCTGCAAATGTAAGGCATTAACAAGACTTCGGCTTAGTCACCTAGAAAGAGTGAGTCTGACATCTGACGAGGTGATAGCAAAGCCTCTTAGGAACATTCTGCACTTCGTCGATAAGGTAGGGTTCCTAGGAAATTGATTACTTGGAGGGTTTGAACAAAAGATCAATATGGTCGCAGTTCTGAAAGGCTTAAAAGCCTATCGACCCCGTAGTACAAAACAAGCCCACTTGGAAGACCTAAAAAAAAAACAGAAGGAATACATTGAAGAGGACAAAGGAATATAAGAGACCCGTCACAATTAGACGACCTATGAGCAAAAGGGTGGATTTGAATAATTACATACAAAAGGTGGTCACAAGGAAGGTGACTTGGAAAAGAATACCTATGCTCCAGCTCGAGCTCTTCAGCTGATAAAAAAATAAATAAGAGAAATTGGATAGCAAAGACGCTAGAGAAAAATCTCAAACTTTCGGGTGCGTATATTTCACAGCGTTCTGTCAATAAAAGTTTATTTCGGGATAGTTGACATGAAAATTTTTGGAAATTTTCTTCGGGACATTAATTTCCAAAGGTTTTTACGCAACATATAAAAAAATTGCGATGTAACCTCCCCTAGTTTATTTATTTTTTTTTAATATCAAACTCGTCGCATTCAGTTTTGAAATTGTGTTCTTCTTAAAGTATGTATGATTAGACTTTTGTCTTTTGCTCCATTTTTCTTGATCATCTACAATTTCTCTCTTCGTGGATACACACCTTTTTCGAGGAATTTTCTATTCTCGGATGTCGGATACAATATTATGCTTTCTTATTTTTCTTACGAAACGGGAAATTTCTGATGAAGACTAGTGTTGCACGTGCATGCGGGGGGGGGGCACTGTATTTTTTGCGGGGTAGTGGACTGTATTATTTATTGCCTCCTCCAAGTATCCAGCAATAAACTTTTTTTTGACAGAACGCTGTGAAATATACGCACGCGAAAGTTTGAGATTTTTTAACAAATTAACTAGGGGGGGTTACATCGCAATTTTTTTATATGTTGCGTAAAAATCTTTGGGAATTAACGTTCTGAAGAAATTTTCCAAAAATTTTCATGTCAACTACCCCGAAATAAACTTTTTTTTGACAGAACGCTGTGAAATATACGCACGCGAAAGTTTGCGATTTTTTAAAAAATAAACTAGGGGGGGTTTACATCGCAATATTTTTATATGTTGCGTAAAAACCTTTGGGAATTAACGTCCTGAAGAAATTTTCCAAAAATTTTCATGTCAACTACCCCGAAATAAACTTTTTTTTGACAGAACGCTGTGAAATATACGCACGCGAACGTTTGAGATTTTTTAACAAATTAACTAGGGGGGGTTACATGGCAATTTTTTTAAATGTTGCGTAAAAACCTTTGGGAATTAACGACCTGAAGAAATTTTCCAAAAATTTTCATGTCAACTACCCCGAAATAAACGTTTTTTGTAAACGCTGAGATTTGTAACAAACGCGAAAGTTTGAGATTTTTTAACAAATTAACTAGGGGGGGTTACATGGCAATTTTTTTATATGTTGCGTAAAAACCTTTGGGAATTAACGTCCTGAAGAAATTTTCCAAAAATTTTCATGTCAACTACCCCGAAATAAACTTTTTTTTGACAGAACGCTGTGAAATATACGCACGCGAAAGTTTGAGATTTTTTAACAAATTAACTAGGGGGGGTTACATCGCAATTTTTTTATACGTTGCGTAAAAACCTTTGGGAATTAACGTCCTGAAGAAATTTTCCAAAAATTTTCATGTCAACTACCCCGAAATAAACTTTTTTTTGACAGAACGCTGTGAAATATACGCACGCGAAAGTTTGAGATTTTTTAACAAATTAACTAGGGGGGGTTACATGGCAATTTTTTTATATGTTGCGTAAAAACCTTTGGGAATTAACGTCCTGAAGAAATTTTCCAAAAATTTTCATGTCAACTACCCCGAAATAAACTTTTTTTTGACAGAACGCTGTGAAATATACGCACGCGAAAGTTTGTGATTTTTTTTTAAATAAACTAGGGGGAGTTACATCGCAATTTTTTTATATGTTGCGTAAAAACCTTTGGGAATTAATGTCCTGAAGAAATTTTCCAAGAATTTTCATGTCAACTAGCCAGCAATAACCCTTTTAATGCTGTTTCTTTATACTAAGTTTATGAAGAACTAAATAAATTATATATTTATTTTAAGTAATTCTGGGAAAAAGAGGTTCCACTTTTGTGTTAGTATTAAGGAATAAATGCTGGAATTTATGAAATAAATAATATCGGTGCTTCAAGTTGCTAATTACTTCAATTATAAATAACTAGTACTTTTAAGTACTAATAGCACATTTGTTGGGCCTTTGCCAAGTCAGTATTCAATTTTTATGACTGTTTAAATCAGTCACATGAAGCAGACTTTCGATAAGTGTGTGAGGGGGGGGAATTTGGTACATTCAATTTACGGAATAAATTGTTTCCTTAATGAGTCTGGTTGTAATATGTTTAGCGAAGAGTTGCTTTAGCAATAAGATAACGACACCAGGCAAATTTACAACATATTTACAAGATATCAGAGCAAAAATCTTAATTAATAGGGCGATTGGATTTGAAATTGTGAGACCAATTGGACCATAAACAAATAGAAAACATTTCTGGCAAGCTTTAGGATAGAAGGACATGTCATGGGGAAGCATTTCCTCCCCAGGATGTCTCACATTTAAAAGGAACAAGCAAAAGCTACACAGTCTCGATTTTAAATTTGAAACCATGAGGTCAATTACATCACCACCAATAGGAAACGAAAGTTACCGGCAAGTTTTGGAAGCTGAAGAGTAAGTCATAGGATAGCAATTTGTTTGCGGAACATCAGCGCCAAAATCCTAATTAATGAGGCGATTGGATTTGAAATTGTGAGACCAATGAGACCAGAAGCAAATAGGAAAGATTTTTTGGCAAGCTTCAGAAAGGAAGGATAGGTCATGAGGAACCACTTTCCCCCCCAGGATGTCTCACATTTAAAAGAGACAGGCGAAAACTGCCAAGTTTTGGGAACTGAAGAGTAGGTCAGAGGAAAGGAATTGGTTTACAGAATTTGGACCAATTTGATTCTTCTTCTTGACTTCTATTTGAGAGTGAGTAATTGGTGTCGATACTTTTTGATTTATTTTTGCATCTTGCTCCTTCAAAATGGGGTAAGAAAAGTGAATGATCTGCAGTTATTAATCTAAATACATCAAAGTTGCAAAAATTTTTGAAACCAAGCAAAGATTAATGTCATGTTTAACAACTGCCTCAAAAAAAAAGAACTGATTAATTCTCGTTGTAAACCATTAACCAATTAATTACGTATGCAAAAGCAGGTTACATAAATAGCGTGTGTGCGTTACGGTAAAAATCTCCGCGCGATTTCATTTCTATTTTTTCCCCGAAGCCGAACGTGTCGAAGTTATCTTTAGATGTAACCAACCAGTCAATGCACCTTTTACTCAGAGAGCTCTCTCCACACTCTCTCCGAAGCCGAAGCGGTAATCACGATCTCGCCTTGACAGTGACCCATTTTACGTAAATAAATACTATTACGCTACTTTATTACGTTATTACGTGATCTCGCGCTGTTGAAAAACTCTCACCGCTTTTCCACGCCGCGCCGGCCGTTATTATTATTGTTATTAAGCGGCGGGGAGTGAACGAGTCTGCTGTGTCTGTCTGTACTTTACCAAGAAGAATTTTATTGTGTTAACAATTCTATAACGCAACAGTCACGTTGAGTAATACCATTTTCTCGTATGATATTTATAAAACGATTTAACATTTAATGGCAGGCAGGCTCTGACTTACGGGAAGTGTTACCACGGCATTAATTTTTAAGGCCCTTTACACACGCTACTAACTCTCTTCTTGTTAGTGTTACTTTTGCATGTACATACGTTTATTGCTTCAACAAAGTCCGACGTGCATGTGTAGGGGAACTTTAACTCGAAAACTTTCAGAAACATCGAAGCAATTAAATCCGACTTTCTTCCCACAAATAGTTTAATAATGTGTTCGTGTGCCATTAAATATTCATTTGTGAACGCCTCGTCGATCGCATTACTGTTTACAACGGACGATAAAAGAGTGTGTTGGGTGTTAAGTTGCAGACTCATCGCGCGCTACACAGTCCGACGACGAAAACTACAATGAATTCGTAATGGGTTAAACAAACTTCCTGAACCGTATCTGAAATCCGGCTTGTAATTCCCGTTAACGCACTTCACTCGGTCGAGTCTATTAAAGAAAGACGCAGAGCTAAGGAGAGAGAGCGCTAAGAATTTTTTTTGGAAAGTGCGCCCGTAGATATTTGGTGGATAATTTAAAACTCGTTTCTAAAATACCTGCGGAACTGTCGGGTTAGAGAGACCTGCGCTTTCTTAATGAGGTACGAGTGGAAGGAAAGTATTCAAATCTTGGATTTGACGTATAGAAAATGACGTCGATTAATTATGTTAATTTGGGCAGGTGACGTGAAAAGTTGAAACACTTCTTGTATGTGTAGGATTTGGAAATACGTGTTGGCCTGGAGTTACGTCAATGCGAAAGTTTGTTTACATCAAAATCTACTACGGCCTTAGTTCTTTACTTACAATAGTGCTTTTGTTGCACTCTATTTTTCCTTTGCTAAAATCAAAATGTTTTTTATTCTGTGGGAATAATTAAAAAATAATCTCCATCCACAATTAATTTTGTATTTGGGCAGCTAAGCTGCCATCTTGAGTGCACACACTAACAATAAAAGCATTTTACTTTTTTTTATTAATTAGTGTGTGTACTGAAGATGGCAGCTTTGCTGCCGAAATACGTACATAATCTATGGATATAAAATTAATTTTTTAATTATTGACTGAGGTAAAGAGTAATTTGAAAATATCTTAAGGTTTAACTTTATTAGTCTTCGAAAGTCACAGGATTTTTTAACTTAAATCCTTGGCTAAGAAATTAAATACGAAATAATTAAACCAGAAAGGCATTGGCACTCTTTTTCTACTTAGAGAAACACATAGTAAAGATCCACAGTTCAGATGGAAGACATCTAAAGAAAACAACTAAGAACTCACTTGTAGATAATACATTTAGAGTGAACTGAATGATGCAGCAATCAGTAAGAACAAACACACTCGACTATTAAGATTTTAAAGAAATATTCTCATTTCTCTATGAGGTGTGTACATGCGGGGGGCAAGGGCGACAAGCAGTTTAATTTATTTGAGAATATTCAAACAAGCCACAATACTTCCCGCTCATATTTAAAACAAGTTTTGAATTTATTACATTTACGACATAAATTACGCATTATTTACGCGTAATTTACCGTAATGTAGAAAACAATTTTTTACGCGTAACTTCCCAACCCTATGGGGGACCGACCCCAAACCTATTCAACTCGGAAACGAAATATAAAATGAAAAAAAAAACGAAAAAAAATTGTAGCCTGGCTTGGTGGCACCAGCCTAATACAATTTCGGTTTATTTTTTCAAATAACTAATTAAAAATGCATTCAAAAAAAACTTGAAGAAATACAATGTTTTTGGCGGAACCTGAAAGTGAGTGCAATAGTTTTTAGGCATTTCAAATTTCGCGCCTAGAAAAATGAAGGTCGACAAGTTTTATGTACCTACATAGATGGCGCCACACAATTTCGGTTTTGCCTTTTACTTATCGTCAAAATCTAACAACATCAAACTAATTCATTTAATTTTAATCTAATATAAGGGAATAATACCTACAGGGAAGACATACCCGTACGTTTGAACTACTCGGGTACCCGAATAAACTACCCGGATTCCCGTATGGTGTTCGGGTAATCTTATGTGCAAAATTGAAGTTCGGATATGACACAGGTACCTGCATAAGTTCGAGTACCCGGGTAAGTTCGGGTACCAGTATAAGTTTAGATATTTCAACATAAACGGATTCACGAATTTTACGTGAGTGGCCGAATGTTAAAAACAATAATAAGTTTTTATCACGTAATAACAGATTGGTATATGTTTTCCGAGATTATGTGCTGACAAATTATACGGGTAATAACGGGTACCCGGATAATGAAATGATACCTGAGTAATAATCGCAAGGGTAGTATTTGGTACACGATGTATCCGGGTACCCGGATAAAGAAATAATACCCGGGTAGTATTCGGATACCCGGGTAATGACGAGTACCCGGGTAACAATTATACGGGTAGTATTCGGTTACCCGGGTACCCGATGTCTTCCCTAATCAATACCGAAAATTAATTCGATAAAAAGGAACCAAAGAGAATTTTGCGCCTAATACTTACAATTAGTTCGACAAGGTTTACATAGATGGCGCCACCGAAGATGACATTAATTTCATTTAATTTTTAACATTTAATACACAGTTAGAAAATTAGGAAAACAAAACTCACACGAAATACTGAATTAGAAAAAAGAATGAAGTCCGACGTATATGGCGCCACATACTTTACTCAATTTAGATTTAGAAAAAGCAAAAAAAAAAAAATTATCCATGCCTTTTGGCTCCTTCAATAATTCTTAGGTATTTCAAATTTCGCGCTTCGAAAAATAAAGCTCGACAAGATCTTCATAGATGGCGCCACACAATTTCGATCTTGCCTCTTTCTTAACGTCAAAATCTAAGTCTCAAACTAATTATGTAATATAAGTTTAGAAAATTATTCGAGAAAAAGAAACCAAAGAGAATTAGGTATTTTAAATTTCGCGCCTAAAAATTAATTCGACAAGATTTACATAGATGGCGCCACTAAAGCCGACATTAATAGGATTTATTTTTTAACGTTTAATACACAGTTAGAAAATTAGAAAAACAAAACCCACTCGAAATACTGAAATAAATAAAAAAAATGAACTCTGACATAGACGGCGCCACATACTTTACTCAATTCTGCCAACTCAAACAGTGATTCTTAACCACTTTGTAGAACGACGGTATAGGTAATAGATTTTAAAAAAAGTTAAAAAAAAATTATCCATGCCTTTTGGCTCTTTCAGTAATTCTTAGATATTTCTCGCCTCGAAAAATAAAATTCGACAAGATTTTTATAGATGGCGCCACATAGTTTCGATCTTAACGTCAGAGTCTAAGCGTACCAAATTAATTCAATCAATTTCAATATAATATAAATTTAGAAAATTAATTAGATAAAAAGATAACTAAAGAGAATTACGTGTTTTCAATTTCGCGCCTAAAACATAGTCCGACAAGGTTTACACAGATTGCGTCACTAAAGTCGACATTACTTTGATTTGATTTTTAATATTTTAATATACAGGGTGATTCAGATTCGAGTATCACCATTGGGATCTCACTTATTATAAGAGATAGGATATAGGTTTAAATTTGACACTTTTGCAGAATTTTATGCTGATTAATAATCTATCCTCAAAGTTGCGTTATTTCCTATTTAATTCACTAAACTTTAAATATAGCGTCCATAAGAAAAAATGAAGTTAGGTATACTTCTGAAAAAAATAATCGTCATATAAAAATTTTATTTTCCTAGAAAGATTCCTATTAGACAGTTGTCTTAAGAAAGTATCATCTATCATTAATTAATTCAGTAACAAAAAAGTTAGGGCCAAAATACGAAAATGGATTTTTCCAGTTTTTTCACAATAACTTAAAAACAAAAAGAAATAACGCAACTTTTAGGATAGATTATTAATCAGTATAAAATTCTGCAAATTTAAACCTATATCCTATCTGTTTGAATTGGCTTCCGGTTGGAACCGCGTCGCGTTGACTTCTTCTACTGCCGACGTTTCGTTCTTCATTGCAGAAGAACTTCTTCAGGGCTGCCGCTGCAGTCTCAACGACTAACCAGAAGTAGCAGCAACACCACCAGCAGCAGCAGCCCTGAAGAAGTTCTTCTGCAATGAAGAACGAAACGTCGGCAGTAGAAGAAGTCAACGTGACGCGGTTCCAACCGGAAGCCAATTCAAACATGGACGACGACCGCGGAAGCCTTCAAATTAAATTATATCCTATCTCTTATAATAAATGAGATTCCAATGGTGAGACACGAATTTGAATCATCCTGTACAGTTAGAAAATTAGGAAAACAAAACTTACACGAAATACTGAATTAGATCAAAAAATGAAGTCCGACGCAGAAGGCGCCACATACTTTACTCAATTTAGATTTAGAAGAAGTTAAAAAAAAAATTATCCGTGCGTTTGGCTATGTCAAGAATTTTTAGGTATTTCAAATTTCGCGCCTAGAAAAGTGAAGATCGACAAGATCTATATATATATATAGATGATGCCACATAATTTCGACTTTGCCTTTTTTTAATGTCAAAATCTAAAAGTGTAAAATTAATTCGTTTAATTTCAATCTAATATAAATTTAGAAAATGAATTCGACAAAATAGTAACCAAAGGGAATCATGTGTTTCAAATTTCGCGCCTGAAAATTAATCCAACAAGATTTACACAGATGGCGCCACCGTAACTAGTATTAATTTGATTTAATTTCTAACATTTTAATACACTGATAGAAAATTAGAAAAGCAAAACCCACACGAAATACCGAATTACATCAAGAAATGAAGTCCGACGCAGAGGGCGCCACATACTTTACTCAATTTAGATTTAGAAAAGTTAAAAAAAAAATTATCCATGCCCATGCCTTTTGGCTTTTTCAATAATTTTTATTCTTGATAGTTTTTCTTGACTGGACGATTAATTGTGGACTGAAGTCTACGCAGTCTACGTGCGCCAGCCAACCAGTGCAACACGTTCGGGACAGATCATGATGAATCTGAAGACGACATAAATCAATGTCGAAAACGTTAATTCTATAAACAAAAAGTTAATAAAAAAATTTGGCTGTGATTCAAGAATTTTCGTTTAATAATAATTTTTAGGTATTTCAAATTTCGCGCCTCGAAAAATAAAACTCGACAAGACTTTCATAGATGGCGCCACACAATTTCGATCTTGTCCTTTTCTGAACGTCAAAGTACCAAATTAATTCATTCAAATTTAGAAAATTAATTCGATAAAAGGTAGCCAAAGAGAAGTACTAGGTGTTTCCAATTTCGCGCCTAAAAAAAAAATTAATCGTAGAAGATTTACATAGATGGCGCCACTAAAGCTAACATTAATAGGACTTAATTTAGAACACAGTTAGAAAATTAGAAAAACAAAACTTACACGAAATACTGAAGTCCGTCGTAGATGGCGCCATATACTTCACTCAATTTAGATTTAGAAATTAAAAAAAAAAAATTATCCATGCCTTTTGGCTCTTTCAATAATTTTATTCTTAGGTAGGTATTTCAAATTTCGCGCCTCGAATAATAAAGTTCAACTAGATTTTTATAGATTTTTATAGATGGCGCCAGACAATTTCGATCTTGCATTTTTCTTAACGACAAAATCTAAAAGTATGAAATTACATAATTCATTTAAATTTAGAAAATTAATTCGATGAAAGGTAACCAAAGAGAATTAAGGTGTTTTCAATTTCGCGCCTAAAAATGAATCCGAGAAGATTCACATAGATGGCGCCACTAAGCTGACATTAATAATTTAAAAAATTATCTATGCTTCTTGACTATTTCAATAATTTTTTTAGTTATTTCAAATTTCGCACCTACTCTCCATTCACGTTAAGAATATAGTAGTTGGCGCTGAGGTCTGCGTACAGTAGCAGTGTACCCAACTTGCCCCCTAAAACTCCGTTCAACTGAAACTGGAATAACGGCAATTGACGGTCTACGCAACGCACCACTGTCAGCGCAGCTTAGATTGGAGGGAGATTTGGGGAAATCTTACAAGTCGGTTGGCAGCATTGCTGGACCACACAAATTTAATTCTATTTAGTTAAAGCAAAGATATTTATAACTAGATAAAGGAATAGAGAATCAACTGTGGGTCAACATGTATGAAGAAATCTTCGACTGATTGCAAGTCGGTTTACTTTGTTTAGCATACAAGCGTCCTGACATCAATGTGTATCTCTTTTCGTCTAGAAGCTGAAAATGATCGGATTGGTGGAAAATTTAGCGCCAAACAGAGAAGTCAATATAAGAAGGAAAAATTAAATCTACGTAATTGTTAATAAAAGCCCTAACGTGTTTATAATGGATTTGTACGAACGTAATAAAATATCCAGGTCACGTCGACTTATCGGGCTCCGAGCCGTATTTCGGCGTCCCATGTTTATAACGCTGACCTTTGCTGATCCGCCCGATATCTCGTACATGCATTCGATTAACTTCGCCCTTTGATTGTTGTCCGAGGGTGAATCGCCCCCGGATCGGATCACATTGTCGAAATAATACCTACCTTTCAAATTATCACTATTTCGCTTCGCGTTTACCGTTTACGTCGTCTCTTGTAGGTTAAAAGTTAAGAGCAATGATGCCAAGTGCCAACATACACGTTTGTGTTATTTTAGTAATATTCGCATGCGCTGGCTTTTAGAGAAGGAAAACATATACTTCAATTGTTATGTTGACCTAACTAACAGAGATTTCTACGATGTTTTCCCAAACGTATGTCCAAATTTATATACAATCCCTTTATCTAGTTATAAATATCTCCGAGTTAAAGCCACGCTCTCATCTGAATTATAGAGTTCGCAACACTGTACAGTAGCGCACAATAAAATCCGGGCAAGACTTTGACATATCGTGCGTATTTCAACAAATTTGGTAAATCAGGCTTTCACTGAGGTTGTTATATTTCTGTCAAAATAAGAAAATAAAATTTGTATTAGACGTCAGAATTACTAATGTATTAAAAGTCAAAAACATTAAAGTGAGGTTTACATTGTACAAATGACGTCCCCGGATTTTATTGTCCGCTACTGTACGTATCACATAGGAGCAAAAAGTATTACAACCGGAAATAGCGGCAAATTCAAAATTTATATCCAAGGAAACGGCAAATTAAAATGTAAGCATGTCAGTATAAATTGCACTGCTTTTTTACCGTTTAATTTAATTTAAGATTTGAAATATTAACAACAAAACAAACGAGAAACCAAAACTACAAAACGACGTAAATAACGGTGACATTTCAGAATTCTAGTGATATTTCATTTTATCTAAGTAACCAGCTTAAATTTCATATGCGAAAGAGTCAACTTCATACCATTGTAAGTTTGCCTCCATTTTCAACCAATCACAAATCGAAAAATATTGCCCTATGTTTTTCAGCGCCCTATGTTCTTAACGTGAATGAAGTAAAGAAAAATGAAAATCGACAAGATTTCTATACATAGATGGCGCCACATAAATTCATTTAATTTCGTGAAAAACAACGTTTGTTTAATTGACAACATGTCGGTTTGACTTTAACCTATTTTCCAGTTTTCGCGAAGTTTTCAAAACTTTTGTCGTAAAATTAAACATCTACGCAAAAATGACAGTATAAACGTAATTAGTTGACCTCGACTACAAAGTGTTGTAAGTTACAACACACGTTTTCGTTTTCATCGCCTCCCTTTATCAACATGTAACGTCAATAGCTGGTTGCTGAGTCACTGTTTCTTCTAGGAAAATCACATGTTTAAAATTCTATTATTATTATTATTTGAAAAAAAAAAAGAAAAACAATAATACTTGCTGCGTTCAGCCAGAGTTAGCAATTCCCGCAGCGCTTAATTGCAGCGAAACACAGCGAATAGAAGTTGGCTGAACGGATTCGTGTTCCAACGGTACCTACATAAGATTGTATTGTGATTTGAGAATTACTTTAGAGAAATACATGTTTCCGGTGCATTTGCAAAAGACTTTAATTCTTCCTAATTAATAGTATATTGTAGACCTCGGCGGTAAAGTGCTTGTTTTCCAGGCCGAGAGAAGATATGGACAGGCGAGGTGCAGCTGAGCCTGGGCACTTCTTGAGACCTGGAAAACTACTTTACCGCCATGGTTTACGCATTATTTTTTTTCCTACACAACATTATAATTAATTTTGTTAATATCACACAAACGTTCTTTTTCTTGAAGTAACAATATTAAAATTGTTTTAAGAAAGAAACTTTAAGATTTGTCTTAGGGTTGGTTACTAAGAAAACGCAGTGCGGAGGGCAGATGTTTAATGCCGACATGTTTCGACCTTAGGAAAAGCCATCTCCGGGGCGACTAGACTAAGTTAGGTGGCTAAGTTAGTTTTCACAATAAAAATTATCGTACGTCAGTAATAGACATGTTAAACATATTAAAATTATTGTAAATTTGGACGAAACTACACGTTATAATTACAGAGGTTGACTTAGAAACTAGTCGAGCATTGTGATGGCTTTGGAAATTATGAATAAAAGGTGGAATAATTTTTATTGTGGAAACTATGTGACACAGCCACCTAACTTAGTCTAGTCGCCCCGAAGATGGCCTTTCCTAAGGTCGAAACATGTCGGCATTAAACATGTGCCCTTCGCACTGCGTTTTCTTAGTAACCCTAAGACAAATCTTAAAGTTTCTTTCTTAAAACCTTTGGTTATTAATATCAAACATGAAGCAATTTACCAAAATATTAAAATTGATTTACTATTAAAATTATTACTAATCTAGATGCTGTAAAAAACAGTGTTGTATGTGCTAGCGTGGCCGAGTGGTTTAAGGCGCTGGTTTAGTCACTTCGGAGGCATGGGTTCGAATCCCAACGTTGCCAAGTTGACTTTTTTCTTGATAATTTTAATCCTTTTTAAAACCAAATACCAATGGAATTAAATAAAAAAAACTTACGTTTGTTAATTTGTTGATGTCGATGAGAATGCATTCCAGAAATTATTGTTGCGCCACCTAGTGGTAAAGCTTCGTGAATTATTTTCTCGGCTAGGCATTTATGTTCATTTTGCCGGGCTAGCCGTGGAAACGTTTGCTTTCTCCTCTATGATGAGGCGGTAAAATTGAATTTTCTAATAGTATAGGAAACATTTTTTTTAATTCAATTTAAAACATGACAGAAGCGCATGAATATACATTTGACATCGTGCACGTCTTGCGCTACGTGCTTGAACGCATTCATTACATTTTATTATTTATTTAAAGTGAGAATTTAACACTTATTGTATTGGGGACTCGTTTTTAATTACAATTTTATTATTTCTATCTTCTGAAAATTTTTTCAGACCTAGTTCATTGAAGAACACAAAAAGGATTAGCCTCATTATTGAATATGTCGTTTGCTCAGCATGTAGGTAACGTTGAGGATTCGTTGCTTTTGGAAGAACCATTTGTTAGAATTAATTGTTTGCCTCTCACGAAGATAGGCGTCGCTTCCACATTTACCATTTCCGATGCTTTCCCGAGTTGCTTTAAATAAGTTGATCCACGCAATTTTTTTCTTTGCGCTGATTTAAACTAGTGATCAGGCAGATATTCCCTCACGTCCAATTAGATGCGCCCTTATTGTCGAGGCCTACGCATTCTCGGTCTTCAAGTTTGCGTCTTCGACGGGGGGGGCCCTTTCAAGTATTAACGAGCGTGCTTTTTCCTTCTTTCGCGTATCGTCATCAATAAATTCCATTCCTTTCACAAATACTATGGCTCTTTGAACTGTCGCACTGTCGTTGTTTCCCCATCCTTTTGTAAGGTCTCGTTAAGGTATTTGTGATTTTATACGATCTCTTCGAATTCTTTCAGGAAATCGCAACTTACCTAGCTCAAGAAAAACAAAGTATTTGTTAGAATAGGGAATGGAATTAAAAAAAATTTCCTTTAGAGCTTTAAGCACTTTGGGTCAAGGATAATAAAAAAAAAAAAAAACGGAAAACTGGACGGACGAGGTAATACACTCCTAGCCAGGAAAGAAGTACCAAATGAGGAGAAAGTCCAAATATTCAAGAAAGCAGTTAGCGACAGAAAGACAAAATGTCGAAATAAACAAAGGAAGAACAAAGAAGAAAGACGAAATACGAAAATCGACTTACAGACAAAACCAATCCAATCCACAACGGAGGAAGGAAAACTGATTGTGAGGTGGCTTAGAATGAGACATTGAATGAGGATGGGAGGGGATAAAATGGTAAGAAGATTACACGAAGCAAGAACGCGAAAAAGAAAAGAAAACAGAGAGGAAGACCCAGCAAGAACGAGGGAAAAAAGCAATGAGGAAACATGGAGTGGAGAAGTAAGGAAGGCAGCAGAAAAGAAGGACTTAAAATGGATAGGAATAAGGCAGAGGGCCCAGATCAGAAAAGGAACGAAAGGGCAGAAAGGCAATGAGTAAGTTTCCTTCCAATCCCATTTCTTCCCATCATCTTTTTATTACCGATCTCATTTCCTCCAATAATTTCTTTATTTATTATCCTTTAGCTTGTTTGAATTGGCTTCCGGTTGGAACCGCGTCACGTTGACTTCTTCTACTTCCGATGTTTCGTTCTCCATTGCAGAACTTCCTCAGGGCTGTTGCTGCTGCTTCTCGTTAGTCGTTGAGACTGAAATTAAAATCCTTTAGCTTGTTCTTCTCTTATTTATTTTTTATTTCTTCCTCTAGAGTTAGTTCCAATAGACTCGCTCATAGTATCTTTGTCTTCCCCTTTTTTTAAGACTTGGTTCAGTTTTTTTATAGAAGGTTATCGCATGCCTGATCGCTTCTGCTTATTTTTTTATCCATTTATTCATTTTTACTCTTCCTCACCATTTCTTGGCACTCTTCTTTTTATCTTCATATCCTTCTCCTCGAATTCATTTCTTGTTTGTCTTTATCTTAGTTTTGCTTTTCATACTTCTCTTATTCTAAAATGTTCGTCATTTATTTTTCTTGTTTCTTCCTTTAATCTCACGTTGAATGGAGTTGCTGGTAGCCTTCCTTAGTTTTTTTTTTATAGAAGCTTATCACATGCCTCATCGCTTTTGCTTCGTTTGTTATCCATTTATTCATTATTTTTTGGCACCCCCTTTTTTATCTTCATATCGTTCTCCTCCAACTCATTTTTGTTTGTTTTTATCTTAGTTTTGCTTTTGCTATTTCACGTCCTTCATACTTCTCTTATTCTAAACCTCCCCTCATTTATTTTTCTTATTTCTTCCTCTAATGTCAGTTTGAATGGACTTGCCCAAAGTAAGTAATCTTTGCCTTTAGAGTTGGTTCCATTTATCTTCATATCCTTCCCCAATTTAATTTTTATTTGTTGTTGATCGTTGTTCTGGTTTTATCCTTGGTCTTGCTTTTATTTATCTTGCCAGCGTTTCCTGTCTTTCATATTTTCTTCTAGCTTTTTCGCCTTCGTTTCCGGACATTCTCTTGTTTTGCTTCGTTCTATTGTCCTTATCCTCTTTCCACTTGTTTTACGTATTTATTCCTCGTTACTGATGGTGTTTTGAGTCACTGCTCTAAAGCGCTTCCGGAGTATCCTCTTCTTGTTTTCACCTTATGTAATGTGGGCGTTGCTCTGGTATATAATTTTTATTTCAACACAACTTGAACTTTAACAATAAACGGATAAATAATATAAAATCAATAAATAGCAACACGTACGACGCTCTGCTCTCCTGGTCGGTTATCGTCTGGACTACTCTGGTAACGGAGTAGTAACGAATGCCGAACACGGGGTTGATGCAGGAATTATCTCACTCTCAGGGTTTCTTGCTTCTGCTTGAGTTTCACTTTTTCTCTTGTTCAACGGTTGGCTCTGAAGCGTTGCCCTCGATGAGAGGTACGTATGCTGGATGCTTCCGACAATAAGTTGCGCGGAAGAGTATGCGTATTGCTGCTGACAATTAATGCACGGGAGGCTTCCGACAATGGTTTGTACGGATGAGTGTATATTGCTCCTGGCAATTAATGCACGGGAAGCTTTGGATGTGCTTCCGACAATGATTTGCACGGAAAGGTTGTGTCTATAGCACTTGACAATTAATGTACGGGAGGCTTTGGATGAGTGTTCCCGACACTTGGGCGTGCAGGATCAACTGAAGCTAAAGCGTTTTGTTGTCACCTGTCATCATGACGTGTTTCGTTGGTCGCTGGGCAAGCGACAGTGAAAGTAAAAGATGGAGCGCAGTGAATCGAAATTGGAAATTTTAAAATGGCTTGAATTCCGTTACGGAAAAATATATTGAAACTAAATTTCACAAATATAATTTTGTGATGATTCCAGAAATATTTCCTGTAAGAAGGAAGCTAATCGTTAATTAACTCGCTAATTGTTTGAATTGCCTTAGGGGGCAAGAGGGCGGATTATTTTCCGTTGACGTCCGAAGATAGGGGGGTGACTAATTGAAGTCCAATTGAAACCCACCCTTCGCTTCGCCCCGTTAACAGCCGAGGAGCTAAAAACACATTCCCCGCTCGCAATTGGCATAATCACATTCATGTTTGCACGCAGCTCAACAAAGTAGGTCATTTGTCAAGTGGTTTCGCAATCGGTTCAAATTCGTTTTCGATTCTTTCAAGCATGAATCATTACAGATTCAGCCATGATACGAGCAGGCGATTTTTAGCGGACGGGCCCCGGCTACCGGTCGTGTTCTCTTAATTGTTAAGGAGTGCCCGCGGGCATCGTTTCGCGCCGGCTCTGCACACAAACACACGCCAGTCATGACATAAATGCATGTAAAGCTGACGGCCGATTTATAACGCGACAATTAGAACGGTAAATAGGTGCAAGATAGTAGATTCCGGTCGTGTGTGTCTGTGTGCGTGTGAAAACTGCAAAGGCGACACTTTTTCCTCTGGCTTTCGTAACACAAAAGGGAAACTAATTGGGGAGTCATTAAAAAGTCTAGACGTTGTTGAGGTGCTTGGGGGCAGAACGTTTAGAGCAATTTTGTTTTCATTCAGAACCAACCAGCGAAACGTTGGATTTCATTTCTTTTTCCCCACCGCCAACAAACAAAGGTGAAACTTAACGAAAACTATTTCAGCCGACGTCCAAAAGGATTGTCACATTTTGGACATCCATATAGGTACGCTCACATAACCTAGCAAAACCATCAGAAGCGGATTCAGGAAAGGAACATTTTGGAGGAGGGAAAAACATGCTCTAAAGTCTCTCCCTGACTTTGTTGGTATTCCCTTTTACTTTGGCCTTAGGATTACATTTTGAATCCACCACCTGGACGATGTTGAAGTACCTTGTTTTTAAAGATGTGTCCAATTGTCTTTGGTTTTCTATAAATGGCCTCTTCATAGCAATTCATTCAGAGTTGTTCTCTTTAGAAAAGGTTGGATATGAAAAGCAAAAAAGCAAAAACTGATTTGCACATGTTAATTTCGACGTACACAACTTGTACATAAATAGAAATTAATTTCTCATGCAAGTTACTCAACGGCGTAACAGTAACCTAAATATAGCGTTCTCGGCAAATATCAACAAGAATTCAACGCACAGATAAAGTATTCATAAAGATTACGTTAGAGTGCTGACCGACAGCAGCGCCGCCGCGAACGAGAATTACCTACTCTTTTGCAGGTCCTGTGCCGGTTACGATAGCGACCTGCCAACCTACATGCCCATGATCGTCGGTTGCATCACATCTTGCGTCTCTAGTCCGCACCTGACTCGCCACCATCGGTCCCTCTCTGTCCGACGCGTGTCGACATGCAAGCAGAATTATTGCGCGTGTTCGAAACATCAGACACACTTTCGGTTTCGTTTTTCACTTTTGTTGTGTGTGTACCGCTGCTGGCGCTGCCGTCGAGAGCGAGATTTATGTCGTTTCTTTTTTTGCCAGGCCGACCATAAACGGTTCAACCCAATTTTGGACGTAAAAGGACCAAATTATCCGAAAACACGGGATTATAAATGATTTAATACCATCTGAAAGTAAAATCTTCTGGGCCCTGGGCCGTAGAAGAGCTCTGATAAGTTATGGGCCCTTAGGGTCTAGTTTGAGCGCCGTCAAGTTATGGGCCCTTCAATACTTACGTCTCAAGTGAATAGATTCTTCCTTAATTCACCAAGTGCACAGAAACTGACTCACGCCTGTCGTTCTGGAGATGCGTTCAAACTCCGACGTCGTCTGACGTCTTGTCGTATGTCAAGGTGGTCCGTTTAAGCGAGAGTTGTCAACAAAATTGTAACCGATAATGAAATCATCAAAAATAGAAAAGGGGAAAAGAGAGAAGACGCAAAAGCACGTCTGCGCCGTGTTGAATCTGGGATGTTAATGACACATCTTTGGCGTTGTTGCTTAGCACGTCAAGGGGGTACATTAGTACAGACCGACCGAATGAAGCGTAAGCTCACCCTCGGTTGGTATTTCTTGACCAAGCCAAAGGCGTGGGGAACTGTTTTTTGATGACGGACCGTCGCGCCTTTCATGGTTACATAGGGGGCGAACCAATTTGAGTTTGTTAATTAAATGATTAAACTGAAACAATCTCCTGTCTGTCTGTCTGTCTGTAAAAAGAAAAGGTCGCGTCGATTAGAAGGTGGTCCGAACCAAAATATCCAGAAATTCGTTCTGTCATCTACTGTAGTATACACATCTCTTTCTTGCAAGTTCTATAAAACGTTTTAATTTTTTAAATTCTTCGTCCAGTTCTCGTGTTTCTTCTTGACAAGATCAGAAACGAAATACGCAGAGAACAGCCGAAACAAAAATAAAGAGACAGTTGGGGCGAATGGTTTGGACACACGTCAAAGGAATGTTTACCAGAAGCGTTTGAAGTAAGGCCACAACACAAAACATCGATTGGGTGGAGCTAGGAAAAGTTGGAGAAGAAGACGCAAAGAAAACAGCATCCAAAAGAAACATCGAACTGGAGAAGGTTAAGAATTTGGTACAGAGTAGAGTAGGAACACGAGGGAAGCGAAAATTAATTCAACTTCTTACACCAAAACCTATTTGTTTTGTACTATAGGATCGATGGGCTTTTATGTCTTTCAGAACTACGACCACATTTCCTAGGAACCCTACCTTATCAGCGAAGTGTAGAATGTTCCTAAGAGGCTTTGCTATCATCTCGTCAGGTGTCAGACTCACCCTTTCTAGGTGACTAAGCCGAAGTCTTGTTAATGACTTACATTTGCAGAGTATGTCCTCAGCTATTTCTGTTTTCGACTCACGTAATCTGCAAACTTCGCTTTCCACCAAGCCCATGGTTCTTAAGGTGATACCTCACAGGACAGTGGCCGGTGGAAAGACCTGTAATAGTCTTTATTTCATTCTTTGTCAGAAGTAGAAGCTTTTGAACAATCTCAAGCGAATACTTGATAAATTTCTTCGCCTGTCTTTGCCCTGGAACATTAATTTTCTTTCCTATCCAGCCACCTTTCAGTCTCTTTCCTATACAGTAACTTGCTCAGGCCACAGAAAGGTTCAGGACCTACGGAGGAAGCCTCAAAACCAGTTCGAGTAAGTTTATCGGCTCTTTCGGTCCCTTCTACACTCTCATGGTGGGGAAAACCTAACGGAAGTTGCCTTAGAATTAACAATAACTGTATCTTTTGGTTTGAGAAAGAATTTGGTAGCTTCAGCGTGTTCCACATCTCCTTCTTGCAAATCTTTTAATTTTCTTCTATTCTTCGTTTGGTTTACGTGTTTCTCCTTGGCAAAATCAAAAATGAAATGTGCAGATGACAGATGAAAATGAAAGCGTTTGGAAACAAAAATAAAGAGAAAATTGGGGGGATGGTTTGGACACACGCGAGAGACAAGTTTACCAGAAGTGTTCGAAGTAACGCCACGACACAAAACATCGACTTGGTAGAGCTAGAGGTCGCAAAGAGAACAGCAGCCCCCAAAAAAAAACACCAAATTGGAGAAGGTTATGAATTTGGTATAGAGTAGCAACATGAGACTTCACATTTCTATACCTAACGGAAGTTACCTTAGAACTAACAATAACTGTTACTTTCAGCTTGAGGAAGAATCTTTTAAAAACACTTTTAGATTTAATTTAGTAGCTTTATCATCTCTCTGTTGCTGTCTCTAATAAAATCTTTCAAGTTTTTAAATTCTTTGTCCGGTTTTCGTATTTCTCCTTGACAAAATCAGAAACGAAATACGCAGAGACCAGCTGAAAACGAAACGGGTGGAAGCAAAAATAAAAAGACAATTGGGGGATGGTTAGGATACACGTCAGAGGAGAGTTTATCGGAAGTGAGAGAATAAGGTGACCATTGGGGGATGGTTTGGACACACGTGACCAGAAGTGCTTGAAGTAAAGCCGCAACACAATCGAGTTGGTAGAACTATTAAAAGTTGACAAGAAGACAGAAAGAAAGCGGCATCAAAGAGAAACAACAAATGGAGGAAGATTTTAGGAAAATGAGGGGAGCAACTTCACATACCAACACCTAATGGAAGATGCCTTAGAACTAATAAGAACAACTAAAGAAACGATGGGTTAAAAAAAATATGTGGTAAAGGTAAGTGTTAAACTTTACCACATACATGAGGCCCTGGATTCCCACAAATTCTTTTTGGCCCATCGCTTCCTTCGCAAAGATAAGCCCACAGGTTGCAACTTGCTTTTTACAACATTCCAACGCATTAAATTTTTAGCGTCTTTTTGTGGCGACTTGTTCCTGAAATTCCCCTTTTTTGCCTGGAGGTTGCAACTTTAAATTACTGCTCCGGTGTCTAAAAGGGGGCAGTAGCCGAAGTCAGGCGTTACAGACGAAGGGAAATTTAAATCAGAATTAAAATAAAAAAGAGTTTGTGGATCGAAAAATACCGACTGAAGAGAAGGAAAATCCAGAAACAAAATATTAAATCTAAGAAATTAGAAAAACAAAAAAATCAAAGATTTCTTCTTTTTTATTTGTTGAAACTATTTCCCTAGAAAGTTAGAAATCCTGTAAAGAAAATGTAGGTCAGCTTTCTTTATGCCTTGGCGTTTTTAACAAAAATAAATAAATAAATAATTTTTCGACTCGGTATTAAACGAAGAAAAATGGACTGGAGGAATTTTCGACTTTTTTTTTTATGTTAACCTCTCCCAAGACAACAAAAATTATCAACCGCCTTCTCCCACTTTCAAACTTACTGTAACTCTAAAACAATACGTGAAGGGTGTCGGGTGAAAGAAAACAGGGTAAGTCCATTACGTAAAATTTTCGAAAAGTCTCTTCTTGCTAATGTACTTTTGGAAAATATTATTTTTCCTATGACTAACCTCGTTTCCCCCCTTCAATGATACTGTCATTCGAAAGCTCTCTTCAAGCTTCACCAGATGGTACCAAATCCTCAATTTCGAAGAAAAGTGGACTTCCCCGACACCCTTCACGTGCACACTCTATGGAGAGTGTTTGGATTGAAAGGCAATCTATTCAACATTTCTTTTGGTCTTCAACATAAAAGTTTTAACCTAATTACCTTCTATGGAAACTAACAGTTTTTTCAGAGAGGGCGAAAAATTAAATCCAATCTACCACTAAAGTTCATCGACCCCCAAAAGGTTCTTAAAGGTTCGTCGACCCCTTTCAAGTTTTCATGACCCTTAAGGGATCGATGTGGATCCCATTGGGAACCCCAATTTACAAAATTGTGGAATGCACAATCAAGAGATCAATGCAAGGAAGAGAAGAGGAGAAGATGATCACACTACGGGATCAAAAGGCATAAAATTATAAATATTGCCTGATGATGATAATGTGGATTACTGTAACCCTATTGCCTGCACTATACGTTGTAAGGATTACACTAGATTTACACCGTAAATACTGGGAAACATCTCAAATCCAAAAGCCTGAAATTAACAGAATCTTCAGTGCTACCAATTTTGTATAACACCTTAAGAAAACGTCCATTAAAAAGGAGAATGTTTGTACAAGCAAAAGCAAGATCATCTAACGGCACAGTAAGTTACTAAAGAAAATCAAAGTAGGTAAGTGTAGGGCTGGTGATATTAAAAATAGGATAAATTAACGAATAACGAGAAGCAGCAGCAACACCACCACCAGCAGTCCTGAGGAAGTTCTTCTGCAATGGTGAACGAAAAATCGGCAGTAGAAGAAGTCAACGTGACGCGGTTCCAACCGGAAGCGAATTTGAACTAGGGTTTGATTTTGATATAA
Source organism: Dorcus hopei (assembly GCA_033060865.1). Lineage (NCBI taxonomy): Eukaryota > Metazoa > Arthropoda > Insecta > Coleoptera > Lucanidae > Dorcus > Dorcus hopei. The sequence goes on from CM065425.1 coordinate 73,835,311, forward strand.
GGTACGTACGGAAAGCTGAAGCCGATGAAAGAAAAAATAATGAAAAGTAAGAAAAAGGAAGACCACTTAGAGCATGGATTGGAAAAAAGACCTTAGAGGTGACAGACTTGTGTTATGGTGCAATTTGGTTGTTGCCCGAAAATCGCAATCCATTTACTGGCGACCATGTATAAGACGATTTCTTTTCTCCTTCTTTGATCGAGGCTTAGGTCCGTTCTTCTTCACATGTTGGAAACGACTTAATTCGTTGAAATCGCTCGGAAATTCCAATGTGACATGTAGCATGGTTGGAGGGCACCAAGTAGCACGGTTGGAGGGTACCAAATGACCAAGAGAGTGCCTTATGGCGGAAGGATGAAAGAAAACAGAAGAGGTAGGACCAAAAGGGTTGTGAATGATAGTGGAAGTACTGACTTTTTAATATATCTTGGCACGTACAGTGGATTATGGGGGAAAAGAAGAGAGAAAAAGGCAAGTGTTTCTTAAGTAGCTAACAGGTATTTGAGACATGTAACTCGGTTGAAGGATACCAAATGACCAAGACAGTAGGTACCTTATGACAAAAGATAGAAGAAAACAGAAGAGGTAGGACCAAAATGGTTGTGAATGATAGTGGAAGTGAACCTAAGAGGATCCTGACTTTTTATTAACACGTCTCGGCATGTACTGTGGATTACGGGGAGAAACAAAAGAGAAAAAGGCAAGCATTTCTCAAGTAGCTAACATGTGCTTGAGACTTGTAGCTCTGTTGGACGATGATAAATAACCAAGACAGTGCTTATGGCAGGAGAAGGAAAAAAGCAGAAGAGGTAGACCATATAAAACTGCGAATGAGAGCTTTGGAAGTGGACCTGAAAAGGTCCTGACAGAGAAAAGCAAAAAGTAGGAAGAAATGGTGAAAACCATGATCTAACAAAACCTGTGGGGTTCTATGGCACAAGAAATGTTTGAGACCACATTTTTTTTGCAAAAAATTCAATATAAGTTGTAAACTGCAAAAGTGTTCCGTGGCAAAATAAAATGGGAAACGCAATTCTCGAAGAAGGATACTTTTTGTACCTTTTCTTTGAGCGAAAGTATTTTGGAAACCAAAAACAGCCTTGATAACATTCATTGGAAAGGGTGGATCTTTGGAAATGTCACTACAGTGCCACTCTTTAATCCGGACACTCATTACTTCAACTCATAATCCGGACGACTCTCGTTCATAAGCCTATATGAACCTGTAAACGCAGTGGGAGACGTAAACGCATGTGCATAACCTAAATTGCGTTCCAAAACTCCCACGTTTGGAGTTGGCCATAACTTGGTTCATCTCTTACCTCAACAAACAAACTTCTCCATGGGAACTTGTCATATAATTTTACAAAAAGATTCCCACTTAAACTCCTATCAGACTGAAGGTCACATCGGAAATTCCAATGTGACCTTCAGTCTGATTGCTATTGCCCACTAAAGAGAGGATATTTGTGGAATTAAATCGAAAGCTGCGACCATCAGAGACCTAGACCAAGTACTATTTGAAAGATCACATGAAATAGGCAAAGATCTTTGCAGAGGCAAGAAAACGAGGGGGCAGAGACGTTTTCCCTTTTTGAGACCGGTCTATACCAGGGGGGTTATTCTCGAATTGGGAAGAAGTGAAGAAGCTCCCGAAAACGACGCATATCTCGAAACGTTTATACGAGAATCTACGTCACTCCCGCACAACGAGCCCTCTCCCTCGTTTCTAGAATAAGGCCCCAGAAGAAGTAGTCAAAAATAAACAACTGGTCCTTCAATCTATGATGAAGTAGTCAATTTATTCTCCTTGCACGCACAGAATGTGCACAAATAGATAAGTTGCAAGGAAAAAACGAGTAAGTACAAAGGCGTTCTATGCTTGGTCACAATGAGCATAATCTTCAAACCTCTCCCCCCGGTGGAACGCATGGGTTTCATCGAAAAGAATGATTTCTGCTTAAAGTGCATCGAGCCAGACAAGAAGTGAACTAGTAATGGAATGAAACCAAGATGGGCAAATTTCGTGGCAACTCCAAATAAAAAATCATTACGCCAGTTGCAGAATGATAAGTGTATTTTGTACTAAGAGGACGACGATGAAAATTTAACCCATTGGGGCGCCCAAAACCGATCGTTGGCCTCACGACCAAATGAAACGAGCGCGCGCGCGCGCGCACACACACACAGGCAGACAGGTAAAACTCCACACAGGTAAACGCAGCGTTGCCAGTCACGGTTAGAATATTACAATATTGTTATTTAGCGACCTCGTCCCACTTCACGGAACTCGCAGTCTTGCTCAAACGATGATAATAAAGCCCCGGCGAGGAGATTTCGCGCTATCCAACTTCCGATCGGAGCGGCGCGAAAGGGAAGCCTCCAGGCGATTCGGAAACGTTTCGATTTTTCTGGGTTTTCGGGATTTGGACGGACGGCGACGCCTTCGGCGTCGGGGTTCTGTTGCGGTGTGAACTGGTCTTGTGTTTGGATCGTCAGCCAAGCGCGACTAGTGAGGCTGGAACATGCAATTGACTGAGTGTACGCCGCAAACAAAGTGGCCTATCCCGACATTCCGATTAAATGCATGTAATTTATTTCAGAAATGGATTCGTACTCCTCCTGTAGGCCAGACTTCTCCTTCTTGTTCTTCTTCTTCTTCTTCGTATGTAAGCAAGAGTACGTGGGACTCATAACTAAGCGATAAGAAAATTACATGCAATTAGCGTAATAAACCGACATGAAATGAATGTGAAAATTATATAAGAACGATTTTAGAAATGGGGGAGAAATTATTGCCTACAGGCAAATAGGGAATTAGGTAGATTCTGAGTATCAAAAACACGATGGGAAAAGTTTTGATTCCATCTAGAAGATGGTGGTTAGGAGCTGGACGTTGGCTTGCCCCGAAATTAATTTTTTTGAACCTTTGCTTTCTTACTCGGACACTGTAAGACTAAAGAGAATGGAGCATATACCCGAAGTGTCCCATTTACTTGGGACTTGAAACTTACGGGAACCATCAAAACCCCCAACTTGTTCTCTTCACAGTGTTTCACTGAGTTTCCCTAAGTTTCTGATACTCTCCTTCTCTTCTTCTTTAGTTTTCTGCTTCCTTCCTACTTCAACCCCCATATTTCTTTTGAGAAGTTGTTATTACCAACATCCTTAGTTGGCTCAATCCCATTTTCTTCCACATGTTTTGTTGAGGACCGATTCAACTCCCTAACTGGATCTTCTTCCACCATGTCATGCCAACTTTGTCCAATCCAACATCCCCCTCTACCTTTCTTACAAACCCCATTTCTGTGACTTCCACTCATCAAGTAGACACATATATTTCTTAGGCACAGAAACAAAATTCAACCCCCACTCTGGATCTTCTTCTACCACGTCGTGCCAATTTTGTCCAATCCAACATCTTCCTCTACCTTTCTTACAAGCCCCATTTCTGTGACCTCCACTCATCAAGTAGACACACAGATTTCTTCATCACAGAAAGAAAATTCGGAACTATTTTTCTTCCTTCTTTTTCTTCTCGGGTTTTGAATACGTTTTTTAATTAAACAGTTTCGTAACAACAAAAGTTTCTTTAACTAAAAACCTTCTGGCAGGCAGCGAGTTAACAAACGCCTCGTTTAATAAATCAACTCTTAATGTACATTAAGAAATAGTTCTCACGTTTTTGGTCCACAAACAAATTCTCACACATTACGTAATTACGATTTCGACCTTGTGCAAAATATTCGTGAAAAACCAGAATTTTACGAGCAGATAGCTGGCTGGCTGAAAGAAGTTTGATTAAAATTTTCGTTTACATCGAATGCATTTCCTTCCAAAATGCACTACAACCTCTTTAATCCGGATAATTAAAAACATAAGACTCATCCGAATTAGCGGATTGGAAGAAAATCAGTCTATTTTCATGTATCTACGGTTAATACTCAACACAATTCAGAAAGTAACAAAACGAACAGAAATCTTTATACTATGTGTTTTTTTAAAAATGCCATAAGGGGTGGCTGTGGAAAAGAAAATTCATGTCTTAGCTCCATTCATTTACGTTAAATTTTCAGATTTGGCATGTGTTAGATGCCAAGCTACGACATGAGTTTTAATTTTCATGGCCAACCTTTATGGCATTTTTAAAAAAATACATTGTATATTCACCAAGAAAATACAAAGATACATGTATTTATACGTTTTTATTCTATAAGGGACCGTACGACAGCAGTGGATAGGTTCCAAAATTACGAAAACAGCTTCGTTTGGGAGATATACTTAAGTATAACACTGAGTACGAACCTGGCTTCCCTGACCTGCGAACACCACCCCTATTGTGCCGCAAGGCGAAAGCTTTCAGTTAATCACAAAGGTTAATCAGTTTATTTGTGATGTAGTGTTGATGTAAAAGCACTTATCGCAACATGTTTACGACTGTAGAATATGCGGATGTTGCTAATGTATAATTAATAGTAATCCAAGGCGCAGTACACGTGAAATTGGCGTGCCACATATTCTTGTGCACTGTATACCGAGAGAAAATTTGTTACGTCCCTATCATGCGCAACGTTTGCAACACCAGACAGAAGAGAATGCCACCAGCCAGTGGATGCAATAAGAAGAACCGTATGAGGGCATTTCGAACACTTGCGGTAAACATCGCGGTAATTACATAATATCGGAGTTCAAAGTTCAAAGATACCAGCAATACGTGCATTTATGTTGAGCAGGTCAGTTTTATTATCGCTTTACGTCACATCTGCGTGCCAATGTCGCATAGGACACAGGACCGTATTCCGTTTGTAATTTCTCACAAAAAAAATTACCGAAGCAGACCATTTTCAATTACATTCGCGCATTCTGTATTAATCATTGTGTTAGCCCTTGCATTATGTCCCCTTACTTATGGATGCAGACTTTACTTTATATAGTTACAAAAAAAAAATCCGCAATAAAGTGCGTTCAAAAGTCCCACGTTGGAGCCGACTTTATTTATTGTTATTTCTTACATCGAACAAAATAAATTAGTAATACAAACAGCAAAATAAATTAAGGTTAATTATTGTTAAAATGATAAGAGTATAAGTGGAAATATTTTTGTAAAATTGTAAGACAAGTTCCCATGGAGAAGTTTGTTTGTTGAGGTAAGAGATGAACCGAGTTATGGCCAACTCCAAACGTGGGAGTTTTGCAACGTAATTTAGGTTATGCACTTGCGTTTACGTCTCCCACTGTTATGCGTTTACAGGTTCACATAGGCTTATGAACGAGAGTCGTCCAGATTATGAGTTGAAGTAATGAGTGTCCGGATTAAAGAGTTTGGCACTGTAGTGACATTTCCAAATATCCACCCTTTCCAATGAATGTTATCAAGGCTGTTTTTGGTTTCCAAAATACTTTTGCTCAAAGAAAAGGTACAAGAAGTATCCTTCTTCGAGAATTGCGTTGCCCATTTTATTTTGCCACGGAACACTTTTGCAGTTTACAACTTATATTGAATTTTTTGCAAAAAAATGTGGTCTCAAATATTTCTTGTGCCATAGAACCCCACAGGTTTTGTTAGATCATGGTTTTCACCATTTCTTCCTACTTTTTGCGCTTCTCTGTCAGGACCCTTTCAGGTCCACTTCCAAAGCTGGTCTACCTCTTCTGCTTTTTTCCTTCTCCTGCCATAAGCACTGTCTTGGTGATTTATCATCGTCCAACAGAGCTACAAGTCTCAAGCACATGTTAGCTACTTGAGAAATGCTTGCCCTTTTCTCTTTTGTTTCTCCCCGTAATCCACAGTACATGCCGAGACGTGTTAATAAAAAGTCAGGATCCTCTTAGGTTCACTTCCACTATCATTCACAACCATTTTGGTCCTACCTCTTCTGTTTTCTTCTATCTTTTGCCATAAGGTACTGTCTTGGTCATTTGGTATCCTTCAACCGAGTTACATGTCTCAAATACCTGTTAGCTACTTAAGAAACACTTGCCTTTTTCTCTCTTCTTTTCCCCCATAATCCACTGTACGTGCCAAGATATATTAAAAAGTCAGTACTTCCACTATCATTCACAACCCTTTTGGTCCTACCTCTTCTGTTTTCTTTCATCCTTCTGCCATAAGGCACTCTCTTGGTCATTTGGTACCCTCCAACCGTGCTACTTGGTGCCCACCAACCATGTTACATGTCTCAAACATCTCTTAGGTACTTTAGAAATACTTGTTTCTCCCCGTAATCCACTGTATATACCAAAGACCCTCTTAGGTCCACTTCCACTATCATTCACAATCTTTTTGCTCCTACCTCTTCTATTTTCCTTCTTCTTCTGCCATAAGCACTGTTGGCGACTTGATACTCTAACAACCGTGCCATCTCTTAAGTACTTGAGAAATACTTGCGCTTTTTCCCGTAATTCGCTGTACATGTTAACACATGTTAGAAAAGTCCAATTCGCCCCGGATGTGATGACCCCATAAAGCTGAAACTAATTGGGAACAAAGTCGTTCGTCAGAATAAAGGAAAAACAACACAAGTGATAATTCGACGAAGCAAGGCCAAAAAACAACCAAGAATAGAAATGGCAATCGCCAAAAGTAACAGATGCGCAGGAGGACTGAAAAGAATTATGAAATCAAAAGGTGCTTCATGGAAGTAAAAAAAAACTCGAATATACAAAACGATACTAAGACCAATACGGTTACAACACACGAACGAAGTTCAAAGCACCAAATAAAATTAGAGATCTGTGAGAGAAGGACATTTGGAGGAAAGAAAATAGATGACTTGTGGATAAGGAAGTTTATAAAACTTGCAGTTTACATCGGAGAGAATGGAAGATCAAAGAATAGTTTAAAATATCGCATGGAGGATATCAGAAGGAAAGAGGAAAAGGATTAGGACAAACAAAAGATGGAGAGAGGCTGGAAACGAAGACCTGAGAGAAAAAGGGGTAGGAAAATGGAAAGGAATTGCGTTGAGACACGAAGGAGTGAAACGGATTTACAAGGCCTGTGACCGCCGCCATATGTGTACTCGTATACAGCTGTTTTAACGAAAGTTCAAATTGCTACGCATCACATACCTGTCAAAATCTAGCTAGAACATGATTTTTAAAATCGATTGGCTTTCTGAGGATGAAGGAGAAAAACGAAAAGGAGTAGGCCACGAAAACAATGGAGAGAAGCTGAAGGAAAGTCCTCAAAGAAAAAGGGGTTGGAGAATGGAAAGGAATTACGTTGAGGTCTGTTTGTTATCCTGCACTGGTGTACACCAATGCATACTTTTTCCCAAAATACTCTTTAATGCGGCCTGAAATGTTTGTGTGGTATGCCAGTATGAATGAGTATGATTCGTAGTGACACATTATCAAAGAATTTGGGCTTCATTAAAGCATATTTCGTAAAAAAAGTGTGCACTAGTGTACACCAGACAACAGACCTAATATTTACGAAGCAGTGGACCTAAGTGGCCTGTCAACACCACCATATGTACAGGGTGGATCAATTTCGATGTCTCTTATGGGCATCTCTGTAACTATAAGAGTTAGAAAAAAACTAGTGGCCAAGTCTCGATCTCTTTTTTAGAGATTAAGTCAATAGACTAAACAAAAATTGGCTATCTTCTTTTGTTTTCGAGTTATCGGCAATAATTGACATTTTCGAGTTTTCGTCAATCACGCATATCTCGTTTATTTTTACAGATATTAAAAAACTGTTTTGACATTATTAGGACACTTTTTTGAATAAAATTCAGTGGTGTAGTTGGTTTCTTGATATTTAATAAAATTTTCAAGTTATAACATAAAGTTATATTTTTTTAATGGAAATCATAGTAGACAATGCCACCGTTAAATAGAGATTTTTTTTCTGTTTTCAAAAATATATGCTTTGTTGGGCTTATTTGTTACGATTAATAGAATAAAACGCCTTTTTTTATTATTCTTGGGTGTATTCTATTCTTAGTAGGCTGGTTTGAACAAAGGCCGACAATTTTTTTGTTTGTTTTATTAAATATCAACTCTTGTTCAAATATTTTGACAGTTGCAACCGCATAAAGAGAAAGAAAGATAGAACGAGCATCCTCTAAGAGTCACAAAGACTACAACAACCGATACCATGTGGTTTGGGTGAAATTCGAAATTATGTAACTTCATTTAATATTTAAGTTTAAAACGCATTTTTTCGATCAAATAAGCATTTCAAAGGATAATGAACTAACTTATATGTATAAATTAAACCATCTTAAAAATAAGAAATTATTGCAGAAAAGTTAAAGAATATTGAAATGTAAGTAGATAATAAACACAACTCTTGATATATCACAATAAATAACTTAAAACCCAGAAAATAATATCAAAATAAATCACAATTTCAACACTGCCGCGCTAAAATACACAGACAACTCATGTTGCAACCCAACCCAGCTCTATCGGTGCTAGCTTTCTATCTCTTATGTTTATCGCAATACCACTCACTCTTATGCTACCCAATCTTCAAATCTTTGTTAATATTTAATAAAAACAAAAGAAAATTGTCGGCTTTTGTTGAAACTAGCCTCCTAAGAAAAGAATGCACCCAAAAATAATAAAAAAGGCGTTTTATTCTATTAACTGTAAGAAATAAACCCAACAAAGTATATATTTTCGAAAACAGAAAAAAATCTCTATTTAATGATGACATTGCCAACTATGATTTCCATTTAAAAAAATATAACTTTATGCTATAACTCGAAAATTTAATTAAATATCAAAAAACCAACTACACCACTGAATTGAATTCCAAAAAGTGTCCTGATAATGTCAAAACAGTTTTTTAATATCTGTAAAAATAAACGAGATATGCGCGATTGACGAAAAGTCGAAAATGTTAATTTTTGCCTATAACTCGAAAACAAAAGAAAATAGCCAATTTTTGTTTACACTATTGACTTTATCTCTAAAAAAGAGATCGAGACTTGGCTATTAGTTTTTTTCTATCTCTTATAGTTACAGTGTTGTCCATAAGAGACATCGAAATTGATCCACCCTGTACATACAAAACAAAAGTTGCTGACATACCTGTGAAAATGTTGGGATTTGAAATTTTTTGAATCTAGCTACGATATTATTTTTAAAACCCATTAGGCCTTCTGAGGATAACCTTAAATGGTATCATTTGATAGTCATTTGCAACGTTAAGTAGGTACTTACAAATTGCAAGTAGACACTCCCACCGTTTGCCACCACTTATTCCGGGTCCTATACGTAATTTTTGTTCCACAGTTTTGAAGGCAGAAGTTTAAAATTCATATTTCACAGGTTAAATAAATTGATACTTTACGAGTTAAATAAATTGATATTTAAAAACTTTAGAATCGAAATAAAAACCATTTTTCAAAATCGAATCCTTTTAGAATGCGTCGAAGTCACGCCGGTAACAGATTAATGCGCACCGTCGGTCGGCCGGTAAATAATAGTAATTATAAACATGTGAATTATCATCGGCGAGGTCCGGATTTTTCCGCCGGATAATTGCGGCTCTCGCATTGTTCCCGGCCGATTTGGAAAACGCTTAATAACCGCCTCGCGCCCCAAAGAAAAAAAAAGCGCGGACGTGACTTTATTTCCGCCGCGTGCCGCGCCGAGCGCGAAGCAATAAGCCGGATAAATGAGCGAATAAGTAAATAGGCGAGCGGGTGGTTTGGAAATGAGGTACGAAACGAATAGCGGAAATTCTTGCGGTATTGCGGTGGCTCACTATTATGTTTATCCGATTTAATATCGCGCCGCCGCGCTTTGCGTTCCCGCATAAAATAATTGAGTGCGTTGCGGTTTCGAATTTAATTTCGAAATTGATAATTTCGCGTCGATTGAATTTGTAATAGTGCGCTGGGGGCTGGAATCGATGGAATGGGTGTGTTCTGCTAGCCTAAATTAGTTTTATTTGGAAACGTAATAACTAACACTCAAAGCGCTGCGCTGCATGATTTAGTAAATCGTACGTGAGAAAACAAATTAAAAAAAAATTAATAAATAAAAGAGCACGAGGAGACTACGATCGAAGTAAAAAGTTTTGTTACGGTTTAATTATTTCGCCCCACGTTGGGCGCCAAAATTTGCTACCACCCAAACTTATCTGTGCGCGGTCGATGTACGAGGGCGGTAACAAAGTAAAAGGGGGGTATGTATTGAATCGCTGCAGACCTTCGGCACGCTAGAATGCACCCCAAAACGACTAGCTAGCTTCCCTTTTATTTTATTATCGCCCAGATATACCGATCGGGCACAGATAAGTTTGGGTGGTAACAACCCCTTAAAACCCCTTTTGACATCTTTTTAATTTAATATCTAACTATCTTCAACGGAAGCAAAAAAGTTTTTTAGACGGGGCATTATCTCTCTACTGGGTGTTAATAAAAAAAACCCAACACACGTTGACAGGTGATGGTAGAGACCAACACAAGAAAAAACTATTATTAAATCCAGATCCAATTCTCAATGGTTTTCGAGATATGGGACGCCCCACCCGATCGTCCCTCCCGATCGTCCGATCTTCAAACGCGCGGCGGCATCGCGTTCCTCGTCATTTTCTGCCATACGATGACGTGCAGCTCGATTCGATCTGAGCCCCCTAAGGTGCCGTAAAAAATTCCGGAAGAAAAGCTTGCGCAAATTCGAGAAATTTCAAAAAATCATAACTCGAAAATCGCATACTCCTGGGATATAGGCACCATAGGTTAGGTACCTGGGGAGGTCTTCTTGTGTGTGAGAGAGTTTAAAAAAATTCTAAGATCAGGTTTTCGAGAAATTTTCGAAAATGTGTAAAAATGGCGGTTTTCGGGCCATAACTAAAATCCAGGACCGGGGACTCGGGGCCGAGCGTCCGCAAATGTAAAGATATTACTCCCCCATACCTATGTTGCGAGTTTGCTCCGGTTCGATCCGTAAATAAGGGCCGGTGGAATTTTTTGAACGGTCAAAAACGGCAATTCTTGAGAACCCCACATACAAGATCTTTCTTCCCCCGCGCCCGATCGCAAAATCGACCCCGACGTCGTTTCTCGGATCTTTCCTGCCATACTAAGGCGACAGGCTCGTTGCGATCCCATCACGTTTAAGGGTCGAAAAAAATTCCCGAAAAGTAGTCTGCAAACGTGCACCCCCGAACGTTTCGTCCCCTGGCTCCCGACAGCGACGGGCGATCGCTTCGCAATCGCCACCAAAAATCATCGTATCTAAAGCACGTATTCAAGAATTTCCATAAAAAAATTTCTAGCGGCCGCAATATCGAAAAAACACGTAAAAACAGGAAAAAAGGGTGTTTTTCGGGGTGCATCCTGAAACGGAGGCGAAATCGCCAAGAAAGTTGGCAATCATAGTCGGATTTATTCGGATCATTTTTCGAAATGCCTGCAAATTAGGGCGTGGTTGCTCCAAGAGTGCACTTTTAGCTTAAGATACTCTTATTATATGATGATGATGACATTGAGAATTGGGCCTTGGTTTATAAGAATTTTTTTTCTTGTTTTGGTCTCTACTATCACCTGTCAACGTGTGTAGGGTACTTTTTATTAACACCCTGTATAATGTATAAAAAATTAAATACAATTATACACACATCTTACTTATTCGACCCCCAAAAAGTCTATCAATCCCCAAATTCATCGGCCCTCAAGAAGTCGATCCGATATCGACATCCAAGGGGGGTCGATATTGACCTCGTTGTGAACACTTCATTATCATCATTGTTTAAATCTATAAGGAAACAAACAACGTACGGCGATTATCTACAAAGTAACTGAAGAATTTGTAAAGAGGGTGGCGAAAAAATGCAGTAAGAAAATTTAAAAAAATCGAGTAAGTGGCATTACAAAAATAAATTAAAATCGAGAGGAAAAACCAGAGGGGGAAAGAGACTGCCATAGAAATCAGACCACACGTAGATGTCAGGTGTCAACGAAATTTATTAAGGTAGCAGAAAATGAAGAAGGGGAATTAAAAAAGTTGTAGATAGTTAACTATAAATAAATAAATTTATTTTTTCAATGATCTTATACAATTATTATATTTTGTTACGTTTCAAAACCTCGCGCGAAATAAGTTGGCAACATTCGAGAATTTCGGCCAATTTAGAGTTTATTGTGGCAACCCTGACTCCCCAAGCACAGTATAAGTAATTACCCAGTAGCGTCACTTAAACGTCAGTGTCAAAAAAAGCGGCCATTCTGTTTGATACCCTTATGGAAATGCAATGTAATTTACAGCTGGGTAGGTATCAAACAAAAGAGCAAATGTGACAGTTATACTCGAGTGACGCTACTGTGTGATTCTTATACTGTGAACGAAATTATTCATCGCCAGAATCGACCCGTCCGAGGACTCCGTTTTGGGCATGTGAGAAAATTAACGATTGCTATTGGTCAGCGCTGACCTCATTTGCGATTAACCCGCGTCAACCCGTTCCGTTTTGTTACTTTACTTATGTTACGGCGTTACTTTTAGCCTAGTTGTGCTGGCGTGTGTGAATTATCTAGGTTTCTGCTGGGATACATCCGGAAAACATCACCAGACGCATTGCTAACGTTTACACTGTCCACCAGCGTCTCCTTTTTAACATCAAATTACCCACCCCGTTCTTCACTGCTACTAGTCGAGGGTGCTGGTGCAAGAAACAGCGCAGACTTGTTATCGATCAGAGTAAAGCTGCATTCACACCAAAGCAACATAGAGCAACTTTTGTGTTTCTGTTCCTGAAAGTTTCAATTAGTTGCCGCAATAAAAACTGCACTTGTACTGTGTTTCTTGTTTCCATTGTAAGCGGCGAAGATCAAAGAAAAACAAGGAACTCTTGTAAACAAAGTTTTGTTGTTGCGGTGTAGACAGGTTGTTACATTCAAATTTCCCGCTAAAATGTAGTGGCGATATACCGTCTTGCAATTTCGTTTTAACACCGTGGCGACCCTGATGCCCCTTCTCTACATCGCTATGGGGGAAAACCTGCGTACTGTGATCGTTGAACTCTTATAGGCTATGAAGGTCCCATGTTGACTCTCAGGCCGGCCTGTCATTGGTTATCGTCGGTAGTCCCTGTGCGTCCTTCCTCGACTTGATCGCGTCCTCTTGTTTGTTCGAGCATCGTGCCGGTGTGACGCGTTTTTCGCGTGTGTTAAATTTAACAGATTCCTTGCTCATTTGGAGAAGTGAATCAATAGCAGCTTTGCTGGAATATCATTTGACACCGCCGAACAGCGGTTGGAGACTGTTTTAATCTCCTTACCAAGCCTGAGGCCCCAGTTCTCTCAGGTAAAATATGACGACGCCGCTAACGAAAATCATTTCTTCTACTTAGGCTTTTCTATTTGGGCGCAGGCTATTAGACCAGACCTTTTGGCCTAGTTCTCCGGGGGCGCTCCTGCCCATAGTCGTATCGAGATCCGATCGAGAAAACCTGATCAGCCATCTTGACGATCTGAGCGGGTCCAGTTCAGACCAGTTCGTCGACGCTTCCTGCGGTTGATAGAGGGCGTTACAATTCCCCACCGGCCTCTGCACTTCGGTTGGCACCGCTGACTTTGACGTACGTCAAGACTCGCAGTTTGAAGGTTAGGTTTTCACTTTAATCTGACGTTTTACGGACCGATCGGTTGTTAAATTTTACGTCTAGCTCGTGAGGAATAAACCGCGAGTACAAATTTCGAAGCACGAATTGCGCTGCGCTTACGTTATTTAATTTAAGCCTAAAGTAAGCAGCCAATTGTAATTGTTTCGTAGCAGTGTAAAGTGTTTTCATTTTTAATTGTGTAATAAATTGTGTTAACTTTAATTACGATTTTAATTTCTACTTTCACACACACACAGTGGGTAAGATTCTCGCCTCTGTTTATTAGAGTTTCAATTTTCTGCACGATCTGGTCGATTGGAGACGTCGGCCGATCGAATTACGTTTAGTTTGTTCAAACGTCTTCTGGCGCCCTTTATAAGTTCACCACCTTAAGTTAACCTGCCCCGTTTCCACTGTTGCTAGCCTGGGGCACAGTTGATCGTAAAATCGGCTTGCCAACTTGAATCGTGGTAAGTAGAGGCAAGTAAATTTAATTCAAACTTCGGTGACAAGGTTGTAACTAGTTGCTGTTTGTACATGAAGGGAACGAGTGCAGTATTTCAATTTCTATAAAATATGCCTGAGTTTAAGTGGAATAATGAGTCATTAACTCTGTTAATTGAGTCGTACCGAAGTTTCGAGTGTCTGTGGAATCCAAAAAATACAAATGCAGAAATACGAGGCAAGATGCGTGGACAAAATTAAGCGAGATTTGTGGAGCAGGTGAAACGGAAGTAAAAAGAAAAATGAAAAATTTGATTGCACACCAATCGCATCCAATATTTGCGTTTTCTTCTTTTTTTCACTTATAACGATGAAAGCTGCTGCCGCTAGTGCAAGACACTCGTCAATCAGTCGACATTTTTGAACTTTGTTGATTGAATGGAGACACTCTGTTCCGTCTATGCGCGCAACAGGAACGAAACTGAATCACGGTTATTTTTTCGGTTGTCTCGATGCGATGAAGACAAAATGGAGTTCTGTACAGTAATTCGAAAAGCCTTGACACGATCGCGCGAGATGGTACTGGAATCGTACTCGAAGTTTCTAGAAAGATGAAACCTGTATAAAAACCGAGCCGGGCGTACAATTTAAATCACTTTCCTTTTATCTCCAATTAATAGCGATTCTCTGAACGATAAATAATTTTTTGTCACGATTCAAGCCCCAAGCTCTCTATGAGCTTGTCGGGGAGGCGTCAGCCCCAGTTAGAGATGTGTTATTTGATAGAAAAGTACCTACTCAATTTAATAAACGATTATTTTAATTCAAACCTCGAATTCGTAACAATATTGTAGGATAGTTTTTTTTTGTGTTAAACATTTTCGACTAATAACAATGTCAGAGGACCAGTTACAATAAACATTCACTCACCCTTTGGTTAGATCTCTCTTTCCTGCTTTCTTTCTCTCTTTCTCGTCCACTGCGGAGCTGAGGGTAAACGTCTTAACATCTGGGCTTCGCTTTTCGATTCGATAAGGATGTCATGCAAAATTACAAATAACCATTTACGAGTATCTACTCAAGACTGCAGGACTTATTTACCCACCGGGGCCCTATCCCGGCCCCGCCCATTCCAGCGGCGACTCTAGGTGCGGAAGTTCCCTTCTGGGTTGCGAATTCACGGAGAAGGTATTTTCGAATGACCATCTTCGTACTTCGCATGCATAACGACGAAGCCCAGGTGGATATTAGCATATCTTGCCTTCTGAGCGTACGTTCTCAGAATCATTGGTGCTACTGCCTCCTACAGTGTTGCTACACCGGCCCAAGCGCAGTCAACACCAAGCCATGACCGTTTTGATAACACAAGGCAATCACCTGGTCAGGTATTACAACTAGTTGTATTTCCGGTATCTACTACTCACGCACCTGCAGTAGCGGATAGGGTCAAATACCGTATACAGGTGGAATGATCCTCGACTCTCTCCCATTTATGGGCGAATCCAGAGCGATCACCCTTATGAAAGAATGCCCAATCTCTTACTCTCTGTCCGAGCCATCAGCGGACACAACGTGATTGGCACCTTACTCTACCTCAGAGCATCATCTACCATCAGCAAACTTTTTACGCTTGCACAATTACTTCATCACATGTCCTTGCAATTTATTACAACACTCGCGGGCCCGTTTACGTAATTAGCGTAACTTTACCAAGACGTTCGCCCTCAAGGACCGCGCCCCGACTGAAGTACTTTCGTTCCTTCTTTCCTTGCATCTCTCTACCTGAGACGCACCCCGTATCTTATCCCAAACCATAAGATAAAATAAACAAACGTGCTCGTGTTTTACGGATACATTGAAAGTGCGTAAACTTTCTTAAATTCTAAACTTGATAAAGTATACAACGACAACAATATTGTAAAAATTAAAGCATAGTTTTGATTACCTATCGCAAAAGTGGTAGCGATGGAAATAATCGCTGCCGTCGATGTTATTCCTATACACGAGGAATTTTTTTAAAGTAAACTACTTTTAAGTAAATAATTTGATTTGCGCTCGCCGTCGGATGAGATCATTTTTTTCTTGTCAACAAACTTGTTTACAATATTTTTATTTTCATAAGAAACGATCGCGCTTTTAGTGAAAGTCTCTTCCACGGGAAGCAACGGTTTTCTACTCTCTTTAAGATATTCACAAATTTTGAAACAAAAATTTAAAAAATATTATCGTAACAGATTGCTATAAACACGATAAAATCAAAAGAAGCGTGTAGTTAAAAAAAAATTAAACCAAGATAACATTTCAAGCCACCTACATTTTTTTGAACATCTTGAAACAGACTAATCACTGCATACATACGTGGGGGGAAGCATTAATTTTTGAAGCTTCCATACAGGGTGAATGACAATTTATTATTCCCATAAAAAGAACGCATAAGCGATCGATGTCACAGATTACGGGAAAAATGTTTAAAAAATTCTTTTAAACAGTTTATAATAAATTAAAAAATTACCCCAAGATCAAGCTGCGACTCTGCGTACGAAATTCGACGCCACGTTCTATAAATGCGGCAGTGTAATAGGACCGTAAAGTTTTTTATTGGCTACTCGCTTGTACACAACGCGACCTTGACACACATCTCGATTCGTTTTATTACACGTTGGGAACAGCTGGGAACGGAAGTCTGAGTTGTTTTTTTTTACGCGACGTAATTATTAGTAATTTCTAAAACAACAACAACAACAAATTCGCAAATAATTGTTTGTTAATTCTTGCGGATTAATTACTTTACTATTTAGAGCGGAATGTATCAGCTGCTTCATCCACAAAAAAAAAGGATTTAAAGGATTTAAATTTGGTGATCGCGGGGGTCAATGCACGGCGTGTAAAGTCCAAGGGCGCACGATGTGCGCTGTGTATTGTTTGTTCTCTGTTTATGTGTGTTAGACAAAGCTAACGCTCCAGCTCCCCCCAATTTCACTTGCGCCAGCTGTCACCGTCGGAGACATAATTGTTTTAACCGCCGCTATTGTTTTGATCAAATCGCGTACGTGAATGCACGTCACAGATTACTGGAGTTGTTCGAAAAATGTGAAACGATTTATTAGACCTGAAATTCACCGTCGGCAAGTTTCTTTTGTTTATTACGCTATAAAAACTTTATGTACGTACGTCTGTTTTAAACGCCGTTGGTGATATGCGTACAGGTTTTAATCAAATAATCGCGTACGTGAATGGCTGTAACAGATAACGGGATCATATTTAAAAAAACTCTATTGAACAGTCTTATAATTAATTAAGAATTTAGTACGGTGGAAGAGGGAACGATTTACAACCAAAAACACAGGATACGGAGTTGCAAACGCGTCTTAAATTCGTTAAACTTTTAATAGATTTGTGTAAATAATTCTGACAACAAAACAAAGTATTTATTGAAGTACCTATACGTTTCAAATAAATTAACTTTTTTCCCATACTCTCGGACGTCGCTTCTTATCGTGTTTTTTTATCGTCGGAACAATTGTCAGTCACCCTGTATAAAATAATTATGCGTCTTTTAAAATTACTTTCATGTATTTCCTGAATCTAGCGCAACTAGAAATTGTCAAAATGTTACGTTTGAACTGCAATCCACGTTTCCACACGAAGTGCAAAGAGTTTAAGCGCAGCAAACTAGTTCGTGAACGGATTTCGAACACGCAAACTTCCGTTTCCTTTCCGCCTTCAAAGGTCCAACGTAAGCAGCGATTTTAGTATTTCAAAGAGCAACGTGCGTCGATACCGTTCCTTTCAAGTTTCTAAACATTACACTATATACTCGCTTCAAACTTTATATAGATTTATAACATTGGCAAAATTAGAATTAGAAGAAATTGGATTAACTGTTTGGAGACGAAAGTAATTAGTAACTTTTAATGTTTATAATGGAATTGAGATGGCTAAAGTACTAGATCTTAGTTATGTATTAAAAAAAATATATATTTCAATTTTATTTAAGCAGAACACTGACACTCACGACACGTCCAGGACGCATGATGTCATGCGTTCGTATAACTTCGCATGCGAGGATTTGGTTAAATTCTGCCTACGACTTCAACCGAACGCATCACATCTTGCGTCCTGAACGTGTCGTGAGTGTTCTGCTTTAGAAAGCTCCTTGGTTTTATAACGTAATTTGGTGGCCCGATAAAAAATTTGACAAACATAAATAAATACATCTTGGGGTAATGTCTTCAATATGAGTTTTCTATTGTGCCTAAATGTTTGCTCACTCCAAATGCCGTTGGTAAAGACAGTAGCATTTCAAACGAACAGCCCGTACGTGTACAGAACATAAGGAGCCTCAACTTTATTCAGAATAGAAATGTCATTAATAAAGCAATTGGCTTGTATTAGTTCCTTTTGGTTATGGCTGGCGCTGAGATATCAATTTGAATCCGGTCGATGGCAAGGATGGTAGTTTTTCAAATGAACGGCCTGTATGTGTAGAACATAAGGAGCCTCATGCAAAAATATACTAAGGAGGACAAATTACTCCCTAATCTTCTCGGCAAAATTTAAACAAAGAAAAAACTATGTCAAGGACTCGAGCGATTTCAAAACAATTTGATCTTATCTTCTGATCTTAATTTCATCGTCCCAGATCTACTCGTAATCATCAGGTAAGAAAATGAATGGGTTTTATAAAAAAAAGGCCTGTTTATTTCTGTAAAGGATTTTAACGTAAGGGGTTCTCCATTCCTACCTTTTTCTCAGAAACTGAAAAGTAAAAACTTTGTGTCTGAGTTATTGGAAAAAGTTAATTTCTTTTTGAAAATCATAATTTCCGAGGTTATTTTTTTATTATTGTAAAGTGGTAATAAAAGAACTCCTTAATTTGCTTTAAATTTTAATATAGCCTATCGGTTTCGATATTATTATCTTCATTGTAGATTGCTGTCGTCAAAAAAAAAATGTTAAAATTGAAAGCAACCATAATTATTATTTTTAATCAAAGTAGACTCTTGTCCGATGAAAATTTGTATAATAATTTCTATTTAATGTTTAGCGGACACTTTAAAAATCGCACAAACGCTCAACGTTTCACTATCGTTGATAGGCTTCGTCAGGATTGAAAAATAAATTAATTTTTAAAGTTTTTCTTTCACTCCTAGCGAAGCTTTCAACTGATAATGAAACGTTGAGCAATTAAGCAATCGCGCGATATTTTTTTTAATAAAGTAAGTATCACTGACTGACATTAATTCTATTAATTTTTTGAAAGGTGGCAATCGATTTTAAAATTAATTTTTTTAACCTTCATTTTGTACTGGCATATGTAAGGGTCAACATTTAAAATAAATACAAAACGGAGGTATGGGGTGTGAGTGGAGGAAAGAGGAACTTAATAGCACGTAAAGAAATACATTTTTCGTCTTTATTAGTTATTACTCTTTGTTTGAATTCCCTTATTTTTATTCTTTGTTTTTTTTTTGTGGATTTAATTTTTCATATTACACGAATCTATTAATTCATTTGATGTAGTTTCCTTTCATTTCAAATGTTCGATTTGGACAGCATTTAAGCCTCACCAGCATCATAGAACCTCAACTGAGTGATTCTCAAAGTGGTTTTAGACGATGCCATATTCACTCTGAAGGAAATAATATGCAAAACACTGAGCGAGGGGAAAGAAGTGTTTTCAGCGTTTATTGATTTCGAAAAAGCTTTCGATATGGCACCAAGAAAACAAATATGGCGAAGTCTGGAACAAAGAGGAATAAACAAGGAACTGATAGCAGCAACCAAAAGCTTATACACACAAAACTCTAGCTTCGTTCGAATCCACAACATGCATTCTGAAGAGTTTATGGTGAAGGATGGTTTACGGCAGGGAGGTATTTTAAGCCCTATACTATTTATGATATTAATGGATAACATAATCAAAGAGAATGCTGCCAAAGTAAAGCAAATAGAAGTGGGCCATAAGAATCTACAGAGTGTACATTTGCCGATGACGTGGTCATAACGGCTAGCAATGAAAAGGATTTACAAAACAACTTAAACATATGTAAAGAGACGCTAGATAAAAACAACCTAAAAATAAATGTCAACAAAACGAAGGTGATGGTAATAACCAGGGATCATATTTGGGGTCACTTCCTGCGGAGTAAATACGAAAACTTGCTATTCAGAGTGTACACAGGAACAATAGATCGAAGAGCGGAAGGATCGAGTCGAGTGAGCCGCGTGAACATTGCTGCCTTAGACAAGGTGGGGACGGCCGAGTTAGAAGTGCGTGGCCAGTAAGTGGTCTCAAATATGATCCTTGGTAATAACGAATAGTAAGCATAAAGAAACAAACATACGGATAGAGAATAATAAAATAGAGCAAGTCAAAGAATTCGAATATTTGGGAGTAATAATAGACAAAAAAGGGAACCAGAGAACGTGAAGAAAAAGTTTCCAGGGCATATTATACCATGTGTAAGACAATCGTTAAGAAGAAAGAAGTATCGAAGAAGACCAAAATGACAGTTTATAAAACAATTTTCCAGCCCATTCTATTGTTTGGAAGTGAGACATGGAACCTTACAAACAGCAGGAAGAGCAGAGTTCAAGCTGTGGAGATGATGTACCTACGAGGAGTAAGAGGGGTAACAAGAAGAGGTCGAATGAGGAATGAAAAAATAAGAGAAGAACTAGAAGTTAAAGCTTGCAGTAGAAATAGTGGAAGAAAGACAGTTAGGATGGTGGGGACACTTACAAAGACTAGACGATACTAGGAACGTTAGGAAAATATGGGAAGCTAGGACTCAGGATAAGAGAAGCAGGGTTAGAACGAAGGTGACGTGGAAGAATGCTATCACGAGGATCCTGGAAAAGAAAAATTTGACGTGGAACGATTGATGTGCATTTACATAAAAAATACTTCTAATAATAAATCCGTAAAAATCCGTAGAATACTCTCATCTTATTTTAAGCTCATGTAATGAGAAGGGATGGAGATATTTTAAGAGCGTTCTAGAAGAAAATCAGAATTTCCGGAACGAACTATTTTAATAAATATCCAAATCTACCGTCTCTCTCTCCCAGCGCGAACGAACTTTAAGGATGTGACAATAGGCGCCTGACACTTACTGTATATTTACAAATAAAAACAGGGCATGCGGTATAACGAATCGATTGATTTTTGTTCACGTGATGAATCATTGGAGGAATCATCAACCACTCGGCGGTTACATTTAGTTTACACAGTTTCTTCATCTTTTAGTTCTTTTTTTTTTAATTATTAATACTGTAACGCCCCCCCCCTTTAATCACTGCTATTAATTAATACTGACAAGTAAACAGACAAATAGTTTCCGTAAGTAAATGATTAAATATATGTCACTGGAATTTACAAGTACGATTTATGACTTCGAAAGGTTCGGCTGGCTCACCTACCAACGGCTTGCCTCTAACTGTTACAACCCCAGATGCTATTATCGGGTGGGTGACCCTAAGCGATGCACCCGGTCCCAGAATTACTTTCTATGACCTAATTATGATCCAATTATCAATTGTAAATGGCCCTACGTCATGCTTTCCCCAGATTCTTTGTTTGGTGCGACTGTACAATTAGCTTTAGTAAGGAAATAGGCAGGTTGATAATGAAAACGCAACAATTAAAAATTAATTGTAATAAAATCGATAGGGAAAAAAACTCCGCTTCTCCTCTTCTATAGAATCAGAGAAATTGAGTGTAAAAACCCTGATTGTATGAAATCAATACAATTAATCACAAAATTACGATTTTCAGAAATACAGTGTGCTTTTCGTAGTGGTTTCCGACTTCGGGTATTGGCGCAATCTCTTTACTTCCGATTCACACCGTGGTGGTATAATGTTACATGTTTTATTGGAGAGTTCCACTCCTGACTTATCAGTAATTGATTGGTTTAAAAGATAGCGTCTTAGTACCGCGTCTGTAACTCTGCTGGTATTCAAAGACTTATCCGATTCAATAAACCAACGTACCAAGTGTCTTGGTGGAACGACAGTGTACTTAATTAATGGAGTTAATTAATGAATTAGTCAGATGTTTTGGCAAGTATGGGATTCCTGCCGCCTTCAGCGCTCAATCCGCAGGTAAACAACAAGCAATCACCAGTTTTTCAAGGACTCCCCCTTGGGGAGGTGTTGGAGTAACCCCTTCTCTAATTAACCTAATTAATTCAGGTCGATGGGTAGGGGACTTTCCCAGCTACTTCCGATCGCCTTGAGAGAGTGGCCCTTGGCACCTTTTTTCAAATCTCTCTCTTCGTCGTTCTTTTCGTCGGCTAAACCTATCTAACCCCTAATTGCGCAAGGTCCCTTCGACTGCTTTTTCTGGTGCTACACTATGGGTGTTTTTGACCTTGCAGTCTCGAGGCAGTCGCTTATCATTTACCTGCAAATCTCACAGCCAAGACAACAGGTTGGCCCTCCCCCATGTACAGGGTGTGAAAACCTTGGTCAAGAAAATTGTCAGGAATGTATGACAAATTGTCTGGATTATAATTTGCTTGAGAGAATTCCCCTTAGAGTGTGGTGGCTTCTAACGTACACTGTATGGAAGTCCCAAGTAGATGTAAAGAATGACAAATGCCGTTGATCAATTAAATTAACGAACTCGGCTACAAGTTACGAACGCTGACCAATCAAAGCTTTTATATATAAAAATCACTAATATTCGCAGTCAAGTGAATAAAAATAGTTTGATTAAAGTTCTCTAAATGTAATGATAAGAATGAACTTTACTGAATCTTTCGACAACTAGTTAATGTTAAGTTCATTCTCGCTCTATTTATGCCACCAAAGTGCGATGGAAGGATACAAATACATGCAAATTTACCAATACGCGTTAATCCGTGACACTCACGCACTTATCATAACTCTTTTTTAATCACTCGCGGCGCCCGTGTGTTACTTTAATTGCTCTTGTCACTAAGCTGAATCGGACCGTTATAAAATGATTTAACAACAACCGAATTATATAAGAATACAAATTCGAGCCAAGACTACAAGCGCCTAAGAAAACTGCGACACTCAACTAAAGAAAATTCAATTTCGACCGTTTCTGTTCAAGCGTAAATGTTATCTGTCTTCCTCCGCGTCTTTTACTTAACATCAAAACAATTTAGCTCCGCCCTCGGACTTGCAGCGAAAATTCAAAATCACCTCAGCCAATCCCGTTCGTGGTATGTTTGGTTCACATGCTGCCTTTGCAGATGTTAGAAAAATTACGAGCACTCTACTACTCCATGGGGGTGTTTTGTTCATGTCTCACGAACATCTATAAATGTTACTTATTCAAGTGTGGAAGTGGACGTTTTTAAAAGGTCTGTTTTTCGGACTGAAACAAGACAGACTGCAATGACGTCTCCACTCGCAATGCAACCCGATATCTCCGCTCACTTGGCCCGCACGTTTGCAATTTTGACAAAGCAATCTATACATAAGAGTTTAGAAAAACAACTTGAAATGTCAAGATAGGTTGGTTTATGACTCTACCACTGCAAACGTCGTCAGTTTTCAAACACGAAACGGACAGCGAGACATGTTTCCAATTGCCTGCAATCTGGTCTTTGTGATCCAGGGCGAGTACTTGAAATTTAGAAAACATTCAACCCCATGTGGCGATGATCTACTTATTGTGCCCCTGGGTGGGCAGAAACATACAGCCCGTCGGTCCCGGCGGCGCCTTGGTCAACAACTCAATGCTGCAAGTCCGAGTGCAAACGTGTGTTTTATTGAAATCAAACATGCAGTAATCGCTTTTTTATTTTTAAAACAAATTATCGAAACATTTCAATATACGTTACGTATAATTAAATCTAGCCATTAATCAATTAGCAATCTCAGCGCATTTGGGATCAATTTGCGTTTCGCAAGCGACACATTTGCGTGCGGAGATGATCGCAACCCACTAATAGCGGCAATAAAATTAAAAGTGACGCCTAACAAGATTAATTAAGCGCGATTATAAAATTAGAACGGCGATGGAATTAAAATTCCTCATCGGAGCCTAGACGCGCAAGCAGGTCACTCAATAGTTGCGATAATACGAACGGAGGAGAATTTGACTTTATCGAATCGTTAAACAGGAACAGTTTCGTTTCGCATGTGGCAACGCAGAAAACGAAAGCGTAATATTTCAGATCGTGCTAAACGCTGTCCAAACAACGATTTTCACTTGCGCGCGCGATGAATGCGTGTACGAAATAACAAATTATTAAATAATAATATCGGTTTCTCTTTTTACAACTTCTCGTTGTAACAAATCGGTTTTAAAAAACACAACAAAATATAGCCGCCCCCCACATACACTGTCATACATAAGTTTAAGCTCAGTTTACTTGAGGCACCCTGTATAATTTTTTTAATAAATCTTAGTTTAAAAAAAAAATTTTTTTTGCGATTAAAATTAATAAATTTCTTGTTCTCATTATCGATTAATTCGTTCGGAAATTCCATCACGTACCATCGCGATCCGCGTGCCTCGCTCTTCAACCATCAAATTACTGTTTACGATTTTTGTGCGACTCGTCTTGCATAGAAATTTTGCAACGTTCGTTCAAACGAACGAACGAACGAACGAACCAACTCGCCGCTGTTATTTACTCTTTCACTTTCGTTCCGTCACATTGCAGGCCGCTTTGAATTATTTATGAAGATATTGAACTCGTTGCCGGTGCAGTTCGATTTAATTTTTTCTGTTTGTTATTGTTGTTTTAATAACACATTTTCGATTGTGACTCACTTGAAAATTGTACACATACATACATGTACACTGTCGAACGTAAGTTTCGGTACACCCCAGTTCATTTTCACTAGCTTCTCTCTCTATTTGTGTATGTACGTACATTCTCAGTAATATGTGAAGACCGACATGTTATCGAGGATATTACTCATTGATTGTTATAAAAAATATTTGGCTTTCTGCTTTTCGTTTCTCTCTGCTGCATTGTAATTTTTTTTAGCTAATCCTTTTTGTGAACTCTCTATCGTTGTTTTATTTAAAAAAAAAAAAAAAATAGTAACCGCAACAAATCATTGACATCGCACGCAGCGATTTCGCTTATTCATAAAAACTGAAGTGTATGCAAATGAATGCAGAATATTTATCCTGAACGGAATCTAATTTTAGAGTCGGCTAATGCCGGAGATTTTCCGACCGTCTTTTTTTTTCCCCATCAACTTCCACGTATAAATAGAAGGTGTGAGCGAAATCATACACATACGCCAACGGTCAAGTACGGTATAATTTTCTTCATGCAAATAGCATGTAAAATATATGTACGCCTGTGATCACGCGAAAAACATCCATGAGGCGAAAGAGTCGGAATTCTTTTGAGAAACACATACGAAGATTGATTTTTTTTTGAACAGACCCTAATTTTGTACACTTGGATATTGTTAACCCCCTCTTTTCTTGTAACCACTGTTGCCAATCCTACTGTTTTAACAGTACGATTTTTCCAAATTCGTGATATTTTTTAGTTTAAACCTCCAAGTCTACTGTTTTCTTTTTGCCACAAATTGCTCTTGAGTGCCAATCAATATTATCCTCCATTACTTCTTGTTTCATAAGTAGTTAAACTGTAGGTGCGTACTCTTTAAATCATACGTAGAGGAAATGCGTGTAAAGTACGTAATCTCTCGAAAAATCGATAGATGGCTCCACCATAACCTTCACTGATGAGTATGCGGACGAACAAACCCAATTCTGTCGATAAAGTAACAAGCAACGTACTTACCACGTACTATATGGTACTATGTTACGGTTGAAAAATTTATTTAAGTTATTCATAATATGTTTCCGTACACCCTGTATTAACTCGGGAATCTAACGGTCTACGTGCCGATCGTCGCATTTCACCATATTGTGCAATACTGCGTTAGTTAAATTATACGCTGTTATTTAAACCTACTGCATAGCTCCACTTCACTTGTTCGCCCGTTTAAAATTTATTCAGTAACGACTTCCCTCTTCGGCGCATGTGGAAGGGCACGGCGCGTTCGCCTGGCGGTCATTCTTTTAATAGTACTTGACGCGTGCGGTCCGCTTATTTTTGTGTGGTTTCAAGCTTGGTGCTTCTCCACGGATTTTGTGGTTGAAACCTGAAACGGATTGTTTTCAGAGATTTGAGAAAGCACGCCGAGTGTTCTACAAGCCGTTTAAACGAGCAAGTTAAATATAAACAAGTGTGCTCAGCTGGTGCGTTTTATTTTAATCACTTTGCCCACCTTTTGCTTTGGGGTTTAGTCGAGCCTCCCTTCTCCACGAGCTACGCCGAGCCGGTGCAGAGAAACCCTGGTCACGCCGAGCCGGTGCAGAGAAAGCTTAGTCACTCGCACTAATTTGCAAACCTACAGGTAGTTAGCAACTGTCACTGCTTCAAGTTAGTAGGAAATCACATGTCAGTTTTTCTACGTATCCATGTGCCATCTACCGACAATAATTTGAACAGCTTTTTGGATCGTCAAAATGGGTGTATGTCTTTGCCTCTCTGGAGAACTCCTTTATCTGTGGTACTATAATTGTTTCACCGATTTTTTAATTTTTTTGCCAAGTGCTTTGGGATTTTGGGAATCCCCGTCACTTTTTATTTATTTCGAAAAAAGTAAGTACGTTAACAAGTGCTTCTAATAATTATATTTTATCTTTTAAGCAAAAGAAACGTATATAAAGATGTATTATCATCGGATTATTAACGAATTAAATTATTAATTAAAGTGGTTCAATCCACAATAGCATTTTTAACGTAGATACGTATTTCAACAACTAAACTGTCATCCTCAGGGCACTTTATGGAATCTTTGGCCGGTGTATAACCGGAGGCTATACTTCTCACTAAATCTCCACTTGACTTAAATAAATTTAAAAAGGAATAAATATCGTAATCGAGAAGAATTTGTAGATTTACAGTTTTCAATGAAAATTTTGGCAGTTTTTCTTAAGCTGATATAAAGTATTTCCGTGAGACAGAGTTGGCAACACTGCTTGTAACCCACGCGTACACTACGATCTCGTTCGTTATTCCGACATCTTCGTTTCACTGAGGGCAAGTTTCTTAAAATTCGTGTAAAAAAACTCCAGAGTTTGAACGGAGTAAAGGACATGTTTTTCAATCAAAAATTAAGCGGCGAACTCGTATAACAGAGAACTGCGATCAAGAGTTGAAATAACAATTGTTACGTTCAAATCTCGCGCCAAAATATCGTGGCGATACAGCATCATTCAACTGCATTTTAATACTTCCCCTCATTTACATCGCTATAGGGGAAACCTGCGTGAGCTGAACACTTAACGTTCATAGGCTATGAAGGCACCATGTGACTCCCAGGTCGCCTGTCATTGGTTATCGTCGGTAATTCCCGCGCGTCGAAGCGACCTTCTCCATCTTCAATCTCGTCGCGTCCTTTCTTGTTCGAATCTTGGTGCGAGTGAGACGTGTCTTACGTGTGTTGTAAACCTATCGGAGTACTTGCTCATTTGGAGAAGTAGCCCAATTGCGGCTTTGCTGGAAGATCTCGTGACACCATCGAACACATTTGGGGCCCCTTTGTAGCCCCATACTAAGCCGAGGACATCTAGAAAATCCCAGGTAACGTAAGACTGATTTATTATTGATTCATTTTCTGCACGATTTGGTCGATTGGAGACGTCGACAGATCGAATTGCGTTTAGCTGAAGAACAATTGTCTTCTGGCGCCCTTAATAAGTTTACCACCTTCAATGAACCCGCCCCTTTCTTCACTGTTGCTAGCTGGGGCTCAGCTGATCGTTAGCATCGGCAGAAGCTTGTCATCCGAACCGTGGTAAGTAGAGGCAAGTAAATTAAATTTAAAACTTGGTGACACAATCTAAAGACGGACGAAATGAGGATAAGATGACGTGCGATCGTAGTTACGGAAAATACCCTTAGATGTTGCACCCTTTGGCTAGCGTAGTTTACCCAGTTTTGTTCTTTATTTTCGTGAAATTATTTTATTTTGCATCAAAAATCGAATGAGAGAAGTTCTTAAGAAATTACCTACATGGTGACGAAAATGACAAAACGTTTTGATTCGTGCGTACTTCAATTCACGACAATGATAAAAAAGATCGAAGAGGTTAACGTGTAAAAAAAAGAGAAACAGATCGGGTTCCTCCAAGAACTTCTGCTTCGGTGTTATCTCACCAGCAAATGTTAGGTAAGTTTTCCTAAAACGTCACGCACCGCCAAAGAGAATTTTAGAGTAAGTGATAGTTGGATAAATCAAAGAAAAAACGCAGCTAAACTATATCTGGGAAAAAAAAAAACAAATATCCAAAGAAAAAATAGAAGAGCTTTACTTGGGGGGTTCGATCAATTATACAATAGAGATGAAAGTTGATAATAATTGTCTAACAAAACCTTTGATCCTTCATAAAAATAAGTAAATAAGCAAAGTGTTACAGTTTATTTTTCGCCTGTGTACGAACACACCCTGTACAGTACACATTTCAACGTTACGATCTATTTTTAGCACACTTCGTTTTGTTTCCCACATTACGCGTAGGAATTTACAATTCCTCGTTCGTGTAATTTACCCAAAACTTTCTTTTTAACATGCTTTTCGCTAAAAGCTTCAGATTAGACGAATAAGTTCATTATATAAAATTAGCCCCATCCTTGCTTAGGGTTGGAATTGCGTTTACGCGGTGTTTATTTGTCCAATTTAAAGAGTACTACTTTGTGACGCGGACGACGACGGATGGTCGAATTCTTTTGTTTTAAAAACATCATCCGTAACCCTTGCCCTTTATTTCGATTGGTTTCCGCTGATGTCACATTCTTATGTTATTGGTACGATTCAAACAGACCACCGTTTACCACTTTATACCGTTTTCTACCCCTCTCGATTTTGCAAAACGCCGGAATTGCCAGTGTGTCGTCGATCGTCAGGTGATTTGCGTGTAGTTAGTTTTGTGGGTTCCCGCTCTAATTTCTCTTGGAGGAAGAGAATAGATCTTGCGGCTGTTGGCCGACTCTGATTAATTCACCTGTACGAGAGAGTTGACTGTGTGCCAACTCGTGTTCAGCCTACGTCCTATTCTGACTTAGGTAAGGTTTACTCCATCGTTTTGCATTATCTTGCAGTTCACGGTCATTTTGCTCCCCTTAGGCTTTTCATTTTGGCTCTCCTTTCTTCGTTCGGACGACTATCCCGTGCGTGCGAAATTTACTGGGATCATCATACCGCCCGTAGTACCGTACTGACCCCCCAGTGCGCGGACCGTTAAACCCCACAAGGAGACCGACACTCCGAGGAGCAGCGACGTCGCTTACCGCTTTGCAACGGTGGAACGCCCCTGACTCGACAGACGTATGAATGCTACGTAATCAGGTCGGATATTTATGTTTATTTATTCTAAGTGCTACGGTGGTTTCGATGTTGTCGCTTTCGCACACGTAAATTTTGCGTATACTCGCGAAGTAAACTCCATTTCGGAGGAATTCACCTTTTCTCTTGCGTTACGCTTACTAAACGTAATTCATCGAACGAGTACTTCGGCGTTAGAATAAGTGAATGTTTTTTTTTTATTTAACTTTGTATTAATTTCGGATCCGAATTGTTAGGATTTACTGTTTAACGTTAGTTGTGTTGTTCACCATCTGATTTAATCGATTACTTGTGATCAATCTTTTAATAAACTTGTGTTCATGCTTTGGACGTATCGTGTTTTTCTTAATTTTTACGCGAATTCCTTTCAAAAAAATTAAGTGGCGCCTATTTTGGATTGGCCTTCGCGTTATGGTTTAAGAACCCATTCCCGTCCCACTGAAGCTGCCGGCGGCACTGGATCAATTTCGCTCCGGTGTTAAACTTCTGCTTATCTACACAGGTACGTAGCAAAAGATAGGATCATACCATGCTTTAATACACTTAAGTTGGGGAAGATCTGAAATTCCTAGAGCTTTTAGTTATTATCTATAGGCCACAAAACTTATGGGTTTGTACCTGTAAGGACCATAAGACCCTGGGTCTGTAAGATTGCTCGTAAGTCACTGCGATATTATCTCAGAGTTTTACAAGAAATCGCATCATACTGAGAACTCCGGAATTCCACTTGAGTTGTAGGCTTACAAATCTTACGGTCCTTACTGATATGAGCAGGATCGACCCATTAATCTAAAGTTGAGATGGCAAGATGGTTTCTGCGGAATGGATATTGCGTAGGGCGGTAGAAAGTTATGGGATGATTCTGGTATTGTTTTTTCCACCGAATTGTACGCTGCCTTCATTGCAATCGATGGAAGAAAGTTCTCCAAGGAAATTTCGATGAAAGAGGAAACATTAAACTGCGTCTTAAATAACTGAATGTAAAAAATATATCAAATTAAAGTCATCATCAGAAGACCGTGGAAGGCCATCATGCCTTAGCTAGATTGGTAATGCCTGAGATCCCAAAATATTTTCTGCTCCTAATTCCGTGGTCTAACTTTCAATTGGATCACTTGGAAATCCGTTCCAAAAAGTGTTCTGGAAGAAACTTTAATGGTCTATCGTCAACTTACTGGAGGCTTTGATTTAAAAGAACGAGCAATCTAGAAATCTAGTAATCTGAAAAATCCAAACCTATTAGAAAGTAGCTAATTACCTACTATGTAGCAGGTTGGATTAATTATCGAGGTAATTCTGCATTTCTTTCTTACATTTGCTGGATCACTTATGCAAGGGAAGAACTAAAAGTAGGGATTTATTCGCCAGCTCCTATTTAATCCCAACCAATTTTTTTCCTTCTGTCAAACTTTCAGAAAGAAAAAAGAACTAAACAAAATAGAATCTTCAAAAGTCGACCGTTAGATCACCAAAGTCTGCCTATCGCTTAGTTCCAGGATGCCACAAATAACGCTGAGGATTTCTTTTTTTTCGTACATGTGGGAGAAAGAGCCGATTACTGACTTCAATCGGTAGGCGTAACAAAAATAACTTTGAATGAATGGGTCGTAAGAAGCGACGTCCTCTCTCTTCATAAACTATTAACATGGGATGTTCCCCAAAACGAGGGTTTAATTGAAAAATTCATCAAGTTGGTTTTGATTTTTTGATAATGAAAAAAGAAAAAGGGATGAATCTTGCAAATAATAAAGATATTAAATCTGAAAGGATCGATGTTACAATCCTTCTTGAATTAACCCTTGATTTCCTAAACCGATCGACGCGACGCGACGTTTGAAAGAATGACAGTTGTCAAACAGTGACATTTCACGTCGATCTAATTCAAGACCTGCTTCACACTTTTAAGGAAAATTCAAAGGCTACTTGATGAACTTTGAAGATTTCTCTATTTTGTGACCAAAGTTTGTAACACGTGTCAAAAGTTGCAAAGACGAAAAAATTTCTTGCGAAACGTAATGATTTATGCGGCAGCGTGTCTATTTCCACCTATGTGACGCAGATCCCACCGCTGCCACCAATGTAAGGTATTTTTCTGTCCGCCACAATTCGTTACCTTGCAAGAATTTTTAAGCACAAAAATAAAACGACCTCCTTTTATCTCTTTGTCACACTTTTGTCAAATTGTTTCTAATCAAACAGTGCAGGACTCGAATCGAATTTCTCTTGTACATTTTCTCTGCACTTCGACGCCAGTTTCTTCGAATTGTTTATGCCAAATACAAGATCCTATTTATTATAATAGTTTCATTGGGGGGCGTAATCAAATTATTTCCTGTAATGATTTACGGTATTAAAGAGTCGGAACGATTGATCAAACTTTTTACGCGACCTCATCATCGAAAATTATGCGCAATCCCTTTGCAGGATTGGACACCTGAAAATGTCCAACTATAACTCCCCCAAAATTTGTCTATATTGTTAACGTAACGCAATGAAACGTAAGGCAAAAAGCGAGGAGCTTGTTAAAATTTATTTTGGGCATACATATTACGGGAGGAACGCCGGAAAAATCGAGCTGCCCCCAAATCGAAAGCGTCGCGATTTCCAGTCGACAAACCGCGCCGGATTCAGTGAGGGGGTGTCGTCATAATGGGCGACAATTACGCGTGGGTGGCGTTTCTACATCGACTACTATATGGAACATTTGCGACATTCGACGGGCTACTTTAAATACCGACTAGGAACTAACCGCGCTCTCGAGAAACAATGAAGCCAGCGTTTAAAAATAGATTCGATTAACGTTTATTCAAATTATCGGGAGGCGCCGCATTTTAAATTTAAATTTACGATAGGTTAGGGATCGTTTGTTTTCACTATAAAAAAAAATAATGTGGGGGGAGTATTCGCGAAATCAAACAAAGCAAGCGACCCCTGGTGCTCGTCAATATTGATACCATCAAAAGGGTGAACAACATTTCACGGATTGGTTTATTAAACTTTGAAACATGCACCAATCGTGTTTACCGCAGCCGCTTTTATCGGCCATGTTGCAATTAACAGCGATCTCTCGCGTTGACAATTAGGTCGCGAATTTAGAATACTCTTCGACGTTAGGGCCGTTTGACACTATGTGCAAGATTTGTTATAAAGTGAGCGAGAAGTGCCAATTCAACCAATCAGAATTCACGGTGGTAGCTCATCTCTCTCACAAATCTCGCACAAGAAATATCATAGTGTCAAGCGGGCCTTACATCGAAGCCGAAAAAATACAAAAGAAGAGAACTGACGAAAGATCGATTTAGTTGATTTAAGAATCAAAATGGAAAAGCAAAGGCAAAAAAACATAAATAATGAAATGAAAATACTTCTGGAAACTAAACAACTCGGCAGTGTAAGACTGAGATACTTTCTTCAATATAATATTATAAACGTAGCCAAAAGATAAATGATTACAACTATGTATAATGATAAAAGAACTTAAATCTACAAAGTTACTTACATTGAAGCCTCTCTGACTTCAGTGACACTAACCTGTAACAAAAAGAAACACAAATTACAACTATGTCTACTAAAGACTTTAGGTTTTTCAATTTTTTCATGGAAGGCACACAAGAAATGTTCCTTCTTTTAATAAAATTAAAAAAAAAACTACCGTTCAATTTTGTGCGCTTTACTACGGATTCCCCTGTATATGCAGTGAATTCATTAATAAAAAAAAAAGTCAAATTGTAAAACTACCTGTTTATTATCGTTGCAGATCAAAATGCACATATTAGTCTATAATTAAAGACGCAATCTCAAATGCAAGCTTTTAATTGCTAAATAACTTAATACACCTCGAAGGCAAGGAATTATTTTGTAATGAATCGTTTATGGTTTCAGAACGTTTGAACTTAATTGCTACCGAATGAACAAAAGCTTAAACACAATTTGGTTAAACGACTTTTATTGTACATTAAAAAAATGTGTTTTCAAAAGGCATTAAAAAATGAATTTCTCACTCGCTAACAATGTTAACCGAAAATAACGTTCGCTTTCATTGTAGAAGGACGTGTTTACAAAAAAATGAAAAGGAATCGTCAAATCAATTTCAAAATTGACAACTGTCGATGCTCACTTCCCTTATCTCTTTTGCAAAAATCTGCATCTTGCTTCTGCTCGAGTTCCACTTCTTCTCTTGTTCAACGGTTGGCTCTGGAGTGTTGTCCTCGATAGGTGGACGCTTCCGACAATGAGTTGCACGGGAGAGTATGTGTATTGCCCCTGACAATTAATGCACGGGAGGCTTTCGATGTGCTTCCGACAATGGTTTACACGGAAGAGTGTGTGCATTGATTCTGACAATTAATGCACGGGAGGCGTTGGATATGCTTCCGACGATGATTTGCACGGAAGAGTTTTGTGTGTGTCGGTGGCTCCTGAGAATTAATGCACGAGAGTGCACAGGCTCAACTGAAGCTAGAGTGCTTTCGCTTTTATAGGTTTTTGTGTTTACTCCGGAGGTTGTCTCAGCGACCAAATTTGAGAACGCGATCTTATTTGCGGGCCAATCATGACCGAATGCGGTTTCACTTGAAATTACATTTACATTGACATTCTCTTTGAAAGATCGAATATTCTTTTAACAAGTTGTAGTCACTTGTTAATTGTTGACTGTCATTTGTTTCTTTTTTCTTTTTAATAAATCGTTCTTTGCTTTTTATGAAAGGTGTAATATTTTCACGAAATCATTAATTAAAACAACTTGGAGTTAAGGATGCACCGAACCATTGATTCGGCTTCGGTATTCGGCCGCTTTCGCGCATTTTTTCACTATTCGGCTTCGGCCGAAGCAGTTGTTAGGTTCGGCTGAAGCAACGTGGCGAAAAATTTCATAGCGTTTTTCCAAAGGCAAACAAGTTATAATAGACAAGTATTCTTATCCAATACAAGAACAATCACGCGCGACTCGAAAGATAACGATCTATTCATCAATAAAAATTACTGAACTTGTCAGAAAAAATGAAAGTAGTGAAGAAAGAAAAGGGAAAACAGAAAATCAATTATGGCAATGCTTTGACAAAATTGCAATGAGTTGTTATGTAGCAGTAGCTCAGAAGAAAAAAGTCATATTGTAATATTAAAGAAGAACTCGATGTTTACGTGAATTTATCATTAATTAAGAGAATTGGCAGTTCAATACATTTGTGGAAAGAAAAGAAGGAAGTGTTTCCAATTTTAAGTAAAATGGCGTTCAAGTTTATTTTAGCTCCTGCTTCAGAGTTTACTGTGAATTTTATTTTCTGAGGCTGAAAATATTTACAAAGTAGGAGCAGAAATGTCGTTCCTCCGCCATGATCTACCCTTAAAGAATTTCCAGTACTGTAAGTAAGAATCCTCATTTATTATTTTCTTTGTTTCTTGTTATTTGATTTGTGGTAGTATTATATTTCCTCTTTAAAGAATTGTTATTTTGATTTTATTATGGAAGTTTGGTGTTATTTACAACTGTTCTGTTTTGTTAAACTTTTGAATGCTTTGCTTTTTTTTTCATAGCGTTTGTATATTTTTGTTTTATGTGTATTTCTTGTTACAGTTCATTTTTTTTCATTCCTGTTCTGAATACCCCCTGTATATGCATTGCCACCATCCAGCCTTCATTTCTGTTCCGAACACGCCCTGTATCTGCGAAATTCGACGTGTCGGATTATTCCTCGGACCGCGTCATTGTACACATTGCAGTCAGTGTAGGAATACCCGTATTTCGCCGGCGTAATTTTTCTTAAACTTTCGTTTTAGCATATTTCTATTAACAGGACCTTCATTTATTTAAACAAATTCATTTTATATACGTAATCCATCCTTATTTGAGTTCAAAATCGCGTGTATGTGAGGAATTGAACGAATTATAACGAAGTTCTACTTCTGGACGCGTATTATGCGTGATCTTTGCCTTTTCAGCCGATTGGTTCCCACTGTTACTAAGAAAGTTCCCCGGAGGTAGGATTAGAAGGTGTCTCGGTTGTTTATAATCGTTCCTTGTTTGTCAAACGAGAAATGTTGCGCCATTGTCAAAACGAAACTTGCCGTCTCTTGGGTCACACTCTCTTTTCGTAAATATTTTTATTTGTGCGTGCCATTACATCGAAGGGATGTTAGTGCATTTCTACGGCTAATTGCCGACTCTGATTAGACCCAGTTGTGAGACAGGAAAAACCGCGTGTCCCGTGGTTTGTCCCAGCTTCGGTAACAGACCGAGGTAAATTCTATACGTAGCAACTCTCGGTTTGACTTATGTGTTCGTTTTATTTTATTGCTTATAGGCTTTTATCGTGAGCTTCTAGCAAGAGCTATCGTTAATCCTAGACTTTAATCTTGGACCTATATCAAGAGTTATTTCTCGTTGGGTGCATCGCGAATTACGGCGTTGGAAGTTCCCTCCCTCGCCCCTCTACGCGGAAGCCGGCACACTACAAAGCGTTGCTGCGACATTGCCGCAAAGACACCGGCAAACGAATCGGACATCAAAGGAATAAAGGTCGGAGCGTTACAATTTCTTTTCTTAGTTTTGAGCGATATTTCGCGGATTTAGTTTTTGATCCATTACTTTGATTTTGCCGCAATTAAACTTGCAACTTAGTGCGTAACTGCCGGTGTAATTTAAATATGATATAAGCAGACGAGCGTTGACGCGTGCAAATAACCGGAGATTGCATTCTTTTGTATTCTGTTGCATTAGTTACGATTTGAATTATTTTAATATAGTTTAATGCGAAGTTCGGATCCGACCAAGTCGAATATGTTGTAAACTTTTGTGTTCCCCATATATTATTTATTTGTGTATATTCTTTTTATGATTGTTGTTTGTGACTAAGTAAATTGACGTGTTCTGGATGTAACGGGTTTTCTTAATTTTCACCTTGTCCCCCTTTCAAAAAAAATTAAGTGGCGCCTATTTTCTTATGGGTTTTGGCCTTCGCGGTTTGGATTTGAACCCTCCCGTCCCACTGAAGCTGGCTGGCAACATTGGAGTAAAGTTTCGCTCCAATGTAAAACTTCTGCCTATCTACGCAGGTAGGTAGCATTTTCTATCGTTGTGATTTGGCCGATTAAATATTCGGTATTCGGCCGAATCGGGAAAAAGCTGCTTCAGCGCATCCCTACTGGTAATCACTAGAGAGCGGATTTCTAGCCTTTATGCTTTTCGTGAGGGACAATAGCAACGCAAAACTTTTCATACTCTGTATCTAATTCAAAATTTGATATTATTTGACGCATATTTTTTAATGCTTTTTTTTGCTATTTTTTCATTTTTATCCATATTTAATGTTATACGCATATTTACTGCGTTTTTTGCGTCTTTTCAAGTTTTAGTTTTTTATTATTGTTAAAATTTTTTTGATCCGTTATCGGAAAAATAAAAGCGAAGTTTCTCGAATTTTAAATACAGTTAATTTTTTTCATACATACCTACCAATCAGTCGATTAGTCAAAGAACTTATAGCTATCTTCTTCTAGTAGTTTTCGAGAAATAGCTTTGCGGCTTTTGTCATGTCCTATCAACTCGTCATATATTTTTTTAACTCAGATCTATACGATCGGTATATAATAAAAAAATTAAACTTTAGTTCTTTTTATACAAAAAGCGGAGAGTATTAAGTGAATGAAATATTTTTCGGCTGTCGATAATTAAATTTTATCATGTATAATTTTTTTTCTGTAGCAGATGTTAAAGAAAAAATAAGGAAATGTTCCTGCACATTGTGTATAACAGAAATCTCTTTCTTCAACTCGAAATTTCTATAACTCGAAGTAATTTTCCCTCCCTTGAGATTCGAGTTATGGAGGTTCAACTGTACACTAGAAATTTTCTGTAAGTCGAAATTTACTGATGTCCCTGCACATTGTGTATAACTGAAATCTCGTTCTTTAACTCGAAATTTCTATAACTCGAAGTAATTTTCCGTCCCTTGAGATTCTAGTTATGGAGGTTCAACTGTATTTCATTTTTTATTTTTCTTAGTAATAATAGTAATAGCAAGGACATATTTTTGCATCAAGGAAGTTTTAAGAAGCAAACCGGGTGATTTTTTTGAAAACGACCCACCCAAAATATTTCAAAAATGAAAAGGTGCTCATTTTGAGTGAAAGTTTTTTTTTTGGTGTTGTGTTGGTTGTTTATTATGTAATAAAATGTCACTAACCCGCTGTTATTTACAACACCTAGAGATGTTTAAAGATTTAGTAGACCAAAGTGTTAACTTTTCAGTTTGTAATTAAATTCTTTCTAAAAGACAGGTAACTCGTGTCTAAATAAAAACCTGGTCAAGTAGGCTACATTTGGTAATTCTGTTATGTAAATGCAATGGATAAATTCTCGATCACAACCTACTTCTGTTTCTGTCTGTTTCTGGGGTGGGTCTGTTGCAGCTGCTGATGTGTTCATTGCACAAAAAAAAAATTGTAAGAATTATTGCAGGCGTTGCGCCCACACATACATACATGTTAGATATAAAATTCTTACACTGACTTGTATCTACATCTACGAACTGTGCGTATACCTGTTTCATAACAAGGATCATTTTCCACTTAATAAAAATGTTCATAATATTGATAGAAGATACACACATTCCTTTTCATAGATGTATGACATCAATGTTATCGCCTGCTTCTGTGGGCCTTAGCATATACAACAAGTTACCTATGAATGTTAAGTCTAGTGTTAATGCCTGAATTTTTCGTAAAAATCTCAAGATATTTCTTGTATCGCAGTGTTTTACACACTTTGCTTTCAACTCAAATGCATAATTAGGTTCTTAGGCTATTTGACGATCGATGTACTTTTGTACTTAATCTATGTTTGTTTGTTTTTACGTGTCCTATTCACTGTGTGACCTCAGGAAACAAAATGATTATTATTATTATTACTATTATTATTACTATTATTATTACTTGATCAGGTTTTTATTTAGACGCTCGTTACATTGGCGTATTCTTTGCAGGATAAGCTTTCATTTGAGGTAACACACGATGGGTCATTCCATTAAAAATGTGTGTGGGGGTACTCGTGGGGGCACAGGAGTGATTCATAGATCAAAACATGTCCCCCTTGAAGTAAAAGCAGACGAGTTTTTGGAAAATTTTATTTTCCTTTTCATTTTTGAAATATTTCAGGCGGATCGATTTCAAAAAATCACCCTGTATATTGTTCGCACTTGATTGTTTTGTGCTTCGCTCGTCCATTCCTTTCCTCTTCCAAATAATAAGTTTTCCACGCATCCGAAATCATGAGTAATCAGACGATATATTTTTTTCTTTTTACGTTTAGCTTGAATGCACAAGCGTATCCTGCGCTTCGTGTTTTCAAGCGCGTTTGCCGCCAAGTGTTGGGGGGTTATGTTAGCACAAATTTCTTCGATTTGTGACGCGCAGCTGTCAGTGCTGTCATCAGGGCCGAGTTGATTTAAAATCACGTTTAAAATCAAGCGATTTTTATCTTTTAAAATCATGGTTTTATAAAATTTGTTTAACTTAAAATATAAAAAAGAAAAAATAGTAAACATTTAAAAAAAGTAACATGAAATGCAAACAAACAAGTAAAAGCTCGATTTATTTGATTTCTTGCTCACAAAAAAATCAAATACAAAGGAAGAAATGAAAGCTCGATTGTCGAAAGCTCCTCGACAGAAATCGTCGATATTTTTGTATATTTCAACAAGCTTCAGTGGGCATGAGTTTTCAAACGAAATTTGCTTAAAAATATATATACGAAAAGTCAAGAAATACTTAAAATGAGGTTTTTATTTGAAAATATAAAGCAAAAATATTGATTTTTGATTTTTTAAAGAAAATCGTGATTTTTATCAACACTAGCTGTCATAGCTTAGAAATGTAATTGAACGCAGAGTATTATTGATTGGTACCATCTCGAAATGTTTATTTTTATTGATTTTGAAAGCATGCGACTTCCTACTTGAGGACATTTGCGCATCTAGAAGTCAAAAATCGAACAAACAATTTAGTACCTAACGAAATAGAACTTTAAACATTAAACTTGATAAATAGTTCGCGACAGTTAATAGCGCCGGCATTTTTGCTCCGAACATTAATTTAATATTTTCTGTGGATAACTAACGACCGTAATTAAACCTTTTCTTTTTTAACAAATTTAGTCATTAGGTATCTAACACCTTGTACAGAAAATGCAGCAATTAGTTTGAATTAATCACCTAATACGCGTAACTTAAATAAAACAAGTTTATTTCGTGTAATTAATTTTATTAGCAAAAAAGCACAACTGATTGTGAGTGAGTATCAGTTAAAATAAAAATGTAATCGACTGCCTAAAGTCAAAGCTTTACTTTTTGTGCACAAATAAAGTAATGATCCTTATTCCCCTTATTAATTGTTTTGAGCAACCCGGTCCAGAAATGGTGATTTTTAAATATTGTTTGGATGCAAGTCTAATTTATTTTATCAACAAATGAGTATCACGTAAAATAAAAATGTCAAGACGTCACTTTTTGTGCATAACCAAAGTAGTGATCCTTATTCCTCAAATCCTTTCGAGCAACACAGTCCAGAATTAATGTTATTCATTGATGGTGATTTTTAAATATTGTTGAATGCAAGCATTTTTCCGACTTTAAGAGCAGGCTAACCTTTGAAATAATCGCGGTTGTACATTTCTTGCATCCAATAAACAAATTCTGTCAACTATGATATTTACACCAATGCTTACGACGCCGGGGCTCGGCGCGCAAACCGCGACGCGCGTTATTATCGTCCAACGATAGCAATCATTGTCTGACATTTCTCTATGAACGGATTGCATTGTTGGGTAACTCCGGCCACTTTTTTCGGTTTTTGTGCCGTAAAACAAAGCGACGTCGTTCCTATGTACGTACACCGTCGGACGTAAATTGTGAGTTGCTTATGTAGTTGCAGGAAGTGTCAAAATCATGCGCGCAGGAAATAGATTTTTTGGCCAGATAAATAATTTTTTTTGTTTGCCGCCCGTCGCCGGTGTCGTGTGCGGTGTTATGTTATGAAATTATGAAATTGTTGGGCTTCACGCATGACTTGATGCCGCCGGGATGTAACGGATACTCAATTTCGTGTTTAATAGCTCACCCTCCCTTTTTGCTAAATCTGATAGTCACGATAGTCAATTGGGTCAAATCTTTAAAGATCAGTGAAAAAACTTAATCCGATTACACCCTGTATAGTGGAGGTGCCTCAGGGGTCCAAGTTGAGACCGGTACTGTTTTTGATATTCCAAGCAAAAATGAAACATAGAGCATGTGTTTCGATAATGTATTTTGCGTGTTTTCGTTATCGTCGAAATAAATTATTTCCCGGTGTTCGCCTCCAACGTCCCGGTGTGCACATGTCGCGTTCCGTCTGCCCGCCTGTCCGCTCGTTGCTGCAAGGATTACAAAACGGGCAACAACAAGAAATACCATGTCACGGACTGAATACTGCCTGCCTGCATTATATCTCGATTAAATGTGCGGGCCGAAGAATATTTTTTCCCTCGAACGGGCCCACCTTATTAAATGAATTCTCTTGAAACGCGCCGTCCATATAAAGATCAGGCAAATCTCATGGCGCGC
Source organism: Dorcus hopei (assembly GCA_033060865.1). Lineage (NCBI taxonomy): Eukaryota > Metazoa > Arthropoda > Insecta > Coleoptera > Lucanidae > Dorcus > Dorcus hopei. The sequence continues at coordinate 73,876,288 of CM065425.1, forward strand.
GGTACAGCACACGAGAGTGAAAGGAGGTTGTGAAGTTTTAAATCGCCTGCTTCGATTTTCAACACAATTTCGTTATCAAAAAGATACCGAGGAAACGGGAACGTGCTCTTAATTCTCACACCAAGAGCGATTGATTAAACTGGCGCGTTTCGCGATCTTCAGGGCAAAGAATCCACCATCAACACAATCAAGTTTCGAATTGAAATCGAATGAAAAGTAAGTAGTGATTAACCTTTCTCTGGTTTTAGTTCCACGAATTAGTCAATTTCCTGTTTAATGTTTGATTTTATAATGAGTAGTATACTTAGGATGTATTACAATCTCCGGAAAATATTGACACCACATGATTCTATGTTAAAAACTCTCTTGCCTTCACCCTCACTCTCCTACCATCTTCGAGGTACACAAGTCTCTCCTCTTCTTTGTACTCGTGACAGCAGTCGAGATGGGCCAAAATCGTGCTGTACACGGTTGTTTCGGCTTCTTCAAACACTTGGCGAGGTAATTCGCAAATTCGTCCCAGCTGTCCTCTAGCTTGGCGATATGATTATTCATTCAACTGTTCTATGCACTTCACTGTTCACGTTCCTCTTAACTCTCTGGTTATGAAGTTATGCACTGTTGAAAATTGAAAACTGATTTGCATTTTATCATTTAAGAAGACGTTGCGGTCATCGATCTTGCGATCTTTGTTGTGGAGTGTAAAAATGCGATGATTTTGAATGTTCGGGAACTCCAGGGTCACGATTGCTTCCACCCTCACTCTCCTGCCATCTTCGAGGTACACAAGTCTCTCCTCTTCTTTGCACTCGTGACAGCAGTCGAGGTGGGCCAAAATCGTGCTGTACACGGTTGTTTTGGCTTCTTCATACACTTGGCGAGGTAATTCGCAAATTCGTCCCAGCTGTCCTCTAGCTTGGCGATATGATTATTCAACTGTTCTATGCATTTCACTGTTCGCTTTCCTCTTAACTCTCTGGTTACGAAGTTACGCACTGTTGAAAATTCAAAACTGATTTGCATTTTATCATTTAAGAAGACGTTGCGGTCATCGATCTTGCGGTCTTTGTTGTGGAGTATAAAAATGCGATGATTTTGAATGTTCGGGAATTTCAGGGTCACGATTGCTTCCACCCTCACTCTCCTGCCATCTTCGAGGTACACAAGTCTCTCCTCTTCTTTGCACTCGTGACGGCAGTCGGGATGGGCCAAAATCGTGGTGTACACGGTTGTTTTGGCTTCTTCATACACTTGGCGAGGTAATTCGCAAATTCGTCCCAGCTGTCCTCTAGCTTGGCGATATGATTATTCAACTGTTCTATGCACCTCACTGTTCGCTTTCCTCTTAACTCTCTGGTTATGAAGTTATGCACGGTTGAAAATTCAAAACTGATTTGCATTTTATCATTTAAGAGGACGTTGCGGTCATCGATCTTGCGATCTTTGTTGTGGAGTGTAAAAATGCGATGATTTTGAATGTTCGGGAATTCCAGGGTCGCGATTGCTTCCACCCTCACTCTCCCGCCATCTTCGAGATACACAAGTCTCTCCTCTTCTTTGTACTCGTGACAGCAGTCGAGGTGGGCCAAAATCGTGCTGTACACGGTTGTTTTGGCTTCTTCATACACTTGGCGAGGTAATTCGCAAATTCGTCCCAGATGTCCTCTAGCTTGGCGATATGATTATTCATTCAACTGTTCTATGCACTTCACTGTTCACTTTTCTCTTAACTCTCTGGTTATGAAGTTATGCACTGTTGAAAATTCAAAACTGATTTGCATTTTATCATTTAAGAAGACGTTGCGGTCATCGATCTTGCGATCTTTGTTGTGGAGTGTAAAAATGCGATGATTTTGAATGTTCGGGAACTCCAGGGTCACGATTGCTTCCACCCTCACTCTCCCGCCATTTTCGAGGTACACAAGTCTCTCCTCTTCTTTGTACTCGTGACGGCAGTCGAGGTGGGCCAAAATCGTGCTGCACACGGTTGTTTTGGCTTCTTCATACACTTGGCGAGGTAATTCGCAAATTCGTCCCAGCTGTCCTCTCGCTTGGCGATATGATTATTCAACTGTACTATGCACTTCACCGTTCGCTTTCCTCTTAACTCTCTGGTTACGAAGTTACGCACTGTTGAAAATTCAAAACTGATTTGCATTTTATCATTTAAGAAGACGTTGCGGTCATCGATCTTGCGATCTTTGTTGTGGAGTGTAAAAATGCGATGATTTTGAATGTTCGGGAACTCCAAGGTCACGATTGCTTCCACCCTTACTCTCCTGCCATCTTCGAGGTACACAAGTCTCTCCTCTTCTTTGTACTCGTGACAGCAGTCGAGGTGGGCCAAAATCGTGCTGTACACGGTTGCTTTGGCTTCTTCGTGTACTTGGCCAGGTAATCCACAACAAATTCGTCCTAGCTGTCGCCTAGCTAGAACGGTTCTATGTAGGAGATTATACAAAACAATTGCAGTTTCATTGAAGTGAAGATGTTGTTTCATATTTTCTGGAAGAGTTGGGGGGTACTCTGTATTATAAAATAAATGAACGAACACACACACAAAGCAAATTGTTTTTTTTGCGTCACAGGACTAATTGCTCCCGCATAGACAAAATAAAACAACTTACGAACGACTCATAAATATAACTATTTATACTCGCCTTTCGCCGTTTGATTGACAACCTTATCAATAAGGACCTTTGACGATAAGACCGTCGCGCGTTAGAATAAATAATTCGCCATTCAAGAAACTATCTCTGCCTTCACTATTCACATTCAGAGCCGAACAAATTCATACTAATACATTCATTTCTACGAATTACTCTATTTTCCGCCATGTTTGTGTAATTATCGTGCAAATGACTTAACATTTATTCGTGCGACGCGACCGTTAATTAATTCATCGGATAAGAGAAAAAATGACTTGTTCTTTGAGAGAGTGACTGTACGTGTGCGTTTTCATTAATAAAGTTCGAACGCAACGACGCCATTGTTCGGAATTGTTTGTGGAATTGCATTTCTTTTTTTCTGTGTTTCCACGTTGAAAAAAAAAAATGCCGAACTAGGCCAAACGGCGTAATCCGCGACGCATGCATTGTTTGCTAACGACGCAACTACAACCCGGTTACAAAGACCGTGACACGTTTGGAACTTGTAGCTATAGATACTCGCAGATTTTTTTTCCAATTGGATCTCAATGTAATTTTTTATTGCCAACTTAACAAACCGTACAAGATATTTTTTCTATTGCACCAGAGATAGCTGATAGCTTCTTTCTTTCTTCCTTTCTCCTATTAATGCAGTAGTCTTTTGAAAATGACTAAGGTCGAAACCAGTCTGGACAAAAAATTAAACTTTCTCCCTCGATCTTTATCTTCCTTGAGTAGGTACTAAGCTTCTTTAATTGTTTAAGTTCAAAAATTATATTTATTTTATGTATGTATGTATTTGAAATGTTTTAGTTTTTTAATTATTTTTTTCTGTGAACCAAAGCGTGCTCGTAAAATGAAAAACGAGCGTTCGGAAAATCCTGAGAAATATTTCTAGTATGGAGGAAACAAAAGGAACGAAACATTGTTGCACATACCAAGAATATGTACGTAGTTAGTTCTAAAGAAATAAATAAATTTCACTTGTGTGAAGTAAATAATAAAGTTGTTTGTTTGTTGAATCGTTGCGTTGTTAAAATTTGCATTAAAAATTGTTGTTGATAATTTTTTACCCCAAGAATTGTTATGACCAGGCAAAGCAAGGTGGGTACGAAGAATCGCAGACCAAAATGTTAACTGTGAAATAACCTTTTTTATCTTACAGTTAAAATTAAGTTAATAATAATATGTTGAAATAATAATAGTAAAAGAACTAATGAAATATGAAGAAAGAAAGTAATCTACAAGAAGTTAAATTAAAAATAAAAAAGAGAATCGATGTCACAGATTTATTTCTAATAAATACATGGTCGGACTGAGATTTTTGAGCGAAATTTTTTTTTGCATGACATGTACAATTTAGCAATAAATAAATTGGCTTGTTAAGAATAGTCCTTATACACTTATTTTTGTTTTTGCGAAAAAAATTTACTACAGTTAGTTCGTGCACCAATCATTACAAAAGACAACACAATTCCATCCAGCCAGTCATTTAAAATATGGCTAAAAATTTGAAAAATAGAAATAGAAATGCTTTTATAGCAGTTAAAAGCTTCAATTTCGTTAAACTCTTTTACTTGCTTTCGTGTTTCTTCCATTAGAGCAACTTCGGAGGATCGAAAATTTTTGAAAAATCCGTGTCACTTTTCGTGACCTTGACGTAACCGTTTGGTTTTCCCCGAACGAGTGCCTTCCGAGAGCCTTCTCTACTATAATAATCTTCGCTTTAGAACCTTTGAAGGAGCTGCCGATCTGGGTCGAGCCAGCATTGCTGCAGCCCCCCTGACAGACCGAACTTAACGTACCTTGTGCTACCGTTTTTGCCTGCCGAAGGCCTAAGTTCCTTAAGAACCGCGTTTCGTTGCATGCGTTCATAGAATTACGTTCTTGTATTTGCGTCTACTGTGCTTCTGAATTTATTGTACGTTATTTTGTGAGCCGTACAGGATATCCTCTCCGGTGATTACGCGTTAGTTGTCGCTTTGTAAAATTATGATTTAGTTAATTTAACGAAATTATTTTGGGCATTTTGACTAAGCCGCCCCTGTAACCGTTCCGCTCTTTGTATTTGTATACAATTTCTTTGTGAATTAATAAATTCCGTGTCGTCGTTAGACGTATTATTTTTTTTTGTTGTCAACATACACGGTGATCGATAGTTCGGTTATTTACAGGGTGTCTGATAAACTTTTATGCATTGCGGAAATCACACCTGAGGGAATCTCAAACGCTATTAACCACGTGTGCAGTCCTAGCGGTGCCATGTATTTCACCTTTCTACTTGGAACTTGTATAACGCTAGGTGGCGCCCTTTTACTTCACATTCAGGTATAGAGCTACCGACAATCCTGTTGTAGCCCATCCCATCTCCACTGAGCTGGGCTTCTTCAACACCGACGAGTTTCCCCCAGCGATCGCAACTTTTGCGAGGTCAGTTAGGTAGATACTGAAAGGCAGGTAGGTAAAATGTTTTGGCAAAATTCAATAATAAAAATTTTTCCCATTTGTTACGAACTTTATGAAAGTCACTATATATCGTTTGCATCTTATGGATTCACCGACATGTTTTTGTGACAGTACTTCGTATATGGAGATTTAAATCATATATTTTTTGCGTGCTTAAACCATAGAATCCCGAAAGCTAGTTTTACACGGTTATATATTTACACGTAATTATACGTGTATTTCTACATGTTTGTTTACTTGTAATTTGTTGTGTATTACACAGTAAAATCGGCGTTCAATGCTTAAACAGATAAATTGGTGTTTTTAAACTGGTAGACGGAGATGTAAGTTGGTAAAACCTGGAAAATTGATCAAATAGTCACAATTGAATGAAGGTATAAATCTTCATAAATAATAAACATAATATAAAATAAATAAAAATATAAAATAAATAAAACGTCTGCTATTTTAACTAACTTCACTAAAATACCAATAATTTGTGACCTCTAACACCAACAGCAAATACACAATCTCTAGAAAAACCACAAAACATACGTATATGACCTTCAAAATTAGAACAAGTTCTATTGTCATTATATTTATTTACAAATTTATTAAAAATATGCAATTTTGATGAATACACGTAGAATTACATGTAAATTTATAACCGTGTAAAACTAGCTTAAGAAGAGAATTAATTAATACGAATATACAGTTTCCGGTAAATCTCAATCACCTATTAAGCATAAATATTAAAAACATTTTTGACGCATTGCTTAATTTTGTATGCCAAAGTAAAATAGTTATATGAATTCATTCAATGGGAATATGCTTTCTTTTTCTGTGGCTACAGGTTTTCTCCAAAGCCAAACCTACCTACATACATACATACATGCAGAAACGAATATCAAATAAAAAGTGTTTGAAAAAAGAAACAATTGCGATAAAAACGTAAATAAAATCTCCAGAAAAGAAAGAACGAAAGGATATGAAAGCGATGAAAGGAACACGACGATGGTTCGTCAAATTCATTCATTTAGATATTTTTTTTTTTAGTTTAGTTACTTGAATTGTATTTTTTATTATTTATTTATTATGTATGTATTATCTACATTTCGGTGGATTTATGGCAAAAGGCTCTACGTGAGCTTTTTGCCGAAATACGTTTTTTCGTGGCAAAAAGTTCTATCGTGGTTTAAAACATCACAGCTCGATTTGCCACGATGTGATTGTAATCTTACAATGTCAATTTAATATTATAAGTTATAAAATAAATAAAAAATTATTTTGCATATTAAAACTTTCTTTGGTCTCTCCTGTAAAATTTCATATTTTGTATATAAAAAATCACCGATTTATTGATTTCGTTTATTTAGTAATTAATTTTTATATTTAAAGCAGACCGATAATATTTTTTATTATTTACTATTTTACTCGCTAATTTTTATATGTATTATGTAATTTTTAAAGTGAATGTTTTTATTTTTTAACTTTTTCCCCAAACTTCTACATCAATTTCGATTTTTTTTAAGTGTTTTAAGTTTTTTATTTTCTAATTCATCGAATTAATAGTTCTTCTTCTTCTTAAATTCATTGAAATTTGCTTTTTTCGGAGTTTTCTTTTGCAATTACAACACAACTAGAATTTTACATGATTCTCTTGGATCGAGTTTTTAATATCTTTTTATTTTTACATTAAAAATTTGAACACACTTGAGCCTTTTAATTTTTACAGTTGGTTCTTGTCCGATGAAATTTGTATCACAAAATCTTTTAAGCGGACACTAAATCGCGCACTATACACTTTACGTTTCGCAGTCGTTCGACAGCTTCGTCAGAAGTGAAAAATATTGTCCGCTTAAAAGATTTTGTGATACTTTTAATTTTTATTAATGGTTTATGTATTTATTGATGCTTCTTTTCATTATTTCGCATAAACACCCTTTATTACGGAGATTGCTTGATAAGTAGGTCTACGACCTCTCAAAATGTTTAAAACAAAATAAACAAAACAATCTTTTCAACAACTTTTAATAAAATTTGACAGTGTTTGATATAATCGGCGCAATTAAAAAAAAAATGTGAAGAATTTGAGATGTTATTTTTCGGTTATTTATTTATTTATTGTGCAGTAGCGGACAATAAAATCCGGGCAAGTATTTGACACATCATGCATATTTAGACAAATTTGGTAAAACAGGCTTTTATTGAGGTTATGTTTCTGTCAAAACGCAAAAGATTTGAAATGTCAAACTTAATAAATTGGAATTTCACAGCAACTCTTCTTTCTGTCCAAACCTCACCTCAAGTTTTTGAGTGGAACTTAAGTAAACAAGAACTCTATTAACATTAGAATTTGTATTAAACGTCAGAATTATCAATTACATTTTGCACATGTACTAAATGCCAAAAATATTAAAGGTTTACATTGCAGAAGTGGCATGTCCGAATTTTATTGTCCGCTACTATACAAAGAATCGTCAACTTATTTAAGTAATTACGAAACAAAATGTTAAAACAAAATTTAAAAAAAAAAACAATATTTTTAACAATTAATAAAATTTGGCAGTGATTTGCTCAGTCGACGCAATTTTATAAAAAATTAGCGAAAAGTTCGAGATATTACCTTTCAACAAAATGGTGTATTTATTTATTTATTTATACTTTTTGTATTATTTTCTCATAATAAGTGACAAACATGTTATTTACAGGGGTTGTTTGATAAGTAAGTCTTGCACCTCTCAAAAAATTCGAAATAAAATACTTTTAATAAAATATTACAATTTTATAAAAATTAGTGACAAATTTGAGATGTCATCTATTTATTTATTAATACCTTTTTCATAACTTCTTGCATTACTTTCTAATAGTACGTGATAAACACGGTGCTACGAGGGTTGTTTGATAAGTAGATCTTAAAAAGTTTAAAACAAAATAAACGAGAGACAACTTTTAACATAAAATTGATTGACAGAGTCGACGCTATTTCATAAAAATTAACACACGTTATTACGGGGGTTGTTCGATAAGTACGGCTTCCACCTTTCAAAAATTTGAAACAAAATAAACAAGAGACGACAACTTTTAATAAAATTTGACACGGCATGCCGTAATCCACGCAATTTTATAAAAAAAAGTGAAAAATTTCAGACGTCACGTTTTATCAAAATGGTTGCATTTATTTTTTACATTACTTCTTCATAATCATAATTTATGACGAATGCGTTATTACGGGGGTTGTTTGATAAGTACGCTTTCCACCTCTCAAAAAATTTAAAACAAAAGACAATAACTTTGGACAATATCTGGCAGTAACTGACTTGACTTAGTCGATGCAATTTTATAAAAATTTGTGAAGAACTAGGAGATGTAATTTTTCAATCCAAAAAATAGATTACACATGAAACAACTCGAAATAATAAATCTCCCAGATCATTACACCTTTTCGTGTAACTATTTATTAAAAAACGAAATAAAGCAAGCGGCAATAGAATTACGTAAACGCAACAGGCAACGGTAATTACTCACGTATGGTTACGTTTTGAAACGCTAATGACAGTGGCATTAAACCGAACCGGACGCTTGTCGTGTTACTTTTATTATTATCACATCAGTATCACTATATCAATGCTGTCACCAAAACAAAAAAAAAATAACGAATTTTGGTCCGCACGCTTTTTCAACTTTCAACGAATTTGAAACCCAATGACAGCCCGTCGTTATCGACTCCGAGGAAAGCTAAAGGCGGTAGCGAAGTCGTTAAAAAAACGCGCAAGTAACCGAGATAATAACAATAATAATAATAACAACGCCGGCCGCGTTGTTGCCGTCGTAAATCACAAGGTATGATTTACTCGGTTCGGATTCCGAACGGAGATGGCGGCAATTAAAGCCGTACGTACCTCCGAGACACCTTTATATCGTCGACTCTCTACAATTATTAATAACGAAAGACTGTAATTCTATTTCCAACGTCCGAAAGGTTACATTTGTTCCTCCTCGTCGCTGCATGCACACACATGCAATGATTTTCTTGTTTTTGTACAGAAGAAGTTGAATCTGATTCATTTCGCTTTTACTACTACACCCGGTAGATTTAATTTCTTGAGTAGTAAAAAGGAGGAACTCTTAAAGAATCACAGGACGGTGATCATGTTACTTCTTTCCTTGCTCTTGCACTGATAATAGAGCTGGTGTGGTAATAGCTACAAGTACAAGACATCCTCAGGTACACCAATTAACCTTTTCTCTGTGTCGTTGTTTCGTATTATAATTTTTTCCCTCCCAAAAAAAACGAAACAATTTTGTGAGAAATTATTAAATTATTACTGTTTCATCATTAATCGTGACTTTTGCTTCACGTTGCACAAAAGTGACTTTCATTTTTCGAGCTTGTTTACGAACCACTTTTTTCTTGGTCCAAAATATACAACTCTCCAATTTCGGAATATCATAAATTTAAATCCGCTTGTCTTTCGTGTCTACCTTCTTCTGAACAATTTTAATTGTACATAGATACTCCTAATCGTAAGTAGTATATTTTGGAATTGTTACGACAATCGTGCTATGCAGAAACTGCGTGTATTACATAGATAGATACGTATCGAAATATGTATGTACATACAATCAACTGTCTGCGAGAGATAAGTACATTATCGATTCATATTTACATTAAAGATTAGCGGCGCGCAGACTTTAAAAAGCGAGCGGATCGACTCGCGACGAAGAACGCGGTTTCGCTTTCGTCTCTTCAGCAAAGCGGCGCTAAAAATCTAGGCCGCTTTTTGGGCCCCTGCGGTTTCATAATCATCGGCACGGCCGGCGTCGATTTCGACCGGGCACGTCTTGCAAATGTTAAGTGGATTTCTTTCGTTTCGAACGAGAAGCAAGAGCGGCGACGTTCATATTGCCCAACGAACGAACGAACGCTCTGGGAACGCTAACGTAATGAATATGTTCGCGCAATAATCGAGCGCTTGGTATTTAAGAGTCGTGCATCGGGCTCTGATACAGTTCCTTTCTTGTATGGGTTAATGGAATGAAGATTTCCTGCGTACATACAGATTACATCCAACGAGCTGCCACGTTATTAGAAACTGGATGCTGTCAAGTTGTTTGATCATTAAGGCTCGACCTGCATAAGCGAAAGTTATACCTTAAATAGACCCAACTCTGTGCTTAATTTAATTATACAATAAAGCATTTTCCCTAGGCGGGGTTAGCTCTGGTCTTGCACGAAATGTTTCTTCAGATTTGGTTGGCAACCAGGAGTTACCTCTCTTAATGATCTTATAGTTCTTCGCCTTACCAACAATGATAACCGTGAACGTGCAATTCGCGTTTTCTGTAGGCATGTTGATGAGGTCCAACTTCGTTTCTATCGCTTTAGACGTGACAGATACAGCATTGCTGAATCCACTCATCGAGTGGCCATTGAACGCCAAAAAATGATCCTTCTCGTCATCGTTGCAGCCAATTTGTGAGACACAAGCAGAGATGATGGTAACATGTTCATTATTATTGAAGTGCGATGGCCCTCAAATGGTTAAATCATCGATGTATGGACGCAACAGTTCTTCAAACAATTCTTCAAACCACTGGGTCTATGCGAATAATCGGTGTGGGGTATCTTGCAGCTATCGCCAACGTGGTGGGTTAATCCCCAGAAGCTCAATCATTGACGCAAGGAAGCAACGGAATATCGAAATTGCTCAGTCTTTACGATGTGTTGTCAGGAAGACCCTAAAAACAAGGAATCTATGTGCGATGCTCACTTTGAACGTGAAAAGTGCGTTCAACACTGCAAATTGGACGCTAATCAAAGTAGAGCTGAAAAAGACAGCGATCGGTCCACATGGGTGGGCGGTTACCTGAGCGAGCGCCAAATAGAAGTCGAACCAGGAATCGTATATGGGAAACAACTTGCGCAGTGCCTCAAGGGTCCGTCCTCGGGCCACTTTTGTGCAATTTGCTTTATGACGGCGCGGCACGGCGTACTAGACTTGAACAAACCGGAAGCGAACGATCGCTTTTTCCGACGACCTGGCAGTGGTGTGAACGGCCAGAAAGGAAGAGTACTTGGAATACAACGTGGACCTCATGCTGGAAAGGATCAGTTCGTGGATGAGGCTTAATAATCTAGAGCTAGTCCCGGAGAAGACCGACGCGGTCATCCTTTCCGGTAGGGAAAAATATAGGCCATAGTCTTTTCTCCTGAACGGAACTGTTATTCCACCCAAACCAGCAGTACGATACTTGGGGTTCACCTAGGACAGGCGTCTGGGCTTCGGTGAGCACGTAAGACAGTGACCGATAGAGCTAGGGGAACGACCTCAGCCCTCTCGAGACTATTGCCGAGAATTTACGGCGCTTCTGAAAAGAAGGGGAAGATCCGGGGCTCAGTCGTCGATCCATAATTCTGTCTGGGGGGAAGTCTGTTTGATAAGAAAATACAGAGAAGAACTTTTATGATCCCAGAGAATCCTCGCGGTGAAAGTCCGTAGATGCTATCGCACGATATCGACGGATGCACTGCTGGTGCTAGCCAGAGTAATAATACCTATCGATCTGTTGGGGAAGGAAAGATCAAAGACATCCGCTGAGTCCAAAGAACAAAAGAAGCTACTCCGAGAGGAGATTATGTTGGAATGGCAGCAAGACAGGTGGAAGAAGTCCTATAATGGATCCTGGACCTCTCAAACCTTAGAACCTGGTACGGTAGCACACACGGGGAAACGGACTATTATATCACTCAATTTCCGAGCGGCCACGGAGCTTTTGAGAGCTACAGACACAAAATCAAAAGGGTGCAGTCGCCAGCATATAGATACTGCCAACACGGTGAGGATACTTCGTATGTGAAGTGGCAAACGCTACGAAATGTCACAATGTCGATATCCTCCTGAGGCCGGAAAACATAGTGGCTACCATGATGTCGAGGGAAGAGAAGTGGTCAGCAATCGCCGAAATGACGAGAGATATCTTGAAGATCAGATGCCGCATGGAAAATACAGAAGATCCGAGGACATGACTGCTGCTACGAACTAATGCTTTGGCGGTTCGGTGGCAGCTGAGAGGGTCAAATAGGAACGCGGTTTAATTGGTAGACGTGCCGCGGATTGGATGGGTTGGGGTGCCGTGAATTCGGTACGAATCCAACACACCCTATGGCATTGCACCACGGCTTCGGGGCGTCTTATGAAGATTCTGTAAACCTCTATAAAAAAAAAGGTCTTTACGATGTCACTTCGTCTTTACGATTAATCGATGTGAGGATATCTGGTAGGTGTTGCCAACTCGTGTATTAGGTCCGCAGATGCTCAATCATTGATATTTGAAAGCAACAGTATCCCAAAAAACCTCCGGGGGTCATTCTAATCGGGATTCCAAGTTATTACTTGGTATGATCCTACTTCCGAGCACTAACGAGACTGCATAACGTTGTATCCTGTCACCACCGAACATTGCCTTGATTGCAGCCTCTTCCGAGTTGCTAAGGAGATAACCAGCGTTGCTAGGTTGCAAATCCGATTAGAATGACCCCCTCAGACGTTACGATGCCACTGGTTCTATTCGGTTAATTGGTGTAGGGTACCTTGCCAACGTCGTGTGTTAATCCTCAGATGCGCAATCGTTGTTGCGTCGGAATTCCTCATCCTTTACGATGTTAATTTTCTTTACGATCAATCGATGTAAGGATGTCTTGTAGCTATTACCAACTCGTGCATTAGGCCCTCAAATGCTCAATCATCGATGCTTGGAAACAACAGTACACTGAAAGCCCTCAGACGTTTGGAATCCACTGGATTTACTCGATTATTAGGTGTAGAGTATCTTATAACTATTGCCAACGTCGTGGGGTACTCACCAAATAATCAATCATTGCTCCTAGAAAGCAACAGTACGTCGAAATTCCTCAGTCTTTACGATTAATCGGTGTAAGGACGTCTGACTCGTGCATTAGGCCCTCAGATGCTCAATCATCGATGTTTGGAAGCAACGATAACCCGAAAACCCTGGGATATTACCATGTCACTGGGTCTATTCGATTAATCGGTGAAGGGTATCTTGTAGCTGTTGCTAACCTGGTGGGTTCATCTGTCAGATACTCAATCATTGATCCAAGGAAGCAACGGTATGTTGAGTCGAATTCCTCAGGCTTTACGATTAATCGATGTAAGGTAGCTATTTCCAACTCGTGCACTAGGCCCTCGGAAGCTCATTCATCGACGTTTGGAAGGAATCGTATCCCGAAAATCGTCAGACATTACAGTGTCTCAATCATCGATGTACAGAAGCAACATTGTCCCGAAATTCCTCAGACACTACGATACCACTTGGTCCATATACCATGCCATTAATCGGTGTAAAGATATCTTGTAGCTAGTTACAACAACATATGCTGTATTATATTTAAATGGGCTTGTTGAAGTTAACTGACGTTCGAAAAGTATAAACTCTGTTGCTAATTTTATAATGACATAAAGAGGACCTGAACGTCAATCCTGATATGTTGTACTAAAATGAAAGGGTCTATAAAACAGAAACTGTCATCATGAGTTGCTACAGTTCTTTTATCACAGTAGTAGGGTTGATGTTATAACTTTTGATCACATCTTACGTTCTTTGTAAATTGCACTGTTCGATCATTCTTCACGTGCTCGCAAGCTTGTGTTGCCTTAATACCTCTCAAAGCTTCGACCAATCTCAAACAAAACGTGAGTCGGCGTAAGTACAAACAATTGTAAATGTCATAGGGAATTTTTTGTTTAAGTTGGCCAAGTAAACTTACTCGCGTAATTGAAGAGAAACGAATCACGTTCTATTTTTGGCAATGCAATAAAATTGCATCATACATGAGCCTGGGCTTGCTGCGATTCAAATTGTGTCATGTGAAGTGGGCTTCATTGTGGCATATCGTTTTTGTGTTAGTTACGGCCACACACCCAAAAATAAAATCAATTGATGTTTATTTTGCACGATTTCCATCGTCCGGGGAGATCCATCCTTTGTTATCTCGGGTGTAATCGAGGTTTTACTGTACTTGAAAAGCAAAAAATTAAACTCTTCGCAAAAAAATTGTAGAAGATTGCGAGGAAAATATAAAATGTCTATGAATAATAGCAGGGAATATTTTTTTTTAAATAATTATTGACTTAAATTGTGTAAGCAACTTAGATCCTTGTAGGGGGGAAATACCATTCCACCACCATTCTATTAACACCAAAACCGAGTCGTTTTGAAAATCTTTAATAACGTTAGTTTTTTCAGTTGAAACAATTATGTACTTGTTAAATCACGAGAGGGATCGTATCTGAGAGCAACGGCAGTGATCACGTCTCTCCAGTTGTTTACCTACAGTGCATGACCAATTCGGAAAAAATAATGATTGTTTTGGTAACGTGACGAATCACCGGCGATTTTCGACACCGACGGTAACTACGAGCATGAATCACCTAACTAATCAACTTTAGTTCCACAATTAATAACTAAACAGATTCACATGAATGAACAGATTCACTGTGAACCGATGATGCGTCCAGAAAAGTCAGCAATTTTCCTTTTGGAGAAAATAACTCTCGATGTAAAAGTATTTACAAAAAAATATTAGTATTTACCAAGAATGGTAAAATTGCTGTCGTAAACTGAATGGAAGAAAAATCGCCGTTGTTAATGCGCAGTGAAATCACTTATCTCTACTCCTTTGCTTTTCAATTTGCATTCCAGGAATGCAATTAACCGTCATTTGCGAATTAAGACGTCATTCGCTCATTTTAATAACTCACTAAGATCAGACGTGAAAGCCTACCCTAAATCCCACTTATTTTTCAATTACGCACTTTCAAGTATTGTTAATCATTACACGAAACAAATTCCGGGATTATTTCATTTCGTAACTGGAAGAAATGAAGACGTCGCGTCGTCGGTACAAAAAAGAAAGTAACTCATAAGTTCGTAACGGCACAATAGTTGATTGAAGAAGCGGTGACGAAACGTTGAGAATTGTGCGCTGTCTTGAAAAATTTGACCCACGAAGAAATGCTTCTGAAACCTTAGCACAGAGGAGCTGAAGAAATGATCCAACATCATCACACAGACCCACTTGCAACAGCACGTGTTGGGCAATTTAGAAATTCACCTTGTACGAGTCGGTAAAGTTACGAGAGAACACCGGCGAACGCCATGCATGTTTATGTAACGCGCATATGTGTGAGTTGTACACACACACACACACACACATACACGAAATATAAATTAAATTTTTGCCGCCGCTAATTTTCACATCGCACTTTATTGGTATTTGCAAGTTATTTCACCAAAAACAAAAAAAAGGGCAAACTAACCAAAATACAGGGTGCAATTGAATAAGTCGTAACCTCCTATTAATATACAAGGAAAAAAAAGCCGAAATTATGACGTACTGCTATGTTATTTTAGTTTTGAAGTTTAAAAGTTTATTTCTATTTATGATTTTGATGTATTCATTGTAATTCAGTTCGTGATTTTATCATACATCAATTACGATCATACTCTAGTCAAATTGCTAGAGATCGTAAACTCATGACAAATATGAAAATTAATATCTATTCACTTTTTATCCTCGTCTCAGTAGGCCGTGTTTTCGTTTCGTTAGGTTGCTGCTCTGAAGTTTGATAGATGCTAGAATCTGACATGAAAAATTTTAATGACACTAATCTGACTATGTTGCCAAATATTATACAAAGGAGCACCGACTATGGCACCGTGAAATATGCACTACAGTCGAGCTGGCAACAACGCCGCACATAGGGGTATTTGATATAAAAAGTTGGCCAAAATTATTTTATACATTTTTTTTCTTCACTAGGTACGAGAAAATATTTTATAGTTATTTGAACGTATTTGCAAGATTTTTAAAAAGAAAACATTATGTAAGAGAAAATATTTATGAAACAGTGACCGGCTGAAAGTTGGATATATATGGGAAACTCTTTTATTATTGATTTCTCAGAAAAATTTATTGTTTATGAAAGCCCCTGCATCTTTCCAAACTCAAAATGCACATATCAAAATTTGAATACCGAGGGAAACAAAATATTTGAAATTGATATAAGAGCAAAGTACCTTTATTTTTCAAAATACGCGGAAATATTATTTAGAAAAGTTATTCCGATTTGTCAAGAAATCTCAAATATGAAATCATGGCCGCCTACGATGAATATACTCTGGAATTTGTTTTTCACTCATCTACCAACTAGAAATTATGATCAATAAATTGATACCGAAGAAATTTGACTTTTGTGTCAAAAAAGATTGATTTCATATTTAAGATATCAGAAAAATTCCGATATGTGTCCAACTTTCTACCAGTCACTGTATAAGGTTATTCTAAAGTAAATTCCCAGTTTAAAATGGCTGTATTTTCTGTAGGTACATAATTTTCCAAAGTTTAAACTGGGAACTTACTAGAATAACCTTATATATTAAATTACAATATATTAATCTGAAGAATAGCTCCATTCTTGTTTTGAGTTACTTTATTCCATATTTTCCTCAACTTCCTCATCACTCGAGACCTCACAGCTAGCGGTATATTCGGTGGATTGTGGACTATCTGCAGGAAGTAACATTTCTATTGTCTCTTTTGAAAATTGATTTGTTTTCTTTTTTGGGTATGGCCTTAAGCTAGTTAATAGGGGGTCTGACCGTAATAATAGCCGATTTATGATGTCCTGATTGCATGATTCTCTGGTACACTTCCTAGAAAACCCAAGCCTGTATTGGCGGAAATGTTTATTGCGAGCTTCTGCAGCTTCCTCTGATAGTTGTCCAATTGGTAAAATCGCCGAAGAAATAACAGCCGCTCCGTGAACAAGTATTTTATGTATTGTCGGAGGCATGGGGTACCAGCCATATAGCTCTATATATAATTTGGCAGTATCCAGGGCATACTTTGAAAATTTTTCTACGTCAATATTTAGTCCAGAAGATATAGTTTTGAGAATTATTTTGTATCGGTACAATAGGCCTGCGTCTACACCAGTAATCGCAGCGGCTTTCTCGATGTCACTGAAAAACCTCCTTGATGTATTACCATCATTGGTATTTCCGAATCCTGCCTTCGGAAAGTCAACTAGCAGACCCATTTGTTCTTTACATGCTTGTTGTATAGCTTTTTTCCTCTCTTCTACTATTTTTTGATTAGGACTGCTTTTTTTCACTTGCCATTCTTTTATTGTTAATTTATATGATAAGTGCAACACGTTTTCAAAGAATTTTATTCTCGCGTGTAGTGTTGATAAACCAAATCGCAAATTATCAGTATTGATATCAGTAGTTAATATAGTCTCCAAATCATTAAACTGCTTAGAAGTTGCGCCACAAATATAACATCTTTGCGTGTATTTGGTGCCCGTGACGGCATTACATACTTTGCCATCAACCATCGTAAACAGGAGTTTGTGTTCCACAATAGCTGAGCAATTTTCAGTTTGTATTTCTGTTCTTCGGAGTCCATTGATTTTATTTTCTATGTGTTTAACTTCCTCATTTGTAATATCTGTAGTCTCATGAATGAACCTTAAGCGGATAGGCCGGCAGTATCGGGGTGAGGATGGTGTTGGGTTTTGCCAAATTACTTTTTTCTGGCCATCAATATCTGATAGAAGCTGCAAGTAGGCAAAAGAACTCTGAAAAATGTTTGCATCACTTTCAGATGCACTTTCGAATTTTTGTTTATACTGACTCTGCTGGGAGCCGTCACATCCCCATTTCGTAATGAGTTGAAGATTTTTTTTTTCTCTAGCCGACAATCTCTGCAAAACTTCTGATAAACTCATACACAATCTCTCAGTGGTACGGTCCAATAATGGTTGTAAATCCAATTCAGCGCAAGTTGATGTCACTGTGTAAGATTCGCGCGGTGGGTAGCATTCGGCTTTTGCTTTTTGTAAAAGAGAGTAACACGGATATTTGGATTTGTCTACTTCTCTGATTATATTGTACTGTCTTCGTGTCAATTCAGCTTCAACAAATATTGATAAAGCCTGTGTCGGCGAGAGCTGCTTATCTTCTTGTGGTTTAGTTATTGCTTTCCTATATTGTTTTGCTCGTGTTGGAGTGGTATTGGTAATATCTTTAATAATGTTAGCAGCATCCACTTGACCAGATTTTCTTAAGCTCATCTGAGCAGCAAAACTTAGCTCTTCTGGAGTTTTTTCAGTTCTTAAATCTTCCGTTTTACGTCTTTTTGTTCGTTCACTTGATTCCTGGAAGGACATCGTAGGACGACCACTTCTCGCATGTTTAAAAGTACAGATTTTAATGGTTTCTGATAGCCATTTTTCGTTTTTCTTGAGGAAAATAGCTTCCGTATTTCGAGCAGCAGCCCATCGATGTTTGAATTGTGACTGAAAATGAGATAGTTGGCGTCTGAAATCTTTACGGTTTTCCTCAGGACATGTTGTAATGTTAATCAAGTGTGTCTCCAAATATTCAAACTTTTCTTCTAATATTTTACGACGAGATTCCTTAATTATATAAAACAAGGCTATTCTGGTCATGTATATGAAGTTCTCTGTGGAATCTGTGAACAAAAGACTGCACTCTAAATACATATTATTACGTATTATTAAGTTAGAAAAAATATCAGTACAGATAATTTTGTTATTATATGCTGATAGATCGATTGATAATTTTAAGAACTATCTCTTTTTAACTTTCGTGAAACAGCTTTCCCGCTTGCAGTCGGAGGTCACATTATATTCTTAACTTAGAATGACCCGATCGGCATATAATAAAAAATTGACGTTTATGTGAACCATTTTTCGAAAAGAATTATAAAATGAATTGGTGCATTTTGGTAAACAAATTTCACTGATTATTAACGATAATGTATCGCACTTTAATAGTAATAAGTGCTTTTTGCTTGGCAAAGCTTGGCAGTATAACTAAAACTCTCGTGTTTGTAGTAATATGAGAAAAAAATATATTTTGTAAAGGTTATTTTGAAGAAACAAAAATAATGCTAGGTAACAGTATAAGATCTGATATTATGTGAGAAATTATGTACATACCTTTAAGATAAGGATCCATATCAAAAATTTTGGAAATACACTTGTGGTCACTATTATTTTCAAAATATTGCAAATGACTATTTAGCGCTTCGTCAAAGTTAACGAGCAGCGGCAGGAACTGTCAATTTGCAAATGAGCTAGATCAATCAATTGTTTGACAAATGACAAATAAAAGGCATAGATAGATGGCCTAGCCTCCTGTCAGTTCTGGGAAATGCTTAATTATGGTGGAAAATCTAATTCAGAAATTCGACTTTTGGCCAGCTTTTTATATCAAATACCCCACTGTGCGCCGTCTCCGTCAGTGGACTTAAATTATAAAGGGTCAAACAGAATGCAACGCCGTTACGCACCGTTGCAACACCGCCAATTGTCACTTCAAAAGACATGCACAGATAAAGCGGCGTGGAACGACGTTAATCTAACCGAAAAATAAAAATAATTTCAACCATTTATAGTATTATGTATGTATCTTTTATACCTGATGTATTGTAGATGAAAATGCGATGGTGGTACATATTTGGCTATGTATTAGGACGTTTGCCGCCGTCAAAGTTGGAAGTTGACCAACTTTTCGCGTGCAACGCCGCTGGACGTCGTTCATTCCGTGCAAGAACATTTGAACCTTTGTATTTAATATTCATTTGACAGATAACGGCGCGTAACGGCGTTGCATTCTGTTTGAACCTTAACCATGAAATTAAAAATAAACATAACCGTCTCAGCTGACGTCTATGTTTCATTGTGATACCAGTTGCGTTCGAAAATTATACCTCGGATGTATCTGGAGCGTATGACCTTATCTTTCTCACTCACGACTTTTCATCTATTTTGTACCTCTCTCACCTGTTTAAAAAATCTTGTGTTTATATTATTTCCATGACAACAGGCGATCTTTCACATCCCACATTTAAGTAGGGTGTGAAAAGATCGCCTGTTGTTATGGAAATAATACAAATACAAGATTTTTTTTAAACGGGTGAGAGAGGTACAAAATAGATTAAAAGTCGTGAGTGAGAAAGATGAGATCATATGCTCCAGATACATACGAGGTATAATTTTCGAACGCAGCAACCAACAAAAATGTCACCCTAACTCGCCTACTGGGACGAGGAAAAAGAGTGAATAGATTATAAATGCAATTTCAGATAACTTCAGAACGATACACGAAATAATATAAAACAAATTCAAAATTATTTTCGTAACGAGAAAAACAGCATTTCGTAATTAAATAAGCAGATGTTAGTTTCTAAAAACATAGCCACAAGGGTAAAATCAATTCTCACCCTAAACCATCGCACTAGATACAGAGAGACGGACGGATTTTTGGAGATCACCCACACACTATGACATTCTGTAAATGTCTATTACGCCCTCGGACTTGTGGAGTAACACTCCACAAGACGGGCACTGGCTGTCTGGACTGTCGTGCCATGGCACGACCTTTTAAATGGTTTTTACAAAGATCATTTCGACCACGTGGAATGCCAAGTAACTTATAAATTACTTGACTAGTTCAACGAGGCATTAACAAAGTATTAAGTTCCTTGTCTTTATATACCGAGTGATTTTTAAAATTTTTTTATCAACTCTTTTAAATCCTTGAAATCTGGACGGCATGTCTTAGCTTAAGTGAAAAGTACGTCATTGCATTCCTTGATGCTGTTTTACCACAGGATACATAACATTCAGTAGAGACATCTTGGGGTTTTCACTGCTACAGGTTTTGAGTGCGCATCGCATGTCTGAAAACTGGCGGACCTTCCACAAGCGGTCGTGTATGGTGCTAAACGCTAAATCCATCAATTGCTTTTAAACGGGCGTTTTTTAATTCAGCATTTTGTGTGATGGATGCAGAGTGATGAACAGAAAACCATCTTTGTTAGGTTATGATGGATTTATGTTGTGTAGAAAGCGTAAAGTTTTGTAAAACAACATCGCATTCTATGATTTACTTGCAATCATTTTTATCCCTGCCAGTGACATCTGGTAGCAATAATATGAAGGTCCCCAATAACGGCCATATTGGATGTGTAAAGGGTAGTATGAACATCAAAGGCGCCGATAGGAGCTTGTGACCTACCTGGTTACAAATGTTGAAATGTGCAAATTAAGTTCATCTCACGTCCGACTAACTCGTGGAGATGGGGTTGGATCAAACGAAATCCCAATACAAAGGCATAAATTTAAATTCCAGTGTCTCAAATCAAAAATGTTTTTTTTTCCTCTTTGTTAATTGACAATCAGAAAGTATAAACTCTCTATAAGCCAATATATATATATATGCAATATTATTGACGTGAAGAGGTTGCTCCCAGAGAAGTTCTCTCAGTTTTCTCTTAGATCTATTGGCCAGCATCTTCAAAGTCTTGGGTAATTTGGATTGTCTAGTAATGGTTGCATGAGCGGATTGGGATTGCCTTTTAGTTTGTTGTGGTGTTTGGTGTTGCTTTCTCTAATAACTTGAAACGCACCAGGATGCATCTGCTATCATTCGTAGTATTTTGGATTGTGTTTTCTGGGGTATATTGCATAATAAAATACAAGCTAATAATATTAGTATTGAATAAAACGTTTAATGACCGGATTAAGGGCGAAATAAAAACTATAGCTGACGATTTACAAACCGATCCTGTCAGCTGAATGAACTTCATCCTTAATTCAATCATCAAACGTTTCATTCGGTACTAATATTATTAGCTTGTATTTTATTATGAAATAGGCCCCTGGATGATTGCTGTGTTTGATTTGCTAGCACAGTCCCACAGTTCAATCCCGTAGATCCATATTGGTCTTGAAACTGCTTCGTAAATTAAAATCTTATTTTCTTGTGTCAGGTGGGATTTCCTTCCTATGAGCCAATTTATTTTAAGTCCAGATGCATTCTTATCTTTTTTATGTGTGTCTTCCAATTTAGTTTGTTGTCAAGTGTTACTCCTAGGTAGGTAGGTAGGTTTGATTGATACTAACTGATGGGCAGATTCCTTTTCTAAGCGTAAAGGTTATATGTATCGATTTGTTTTCATTAATCTTGATTTTCCTTTTCTTCAGCCACATCCCAAGTAAGTTTAGATGATGTTGGTGAACAAAACGTAAAGTAGCGGCCCTAAATGCTGCCTTGTGGCACACCAGTTGTTATTGGCAGTTGTTCTGAGGTCGCTTCATTTACTACCACTTCGAGTTGACGTTCTTGTAAGTACGCTTTTAGGAGTTGGAAGTATTTATCAGGAAGAATTCTTTTTAATTTGCACAGAAGACCCGGATGCCGGACTTTGTCAAAAGCCTGACTCACGTCTAGAAATGCTGCAGTGCAATATTTCTGATTTTCTAGTGATTTGTTTATAACATTGACGATACGGCGGCATTGCTGCATTGGCGGAATCCAAACTGATGATGATCCAGTTTTGTTTTGATTTAAATCTTTATTTATTTTGTCGAGCACAAGTGTTTCTAGGACTTCGGAGATGATAGGTAATAGACTTATAGATCTATGAGATGTCACATCATTGTTATTTTTCCCAGGTTTGGGTAACATGATGATTTTACCAATTTTTAGTGATCGAGGCCAGTAGTCAAGTCTAATCACTGCATTGAATATGTACAGTAAATTTACCAGTTCTTTTGACATTTCCTGGTGCAGAGTTCAGAGTGTTAATTACGTCTTTGATCTCTTTCGATGTAAATATCTCCAGTCTTTGTCTGTCTAGTGGTATATTGAGGATTTCTTCAATTTCTTGTACTTGCTCATTGTTATGAGGCATAAAAACTTCTGCTAGATGTTGTGTCTATCACTCTTTGCCCATAGTCCTGGAGGTGCTGTGTTTTTGCGTATGGGTGGCGCTGTTTCCGTAGGTTCCTTTTTGTTTTTTGTGGGTTTCCAGATGGTTTTGTCCTGTTTTGTTAATTTGGTGATGTAGTTTTCAATTGAATCGTTCTTTATTTTTTGCAGTTCTGCATGTGTGCCAGTTTCTCTATGATTCATAAGCTCGGTTTTTTTAATGAGAGAGTTATGATTGACCTTTGCATCGGCCAAGGTTTTTGATAAAGCTTACACAATCCTACATAATCTTTAGGTGGGTGAATTTTTCGCACTCGCGTTGTATCGCGTTTAACTTATATGTAATGAGCTTAGTGATTATGAAATGTTCGATTTCTTACATTATTATCGTCGACTATCTATACTTTTATGAGCAGCAGATACAAAGTGTATTAGCAATACGTAAAAATTGGCTTGTAATTAATTCTAAATCAGTAAATCAACGCGAGTGGCTATTTAGAAGCTTCTTTCGTTACCGAATAGCTTATGAACGACACTGATCAAGTGGAGTTGGAGCTTTATTGTTTTACGATGGGACGCAGACGCACGTATATCTCATGAAGTCATGAATGAGAGCAGAGGTTTTCAAACGAAAAAACGATGCGCTCTTGCGGTAGGTCAGTTTTTTTTATATTTTATCAAGACCACTGATATTTGTAGATGTATGATGTAGAATATTAATAAGTGAAACTTAATCGATTACACCCTGTATACGGGAGTTACTAACACTGTTGTTGTGTTTAAAAAATATTTTTAATGATTTCAATTAATCCGAGGAAGAGAAAAAAAACGCAAGGAAAACAAAGCTACAAGGCGACGCGGATTTATAAATAGATGCACAATTTGGCAGTAAACCGTACAACTACTATAAACTGCTCACTCACTCACTCGCACTCGTAACCTAGTCGTAAATTTACATTTTAAATTTCGGCCCTGAATCATTCATTTTTAAATGTGACGCAAACAGGCTCACGGTTTTCTGAGTCTGACCGAACCAGGAGCTTTCGCCGCCGTGCAAAAGGAATTCCGGGCGCTGGCGGATGCATTTCAGACGAATTACGAGTATGACGGACTTCATAGGCTTCAAGACACTTTTGCCATCGACGGTACACAAGGTCACTTCTACTTCACACACGAACTAATCACTATAATTATTACGCCCGAATTATTTTGCAATTACTAAATATTGAAACGAATTTTACAAAACAAATATGAAGGCCTTCCGAAAACTTTTGGATTTCGAAAACTAAAAGTTACGCGGCGAGGAGGGTGAACGACTCTAAAAACGTTCTAAAAATAAAAGTCCTTCAACGCTTTTGATACGGAATTTCCACATTACTCCGAGCGCTACTTACTTATTAAACGCTCGTATTTTTCTCTGAATGATTCAATGCGCCGGCTGCATGTACCGCTAAATCACTTTCGTCTTTTCAAAAGAGCGAAAGCCAAGTCGGAATCCGGGGTAACTCGTTTTTGGTTCGCAGATTCACGAGTGTTGTTAATAAAATGTGGTAGATGTTTTGAAAAGGAACTCGGACTTTTTTGCCAGAGCTAAATGGCGATATTTTGGCCTAGCGAAGTATAGCGTTGACCTGGTCACTCGTCGGGGTTGGTGTTGTACCGCGCCCCAGCAGTACGCAGTTAAAGCGATACTACAACATTTCCTTCTCTTTATTAAGTGCGTGGAACGAATTATTAAAAAAAGGAAAAAAAACCGGTTGACACATTTATTGTTATAATTAGATGAAATGCAGTTAAATTTTTATAATAGTCAACTATTTGTTGATATTGACAGAAATATAGGCGTCCGCCTGAGTTTTGCAATAGCTCGACGTTTCGGTCGCGCCTCTGTAGCTATTCTGAAGAAAGAGAGAGGCCTCAACCTGCCTACTCTTCTGCGGCTACTGCCTGTACAGGCTGTTTCAATGAAGATGCACCAAACTCGGTATGTCGGTAGATATCGTTGAAAGAAAGAAAAGTTTTTTTTTAACAAATAGATTTTAAGAAAACCGTGTATTTTTAAAACGTACTGTAGATGAGGTCCTTAACCTGCCTTAATTTTCGCCTAAAGAATCGGTTTTACTGCCTCATAAAATGTCGCCTCAGGTGATGTGTTGAAACACATTTACTCCGTTCTGATTATTGAATGATTTTTAGATTTTAATAAAGAATAACTTGGAAGCGAAGCATAATTTGCGTGGATTTGGTGTAGCTTGTAATTCTCATTTTTAACAGTTTATTAGTGTATGTAAGTGTGTTTTGTGTATGTGTTGTCATACGTGTTTGCGATGGGCGATTTTACGTTTCAAGAACACGCAGACATGCATATTTTATACGAAGAATGTCGAGGAAAGGCACGATTAGCAGCACATCTCTATGCGGAAAGGTTTCCTGATCATCAACGAAATTCGCATTATCAAACGTTTATCAGAACGTTGTCACCTTTATCTCGTCTTTCGGTCAAGGGCAGAATTAAAAGTCGCTCATAAATTCTTTCGCTTATGCTAGATATTTATTGCCTTCTGTGCAGCTGTGTGACATTCATGAAACAATTTAAATCGCTCGTCTTGTTACACGGCGGCAGAAATTTAAATTGCTACAGTATTTCTAAAAACATCGACTCAAAATAATGCAAATTCCAACTTGCTCAGATTGTGAAATCGTATTAAGACATTTTGTCTCAAATAATGTCAGAAAAGTGTTCCCTAAGTTTGGTGCATCATCATTGAAACACTCTGTTTAACTAATGAATTCAGTAGAACGTAATAGTTCATGTGAAGTTGCATTATTATTTTTGATATTGTTATTTGTTTTGCTTACTTTTAAGGCGTTCGTTAACAAGTTGTAACAATTTTTTTTTTACTTTTCAATTTATTCGTTTTATAAAAAATCCGACCGCAACCAATAATAATGAAAATTAAGCGAAAAACCTTGAAAAATACTCAGAATTAACGTAATCAATTATCCGCTGAAAATTAATTAAACAAATTTGTAATTGCGGACGACTTTTATAATGTTTAGAATATCGACGTTTAGTTATTCGTTAAACAATTGTCAACGTACAGCGATTATTTTGGTGAGTTTTGAAAAAAGTGAGACACGGGAACACAGAAGTGCCTAAAAAATTATTAAAAAAAGTAAAACGCAAGCCTTCCATCACTGTTCATTCGTTCTCATCGTTAGAATCGTTTTGCTGTCAGGAGTTTTAAGATGAGTTAAGTGAGCTTCAGATTTCCGTTCAAAACGAAACTTGTGGTATGTATACGTACAAGATAAAATGTTAAAGTTATACACAAGACACAAGTGAAGAATTAAGTACGTAATTAAATTTTAATTCTGTAAAATGCATTAGAATTTGTGTATGTGACGTGGGTAAACTAACTGTGAAGCATTTTTTTAGCTTTAGTCACGAAATTTTCCCTTCACACAAACACTTTGAGGTACATACATATTAATTGGTCGTTATGTCTACGAAGTAAGCCGACGCGTTAACCATCTAATTTGCATTGAAAGTAAAATCGGCAGCAAGACCACTGCATTAAAAAAAAATTTGCATTTGTTGCAACACACACACAAGAACTACTGAATGAACGCACCGAGTGGTTCCATTAAAAAAAAGAAAAAAAAACACACAATTTCAGTTTATATCTCGGTTATGCGTTGCTAATTTATTTTTCTATAAAATCTACAAGTATTAAACTTTTCTTTATCAATTCAAAAATAAAAAAATATTAAAGTTAAATTAAAACAAAACGTTAAAACGAAAATAAAAATTAAGCGAGCTCGTATCTATGTGTTTCCCAAATTGATTTATTACAGGTTTTAAAAATAATTTTGTCACATTCTTTTACTTCAAAAACACTGAGCTTCTCTTCTGAGTTTGATCGGTTTCGATTGATTCCAACCGTCATCAGAACTGGTGGAAAATATTCAGAATTGTAGGCAAGCAAAAAAATTATTTTACTCCTGTATAATTTTTCGAATGAAATTGTAATTTAATTTATTTAATGAAAAAATAAATTGCAAATACACGTAGGTAAAAAAAGACAAAGAGCACGGCAAAGAGGAAAAAGACATAATATTCTTCTGTAAGGAAATTGTCCTCTTTCAGGATACCACTCATGGTAAACTTAATTGCTGCTTTTGCGTTTTCATCAACTTCTATATAACATCTAACATGTATTCAGAAATTAAAAAGAAATTTGCAAGTCGGTTTTGATTGCAATCGATTCCTCTTTAGGTTAAAAAATGTCCGCGAGATGTCGCGACCTAAACTGTTGTTCTTCATTTGGCTTTTTTTTAATAATAAAAGTAAGTGAAAACTTTTACGTTTTAATCATTTCAAGAGTAAAATGAATTGCACCGAAACAATTAATTAAATGTAACGGAAATAAATCTCATCTAATTCTTCTTAGACAAGACAGATTTCATTTACATCTAACTGATCCGAGGTTACATTAATCATGCAGAAGGATTTATTTTCTAAATTAACAAATTCTCTGAACCCCGCATTAATTAAACCAGACGTTATAACAACAACATCCTTCACTAAAAAAATACGCCTGCAAAACGTTCACATCGCGTTCATTATTTAATTTAATTTAATTTAATGTAAGTCGTACGTAATTTCTTTTGCCATGCGGTTTTTTTTTCTTTCGATGAAAATGTAAAATGTCAATGCAATGATGTATAAAAACCTTCAAATTGTTTGTCTTCCTTCACATGTACGTAAGTACGCTCGTCGTAAAGTAGGTCAAAGCAAAAGGCAAGTAATTTTAAAGACGGAGTCAACCTTGAACATCAGCGCTCCGACTGAACCCTTGCGAACTACGGAAAATGACAAAACGAGCCGCTACTGGTTACATGAGTCACTCACGGCTCCTGTGAGCGACCAGTTTAATCAGTTTTAGATCTCATTTAAAACTGATGACTTGCGATTTTCAGCGTGTAATCTTGGTTTTTCAGATGGATGCTGCTTGTAAAGAGACGACGGTTTTTGATCCGATTGTTTCGGTGCCCCCCCCCGCCCCCGTAACAGTACATACAGAGAGGAAACAGCGAGGTGATTTATTTTGTTGGATGCGGTGAAGACAATTTGTTTAAAATTTTGCAAATGACGCAACATATTTTTTTTTAATTGGGCGGGTTCGGTAGGTAATGAAATGTAGATAAGATAATTAATAAAATATTCCCCGTTGCTTGCAAAGAAGTACCTATTTGATTTATTAAATTAATTTCTAAAAGTATTTTTAGTTTGCCTGTTTTTTTTTTGTTGAGACCAGGATCACCATGGATTACGCGACAAAGGTTAAACGAGGTCTTACTGTATGATCTTGATGCAGGATTGTTAATAATTTTAAAGAAACAAGCCACATTTTTACTGCACTCGAAGGTTCTTTTATTTGAGACTAATTAAGAAGTAACTGAATTACAATATTCATTTTAAAAAAATCTTAATTTCAAAGGAGTTTAGTTTTCTGTTCTGACGAACATTCTTGTTTCTTCTTTGCTTCGTCGAAACTTCAACAAAACTCCAGCCAAGACGAAACAAGGGTACTTTTTTTTTAATTGAAATGGAAAGTTCATTGTAATCGAACACGAAACAAGCTCATGCAAGCAGACTTTTTTTTAACGAAAATTGAACACGAAATGGTTGCCAAACTGAAAGATTTTTTCTTGGTTTCTGGGTTAACTAACTCTATTTGGGTTGAGATGTGTGGTTATTAACAATGTCAAAAAAAAATTGTTCTTGAAATTCTCAGTTGTTTCTTTCCAGGAGAGAGAGAGACTTTAATTTTTTAATCTTGTTTTCCCGCCTTTAATTTAGGGGCACACGAAGCGTTTATCAAAACATGAAACACATTTCCCCGGGGGCAAAACTCATTCCCTCCAACATATTTGCTTTTATATAATTAAGCGACAATTTCGAAGAAATTCAGGGAAAAAAATTAATTGCTACTGCACACTATTTAGTGTTACTTCAAGACGATTAAGTTCTTGGATTAATCCGATTAGAAAATTTAAATTTCTTGAGACGTTATTGCTCCAAAGTGTTCTTGGAAATATTTCTGTAAATTTCTGCAACAAGAATTGTTAATTACAGAATCTTGACAAGGGGCGTCACATTGTCTTGTGATCATAAAAAATAAACGAAAACAAATTTCTATATTCTCTTTAGGCAAAGAACGTCGTAATTATGGCAATACATATTTTGATATTGATTGTATTTTTAGCTCCTCAATAAATGCAGATCAAAGAATGAATACAACATCCAAGCATCATGTTTCTATGTATAATTTAAAAAAAATAAATAAATAAATAAAAGAAGTTTCGGAATATTTAGAGAAATAATCTACAACACACTGTGAATTCTAGGTATAGTAGTGGATGTTTAATGCCGACATGTTTCGACTTTAGGAAAGGCCATCTTCGGGGCGACTAGATTAAGTTAGGTGGCTGTGTCACATAGTTTTCACAATAAAAATTATTTCACCCTTTATTCATAATTTCCAAAGCCATCACAATGCTCGACTAGTTTCTAAGTCAACCTCTGTAATTATAACGTGTAGTTTCGTCCAAATTTACAATATTTACAATAATTTTAATATGTTTAACATGTCTATTACTGACGTACAATAATTTTTATTGTGAAAACTATGTGACACAGCCACCTAACTTAGTCTAGTCGCCCCGAAGATGGCTTTTCCTAAGGTCGAAACATGTCGGCATTAAACATCTGCCCTCCGCACTGCTTTCTTAGTAACCATCCCTAAGACAAATCTTAAAGTTTCTTTCTTAAAACAATTTTAATATTGTTACTTCAAGAAAAAGAACGTTTGTGTGATATTAACAAAATTAATTATAATGTGTAGGAAAAAAAATGTGTAAACCATGGCAGTAAAGTGGTTTTCCAGGTCTCAAGAAGTGCCCAGAATCAGCTGCGCCTCGCCTGTCCATATCTTCTCTCGGCCTGGAAAACAAGCACTTTACCGCCGAGGTCTACAATATACTATTAATTAGGAAGAATTAAAGTCTTTTGCAAATGCACCGGAAACATGTATTTCGCTAAAGTAATTCTCAAATCACAATACAATCTTATGTAGGTACTGTTGGAACACGAATCCGTTCAGCCAACTTCTATTCGCTGTATTTCGCTACAATTAAGCGCTGCGGGAATTGCTAACTCTGGCTGAACGCAGCAAGTATTATTGTTTTTCTTTTTTTTTTCAAATAATAATAGAATTTTAAACATGTGATTTTCCTGGAAGAAACAGTGACTGGGCAACCAACTATTGACATTACATTTTGATAAAGGGAGGCGATGAAAATAAAAACGTGTGTTGTAACTTACAACACTTTGTAGTCGAGGTCAGCTAATTACATTTATACTGTCATTTTTGCATGGATGTTTAATTTTACGACAAAAGTTTTGAAAATTTCGCGAAAACTGGAAAATAGGTTAAAGTCAAACTGACATGTCGTCAATTAAACAAGCGTTGTTTTTCACGAAATTAAATGAATTTATGTGGCGCCATCTATGTATATAAATCTTGTCGATCTTCACTTTTCTAGGCGGGAAATTTGAAATACCTAAAAATTATTGAAATAGCCAAACGGCACAGACAATTTTTTTTTAACTTTCTAAGCCTAAATTGACTCAGTATTTCGTCTAAGTTTTGTTTCTCTAATTTTCTGTGTATTAAAATGTTAAAAGTTAAATCAAATTTCAGTGCCGCCATCTATGTAAACCTTGTCGGACTAAGTTTTAGGCGCGAAATTTGAAATACCTAAGAATTATTGAAGGAGCCAAAAGGCACAGATAATTTTTTTTTACTTTTTCTAAATCTCAATTGAGTAAAGTATGTGGCGCCATATACGTCGGACTTCATTCTTTTTTCTAATTCAGTATTTCGTGTGGGTTTTGTTTTCCTAATTTTCTAACTGTGTATTAAATGTTAAAAATTAAATGAAATTAATGTCAACTTCGGTGGCGCCATCTATGTAAACCTTGTCGGACTAATTGTAAGTTTTAGGCGCAAAATTGAAAACACCTAATTCTCTTTGTTTACCTTTTAATCGAATTAATTTTCTAAATTTATATTAGATTGAAATTAAATGAATTAATTTGATGTTGTTAGATTTTGACAATAAGTAAAAGGCAAAACCGAAATTGTGTGACGCCATCTATGTACATAAAACTTGTCGACCTTCATTTTTCTAGGCGCGAAATTTGAAATGCCTAAAAACTATTGCTTTCACTTTCAGGTTCCGCCAAAAACATTGTATTTCTTCAAGTTTTTTTTTTGAATACATTTTTAATTAGTTATTTGAAAAAATAAACCGAAATTGTATTAGACTGGTGCCAGTTGAATAGGTTTGGGGTCGGTCCCCCATAGGGTTGGGAAGTTACGAGTAAAAAACGAGTAGAGAAATGAGAATATTTCTTTAAAATCTTAATTATCGAGTCTGTTTGTTCTTACTGATTGCTGCATCACTCAGTTCACTCTAAATTTGTTATCTACAAGTGAGTTCTAAGTTGTTTTCTTCAGATTCTAAGATGTCTTCCATCTGAACTGTGGATCTTTACTGTGTGTTTCTCTAAGTAGAGAAAGAGTGCCAATGCTTTTCTGGTTTGTTGAGAACAATTTATTATTTCCTAGCCAAGGATTTAAGTTAAAAAAATCCTGTGACTTTCGAAGACTAATAAAATTAAACCTTAAGATATTTTCAAATTACTCTTTACCTCACTAAGAGTGTCCAATCATTTACTTCACATATAGAGGTTAACGATTCAAATCAGTATAAAGGAAGTCTGCAACTTCTTTTAATGGCATTCTTCAATGTTACTTCCAGGCCCAGGCAAATTAGGAACATGAAAAATGTATTTTTTCTGAATTAAAATACTTTCTTCCAATTTGAATTTGTTTAAACCCAATTTGAATTTGTCTATTCCCATTTTGAATTTGTTTCGTCCCAATTTAAATTTGTTCAGTCTCAATTTGAATTTGTTTAGTCCCAATTTGAAGTTGAAAAGGTGTAGAATTCTGTAGAATATGTATTTCATTTTTTACACATTCCAAAAATACCTCAAAATCTGTAGACCACCAGAAATTAGATAGGTACATGAAAGTATGGTTAAAAAAGTCCTCAAGAAAGCCTAAAATTTTATTGAAATGCCTAATTTTCAGACACCCTAAAATGGCTTCTTCATTTCTGGACAAGAGCAATTGGATTACATTAAAAACCTTTGAAAAATCATCCAAAAAAAAGGTTTCGACGTGTCCTGAAATACTATAGACCTCCAAAAATTGTTAAAATCGTTTAATAATTAAAGAAAAAAGCCTCAAAAATTTTGATATCCCGTTTCTATACTGGGTGCTGTAAAAATGGCGAAACAACGTCATTCTGCAATATTCAGGGACACCCTCTAAGTATGGGAAAATGTTAATGTGATTCCTTAAAGATATGAAGGTTATAAGATTGGAATTTGAAATTTTTATTATTTACCAATATTTCAACAATTTTTATAGTGAAAGACATATTTAAAATGATGTTCAACAATAATCTTTATTTAAAATCAATAAATAGTACATATTTTACACAAATATTAACATAAAAATGATCTGGCACCCAAGCAATTAATTATTAAGTGATTGCATGTAGTCATCTATGAATTTACGTTGACTGAATTTGTATTATTTAATATTAGTTGACAGAAACATAAATGTAAGGTAGACTTTTTTTAACATTTTTCCCATGCTCAGAGGGTGTCCCTGAATAGTGCAGAATGGCGTTGTTTCGCCATTTTTACAGCACCCTGTATACGCCAAAATAGCTTTTCATTTCTGGGCCACTAAAAATTGCACCCACGAAAAAATTTATTGGAAAATCAAAGTAAAAAGTTTCAAAACCTGAGTTTGAGCTTTTGGGCACACACAAAATAGTTACAAAGAATTACAGGAAAGAAAGTCTCAAAAGGTTTTTAAAAGCCTTCATTTTTAGACACCCCTAAAAACTATAAGCTCAAAACAGATGATGTTTCATTTCTAGGCCAACAAAGGTTTGGCACGTGAAAAAATGACTTAAAAATCATCGAAGAAGAAATGAAATTTTAAAAAATCCTTCACTTTTGAACATCCCAAGATGGTATTTTATTTCAGAATCAACGTGGTTCAACTATTTAAAGTATCACTGAAAGATCGGCTAAAATCTCTCTCACTCTTACATGTCCCAAAATGGCTTTTAATTTTTGGACCCAGGGGATTGAGATTTCTAGGTGCGTTCCAAAGCAGATGAATAACTGTTGGGGAGACATCATAGCTGGTTGGGGATCATATTTCTTTTTTTTTTGGGACTACCGTGTCTTCAAAGTTAAACATTAATTTAAGGGCTCGATGATCTGCGATATTGAGGTTGCATCACTTCAAGAACAAGTATTAGAATTCACTCCGAAATCAAAAAATGCAAATATATAAGATGTTCCATTTAAAATAACGAAACTAAACTAAACGGAACACTGTATACAACAAACTGTTTTTAAAATATGTTCCACATGATACAGTGAAACTTTTATTTGAATATTAATTTGTAAATGAGTAACCAAAGAGAAAGAAGTTCATAGTTTATGACATTTTGGCAATATTTCTTATATTAGATGTTTATTATTCAAACAATGCAAATTTAAGTGAATAATTGTTAATTCCTGTATTTATACGCTTGCAAACTCATACTTTTTACCTTTTGGTTGCGCTGACAATGCCGTTTCTTAAAAAAATAATATATTACACGGTGTAGAAGAGTTGTGTAAAAAATAGTTTTCTACGTGACGTAAAATAATACGTATAAATTACACGTAATTTATGTAAACTATGTATCACGTAATTTACGTGACCAACCCTGGTCGCTTTACAGTTCGCAATTATTTATTGAAGGCAATGAAAATTGCAGCGATTTGTATTGCACGCATGCGCGGTACTTGCATTTTGTATAAA
Source organism: Dorcus hopei (assembly GCA_033060865.1). NCBI lineage: Eukaryota > Metazoa > Arthropoda > Insecta > Coleoptera > Lucanidae > Dorcus > Dorcus hopei. Next base: position 73,910,243 of record CM065425.1, read on the forward strand.
AATACAACACTGCGCACGCGTGCAATACAATTTTCATTGCCGGCAATAAATAATTGCGAACTGTAAAGCGCCCTTTAAGAATGGCGCAATGGCAATTGTGTTTGGGTTCATAATTGTTTGTTTTAATTAATTTCACCTAACTCCTTTTGTTTTCGAAAATTTTGGAACGTATTTTGACTTTACTATTCATTCATAGAGTGTATAGTGCGAGCGTAAAGTTTGGAATAATCAGTGTAAAGCGTAAATTATTGATTTTTGACTGATTTAAATTGCGCATTCTTTCGCGTTCCACCTGAATGTACAGAGTGTTACAGGTAAGAGTGATGACGTCACTGATATTCTTTCTAAACTGACAACCCCCAAGTTTGATAGCTCCCGTGACTATCAAAACGATACTCTAAAAATTTTGACCTCTTCCATAAGAAAATTTTTGGGAAAATTACTAATGAAAAGTGAAAAGTAGGGATTAAATTTTAACGTTCTTACATGCATTTCAATTAAAAAATAAAGTTAGAGAATACAAAACAACGTATAGGAATAAAATTGTCTTAGATTACATATTCAAAATGTCTGCCACCAACTTGGTAATACACCAGTCTAGCTTGAAACTCTTGCAGAACATTGCGAATAGTTTCGGGTTGTATAGCTCTAATTGTTCTTGTAAATTTGATCTTTTAATTGATCCAAATTATTGGGTTTCTCTTTGTACACGTGACTTTTAACAAATCCCCAGAGGAAAAAATCTAAAGGTTGTATACAGATCGAGATCATTTCACTGCACCTTGTCTTCCAATCTACCGATTAGGAGAGTATTTATTTACGATGCTGTACATCCCAAGTTTACTTGTTTTTTAATTACTAAAATGAATTTAAGAACGTTTTCCCTTTTCCTTATTAATTTTCTCAAAAATTTTTGTAGCATCGTTTTGACAGTCACGAGGGTTATCGAAACATCAACTCAAACTTGGGGGTTGCCATTTAAGTCATGTCACTGACTGTCGTCATCACTCTTACCTGTAACACCCTGTACATTGAGGTGGAATGCCAAAGAACACGCAATTTAAATAAAGAATTGACCTGTTTTTGGAATTTTCTTAAAAGTAAAAATAATTTACGCTTTAAACCGATTATTCCAAGCTTTATACTATCACTGTATATCCAATAATTACACACCTTCTTTAAAAAAAAAGGGGGGGAAAGGAAAATAGAATCTCATTAAAATCTGTATAAATTACTCTACATATTTAAAAAAAAAAACTAGTAATCTGATTTATGTGAAGCGAAATTACGACAAGCTTAATGGATTTGTCCCCCTGCCCCTTTTTAATGATTTTTCTGAACCTTTGGTCCAGTTTTTACAATTTTTGTCTTACTCTTAACAGTTCGTTCTGAGGAAGTTTCTAAAGCGTTTTGCACTAAGTGTATAAGCAACGAATTTCGCAGGCAACAATAATTTCATAATTGAAGGGGACAATGCAAGAAGTGGACATGTCCATTCTTAGCACAAATTTGTTTTTTGAATGGACATGTTCTGTATTCAGTTGTGCGTCGTCCCATGCAAAAACGAGACTTCTATCCCTACCATACACTTTATAACAATGTAATATAAGTTGTCCTCCTTCCAATACTTTGCAAGAACTAGACATGTCCTGGACATGTCCCGTTATTGCATTGTATCAAGTACCAAAATATTAGTGTTGACGTTGACGTGTCGTTTGATGTGTCGACGAAGCGAGGCATTGTTATTAAAAAAAACCTTTGAAATAATAACCAACATTATGAGTTCTGACTATGACCAGCAGGATTCATTTCATGGAGATGATTCTGACGTTGTTCGTGATTATGTAGCCACAGAGACAGCAGAAGACAGTGAATCAAGTGAACCTAACCGCAATAAAAACAAAAACAAAGGCAAAAAACGGTTGAGAAATAAAAAAAAATGGAAACGAAGTATCCAAAAGGAACGTAGAACAGCGGGCAAAATATGAGAGTACTTCCAAAACTGTTGTACCAGAGAGGATGATGGGAAATGCATGCAGCTGTAAACAAAAATGTTTTGAAAAAGTATCCGCTGTTAGTAGGCAAAAAATCTTTGATGCTTTTTATAAAATATCCAGCAAGGAACTACAGGATGCTTATTTATGTTCCGACATTGCTGTGACAAATGTCACTCGCCATAGACGACGTACAGATCAAGATAATAAACCAAAAAGTGTTACTTGTAGCTTTTCCGTAAGTTTTCCTTATGCTACTCTCATCCAGCCTCTGATTTCTGTTATTCTAGGTTAAAGAAGGGGTCCAAAACTATCGTGTGTGTAAGAATGCACTGTTAGCTAAACACGGTATAAAAAAAGGAAGAATAAATAGATTGATAAATCACTTAAAAATTAATGCCACACCCCCATCAGATCGAAGAGGAAGACATAATAATAGAACAAACCAAATTACCCCAGAAACAGTTGCCCAGATATGCAGTCATATAATGAGCTTCCCCAAATATAAATCACATTATAGTAGGAGTGATAACCCGATCAATATAGAATACTGCAAGAGAACAGAAACCATGAAAATTTTAAACCTGTGGTAAAATACGAATTTTTTAGAAAATACTTCACGGAAACCCTAAAACTGACACATGTCAAAAATGTGATAAACTGGTAAAACAAATTGATGCTGCAAATATAGAAGTAGAAAGAAATACACTTGAGGGAGAAAAGACATTGCATGTTGTGAAATCAGAAACTTTTTACAAAGATCTTAAAGAGAAATCGCAGCTATCTAGAACTGTCGCTCATGTGGAAGTTATAACGTTCGACTACCAACAAAATTTACCATTACCAGTTGCCTCAAGTGGAGAGGTATTCTATAAGATGATTCAAATGTGGGTCTACAACTTTTGTATTCATGTTGCAAGCAATGGCAAAAGTTATTTTTTTCTATATGACGAAACCATTGCTGGAAAAGGGCAAAACGAAGTTATCAGCTTACTAAATTATTTTTTCAAAAATATTATAGAGAAGTTACTGAACTATACATGTTTTCAGACAACCGCGTCACATAATAAAAATTTTGTTATGACTCAATATCTCTTCACACTTGTAAGTAGAAATGGGAAAATTTAACTTAATATACCATCGCTTCCCTGAACCAGGGCATAGTTATCTACCATACGATAGAAACTTTGCAGCTATCGAGAAGAGAAAACGAAGATATGATAAAATTTACCTTCCAAATGAGTACGCCAAAATCATTCGAGAATCTAGAAATAAATTTGTGGTGATTACACCTGACAAAAACATATTTTTGAATTTTAAAGAACATCTTTTGCCAATGTTTAAAAAGAATGTAAGTGTAAAAAATGCAAAATTCACAATATCGAAATATAGAATCTTTCAATACGATAGATCAAAATTGCCTAGAATTTCGTGTAGTATCTCAGTATCAATGGAGATCTTCCAAGAATTTGAACTTAAAAATAAAAATGCATTTCTCAGTTTGCCGGATGATTCGAAGGCTTTGTATGTTGAAAGAAGAAAGTTAAAAAAGAAGAAGTTTGAACATGTCATGGCATTGGCTGCAAATTACGTCCCAGTAGCTGATCAATGGTTTTATCAAGAGATAAAACAGTATCACTTAGATTTTGTTAACCCAGACGCTGCTACGTCATGTTCCGAATTTGAAGACAATGACGATGATTCTTGTAAATCGAAAATTACATTAACATTGTTTAAAAATAAAAAAATGGAAACAAAACTGTGCAAAAAGTAGACACGTCCATTTTATTTTTATTTTTTTTTTTGCACAAGTAAAATTCCTTAAACGGGACATTTGACGAAAATGTATTCACATGTCACTACCAAATAACTAACCAAAGTCAAAAAATAAAAAAAAATTTCGGTAAATTCTAGAAACGTTTTTTGTCTCTCCTGAAAAATTACTAAAAGTGGACATGTCCACTTCTTGCATTGACCCCTTCAATTAAGTCAAAACAAAATTTCACTAAAGTCCGATTTTACAATCGTCGGCTAAGCATTATTCTCAGAATAACGTGACGTAGATATGGAGGAACATTAAGGAATATTTTCCGTCCTTATTCCATGATTGTAAAACTGGTCCTAAGCTTCTTAAATTTGCCCCATTTTTGCAAACTTCTCAATTTTTTGGTCCCGTTCTTATTACTACTTTCCTCTTGCTCTTAATAGTTTTTCTTGAGGAAGTCTCCAAAGTGTTTTGCACTAAGGGAACAACGTAATATGTACAATTTCGTAGGCATCGATTTTATAATTGAATCCAAAACAAAATTACACTAAGCTCCTTAAATTCGCCTTTGCCCCATTTTTTGTATTGTTCTCAATTTTTTGGTACCGTTTTCGCCTTCTCAAGCTTTTGGTCCAATTTTGATAATTTTTCTGTCGCTCGTAATAACTCGTTTTGAGGAAGTTTCTAAAGCGTTTTGCACTGAGGGAACGATATAGGTAATACAATTTCGCAGGCAATAATTCTACAATTAAATCAAAACAAAATTACACTAAGCTCCTTCTATTTGCCCGCTTTCTTGCATTCTTCCCAATTTTTTGGTCCCGCTTTTACAACTTTTGTGATATACCTTCACGGGGAACAATTTTATAACTGTTTCAAAACCAACCTTCTCAACCTTTTGGTCCAATTTTGATCAATTTTCTGTTGTTCATAATAATAGGTTTTGGGGAAGTTCCTACAGCGTTTTTGCGTGTGTAAGGAAACGACGGAATGAAATTTCGCAGGCGGCAATTTTATATTCAAGTCAAAACCAAAGCTTCTAAGGGCCAAATTCTGAAACGTCACTCACACTCAACTCAACCCAAACTTGACCGTTTGACGTTATTTGAAATCTTTCATATTTACACGACGTATAATCAAGTTTGTGGTCAGTATTTCGGTCATCAGTGATTTACGATAGAAAATCAAAAAATCATTAAAATGAAAATTAAAGCGTTTCTTAATTTCAAATTAACATCAAACTGTCGTCGGTTTGATATGCGTGATATATCAGAATTTGGCCCTTACACTTTTTCTCATACTTTTGGTCCAGTTTTGATAATGTTTAATGATTTTGTTTTGAGGAAGTTTCCAAAGTGTTTTGCACAGAGTGTGTAACAGATTCGTGAGGAAACAATGGAATAAAATTTCGCAAGCGACAATTTTATAATCGAATCGATGTAGGTAATCTGAAAATTGCGCAAGCCGAACGGCAATATGTAGGGCAAGGAGGTGAGATAAATAAAAATACGGCGGAGACACCTCCTACACGTGGATTGGCAGCGCAGCAAAGTTTGCAATGTTTATAAAACCGACTCACCTTCTAGTTTCATGCCAACTTCGAGGCACTTCTGAAACCGACAGAACGGACACCTCTTCCTCTGGGTCTTGTCTATGTGACAGCTCCTTTCCGCCACGCACGTATATACTTTCTTATTTTGTACGGTCCTCTTGAAAAAACCTTTACAAGATTCACACGTTAGTAGGCCGTAGTGATAACCGGACACTTTATCCCCGCACACCGGACACAATTCCTCGAAGCCTTCCTTGGTGTCGGGAACGTCACCTGAAGAGAGCGACGACGGCGGCCCCGATATCTGGTAACTTGCTCCCAAATCGACATTCTGCATGGTACCAACGCCTGGGGAAAACAAATACGAGGCGTCGAGGTTATTCATGTTTTGATAGAGCATCATGTTTTGCTGGGGGAGCCCCATGTTTTGTTGGCAACTACTGTAGCCACCCGAGGGTGGCGAACTGTAATGGGGAGGCATGGGGCTGGGGGTTTGGTTATTAGCACCGCAGACTGGAGAATCTCCAGAACTGGCGATGAACGGGGACATGTTCAGCGAAAGCAAAGTAGGATTGTTCTCCATGTCCAGTAACATTTCACAAACCGAGTCTCAACTATTTATTTTTGCAAACTGGAAGAAGCATCTTTCGCACGAGCACAACAACAACAACAACAACATCAAGTGTACAACAACGTTACGACGACGGCGGCGGCGGCGGCGTAAAGCAGCAACAGCGTCATTTTCGTGTGTAGTAGAAAGGTGCACCCGTTCGACATTTAAAAAAAATAAATTAATTCAACACCGCACACTTTCATAATATCCGAGGGTTGCGCAAGTAATCCAAGCAATGGGGTGGGTGGTAGGAGGTAATCCGAGTCGAAGGAAGAATAAAAAAAAAAAAAACACAGCACACACGCACTAAAGTGAACGCCGACGAGAAAACGCGGCACCTCCAACTCTGAGCGAACGACAATGACTGAGACTGCCCAGCAGGCCGTTACAGAACTCTGCGCTGTTGAACGGCACGGGGCTACAAAGGAAAATGATTAGGAGCCCATGTAAGAAGTGAAAGTGACTCGGGACTGCTGACCCACTTTCCAAATAACCAGGTCTATGTTAGTGCTGTTGTGAAGTCATACACACACACACTTACAACATCAACACACACACTATCTGGGCAGGCTCTGGAGAGGGGTTCAATGGTGGGGACTAGTGGGGATGTCCCACTGACCTAGATACATCCCAGCGCATCACAACGCGCCGAGCGTAGGGCAGGGAAGAGACGGCAGGACGCTCCATCCCTTTACCTGCCGCAACCCTTACTTTATTCAACGCTGCCGGCGCGGCGCACCCCCAGACGAGAACGAACGCGATTCTCATCCAAATACTTCATCCAACTCAAACCACCTAGTTTTACCAATTAAAAAAAATATGTATTTAGAATTCAGTCAGAAATGTCACTTTCGTTTATTTAATAAAATCATGATGGGTCCAAATTTCTAAAATTAAGATATATTTTAATAAGACACTTGACAAGTGGTCATGAAGTTTATCTAAAATGAAAGACAAAACGTCGGCTATCAGTGGCTCGATTCAGCCGAAAACACATTATGAAGATGCCACCGACGTTGGCCGCACAGAAATGTTCAAATTAACGTTTTTTTTTTTTACTTTTATGAATTTTCTAAATTGTAAGATAGGAAAATATTGAAATTATTTTTATTGGCCAAAGGCAAATTCAAAATTTACAAAAAAAATATATGATTTTGTTCGTTGAAGCCTCATTGTAACTTATTAAATCAAGACGAGAGTCCACATTCTTTTGAAAGTGGACAGAAACGGAATTCTTGGAGAGTACGAAACCGAAACAGAAATCGGTTCATAAAAGAAATAGAAACGCCTATTCGAAATGAAAAGCGAATGATAAAAACGAAAAAGTGAAATTCAAAACAGATAATAATAATAATTTAAATTAATAATAACCAAGACGATTCGAAAAGAAGAAAATTAAAAAAAAAAAACTAGAGGTGTACCGGATTATACCTCGAAAATACGAAACAAAAACCGATAAATCTATAATAGGAAATGGATAAAACAACTGAAAGAAAAAAGTAAAAGGTAATCAAAACACAGGACAAATAAAATAAGTTGAAAACCGGCGCGAAAACTTTGTTGAAATTTAGACAAAAGAAACGGAATCCAAAACAAAAACGCCAACATAAGAAAGGGAGTCGGACAGTTAATACTTTAAAAGAAACCAGAAAACGAAATTGAATGTTCAAGTTTAATGAAAAAAGAAGAAAAAAGAAAAAGAATAATCGGAAAAAGTCAAAAGACTTTGACACTAAATCCGAAACAGAAACTATTCGAGAAGCAGAAAAATAAAGAAAATTTGGAGAACTACACGACTTTACTTAAAACAAAAAAAAAACGATCGCTTCTTCATGGGAAACGAAAACACATACATACTTGAAAAATCGTTGGAAAATTAAACAAAAAACAATTGAAAAAAAGTTGAAGTATACAGGGTGACTGTTAATTGTACCGACAAATTGAAACCACGATAAGAAGCGATCTCCGAGAGTATGGGAAAAATGTTAAAAAAAAAATCTTTCTACTTTAGTTTTCGAGTAATAATTAATCAAAAATAAGTCCCGAAACGATGCTGCGCCCCTGGTTAAAAGTCGAGGAGCAGATGAACGAAATAAATGCTTTACAAGAAACCAGAAAACGAAATTGAACGTTCAAGTTTAATGAAAAAAGAAGAAAAAAAGAAAAAGAATAATTGAAAAAAGTCAAAAGACGATAGAAACAGAAACTATTTGAGAAGCAGAAAAACAAAGAAAATTTGAAGAACTACACAACTTTACGTAAAACAAAGAAAACGATCGCTTCTTCATGGAAAATGAAAATACATACTTGAAAAATCGTTGGAAAATGAAACAAAAAACAATTGAAAAAAGTTGAAGTATACAGGGTGACTGTTAATTGTATCGACAAATTGAAACCACGATAAGAAGCGATGTCCGAGAGTATGGGAAAAATGTTAAAAACATTCTTTTTACTTTAGTTTTCGAGTAATTAATTAAATTGTAAATTAATCAAAAATTAGTCCCAAAACGACGATGCGCCCCTGCTTAAAAAGTCGAGGAGCAGATGAACGAAATAAATGCTGTCGTAAAAGTTTTTTTTTATGGTTTTATGATACGGCGTGCCTTCGTGAACTTGACCTTTAAGTGGAATTCTCCGTTTCTAAGTCAATGCCGGACGCGACGCGACAAATAATGCTTGCAGCAAATTACCTGATTATTTCACGAAAAGAATAACAACACTTTGAAACAAATAAATCCGTAAACTCATCTGTTACGAATGTTAATTATTAAGGCAGCTACAGACTATGCGTGAATTCGCGGTTCGTGATTTGTAAAGTTCGTTGTAATTCGTAGTAATTCCTGAATCAAGTGGCTACACACTACGCGTGAATTCGCGATTCGTTATGCGCGATTCGTGATTTGTCAAGTTCGTTGTAATTCGTTGAGTACTTCTTTTTGAAGAATCACGAACGCATTTAAACACGAATAAGCAAACTAGTACGCATCAAGTGCGAATTTCGTTGCATCTGTGGTTCGCGGAAATGCGCAGCCTTTGATCTTCGTCAACTTACCGCCTCCAAGAGCGAATCACTGCGAACACACGAACCACGTTGTTTACGAATCGATTTTAAACGAACAAGTCCCTACACAATATTCACGAATTGTCCACGAATTACGAATCGCGAATTCACGCATAGTCCGTAGCCACCTTTATAATTTCGTTTTGCGCGCGAGGATTTATTAACACAAATCTATTAAAGCTTTAACATATTCCAACGTTCATAACTTCAGCATTCTTGTCACTTTGCATTCAATTCTTAATTAATTATGAGAACTATTCCTTAGGATTTTTTAAACGTGATCCCGAAATCTGTTACATTCATTCAGTACGCGAAGAAACTGGCCGCACATCACGTCGCCGTCCTTTAAAGCAGGTGTACAATTTTTATAGTCGCCGGTCGTTTCACATTCTCGGAGAAAACAGATTCGTTTAAGCAAATGTAGCCGTCGCTCAACATTACAGGGGTTGCCAGAAAAGACCAGATCAAGTAATCTTCCAGAGATATTCTTAACTGGGTTGCATTGTGTTAAGTTTAAAAATTGAGAACAGTTATTAAGTGTTAGTACAAGATTATTGTCAGCGCCAGAGACATATTCAGGTTAAGTTAAAATCGCCGAGAAGCAAGACATCCTCAGAGTACAGCAACAGCTCTTCAAAAAAATTACAAAAGACTGACAGTTTTTGCAAAGTAGGTGTGCGAGGAAAGTAAACAACTATTACAATTAGGGACTTATTATCTAAGCGGCACTTACAAGCAACGCATTCGACATTTATGAGGCTCAAAAGGCGAGATAAATCAATAGGTTCAACCAAAAAGCGGCATTTAAAAGCAAGCAGGACACCGCCTCCACGCTTTATATTTAATTCTTCATAACGGCGATCGCAACAAAATTGTTTTAACATTTTTCCCGTAATCTACGACACCGAATCTCTTATGTGTTCTTTTTGTCGGTATAATTGTCAGTCACCCTGTATAGTTAGAAGACAAATTCAAAACTGACAGAAAAATTAAAAGAAGCTAAACGCGAAGAACTGAACGAAAATTTATCTAAAATCGTGGTGTCTTCGAATAAAAACAAAAGAAGAACGGAAACAAAGTACAATACAAAGAAGAAACGAAAATCTAATTAAAAGCACTCGTTCTTCAAAAAAGAAAAAATTGTCTTCATGAAGCGGCAGCGACAAGAAAATACACAATTATCGTTGCAACGAAAATAGCAGCGGCCCTGAAGTTTTTCGTAATGAAAGACGAAACGTCGGCAAAAGAAGAATCAGTGACGCAACTCAACTGACAACTCTAATGAAGATGGGCAATGATCGCGGAAATCTTTAAATTAATGTTTTTTTATTTTATTCAGAACGTATGTGCATACTTCAAATATTTCTTCAAAAGAAAAAGAAAAGAAAAACAAATCTGATTCCTAATCCAATTTTTGCATTTAAATTTGATAAATTTACAAATGATTTTTCAGTTATATTTTCCATTTTTCTAAACATTTTTGTTTCAACATTTCTCAAAAATCAATATGATCAATATGTCTTTGTCTCTGTCCCACGTCCCTTTCTTCAACTAGTTTTGCAGCAACGTCATCGCACTGTGCAATTTTTGACGTAAAATGAAACAAAAGACGATCAACAAATAAATAAATAAAATTTATAAATTAAAGGAAAAATAAAAATAAAAAAACTAGGTTGACTTTCTAAAATTAAGATATATTTTAAGAATTTGATAATTGTCAATTTTTGACGTACCTAAAGTAAAACAAAATAAATAAATCTATAAATTTACATATAAGATTTAAAAAAAAAATAAAATAATATGTATAAATAAACATGTAATAATAAAAATTATCTTCAAATAAATAAAACTTAAGATATATTTGACAATTGTGCAATTTTTGACGTAAAATAAAACAAAAAAACGATCGACAAATAACTAAAGCAAATTTATAAATGAAAAAAATAATCTAAAAATTAAAAAAAAATCTCTTTAAATAAACAAAACCGGTTCGACTTTCTAAAATTAAGATTTGACAAGTATTGTGCAATCTTTGACGTAATAATAACGACAAAATAAAACAAAATAATAATAAAACAAAAGAGGATCGAGACATAAAGAAAATTCATAAAATTTAGAAAAGAAATTACATAAAAATAAAAAAATTCTCATTAAATAAACAGAATTGGTTCGACTTTCTAAATTGAGATGTAACATTGTGCAATTTTTGACGTAATAATAATAATAAAATAAAACAAAACGATAATAAAACAAAAGACGATCGAAAAATAACGGGGAGAATAGTTCAGATTACTTCAATTGTTTGGCCTTCGAAAACAAAAATTTAGAAAAAATAAATAAATAAATAGAAAAATTCTCATTAAGTAAACAAACCTGGTTGGATAGTGAATTAACCAATTAAGTAAAAATTAATATTTTGTTAAAAATTGTCTTCCTTTCTTTAAATATTTTACTATGAACACATTTTTTGTGTTCCAAAAACAATGAAAATTGGTGTCAGTGTTGTCAGTGAGTGATCCGTCAGATTTATGTTATGGTGCAGCGTCGCCGAAATTGTCAAATTTTCTCAGGAATTATGCCAAATATTTCTCTTCGAAGTAAAAAAAAGAAAAGACAAAAACAGCTGAACAGAAAACAAAAAAAGATCGACGATTTTCATCGACCGAAATTAAAAAGAAAAAGAAACTCAAAGAAAATTGAATACGAAGAATTGGTTGAAAGGACAAGACAAGAAGAAACAAAGAAAAACAACAAACAAACCGCAAAAAAATACGAAATTAAATGACGAAGAAACAAAAGAAGATCTACGATTTTCGATCCAATAGAAAATTAGTGAAAATCAAAAATCTGTTAAGAAAACAAGAGATAATTTTGAATAAATAAAAATAGTTCGACGGAAATCTGCAAAAGAAAAGTGGAATAGGAAGAGTAAGAAGAAACAAAAAAAAAACTCACTGTCAATAAGACAGATAACAACAGTTAATGTTTTATTATTTTTCATGGTTCATATTGACAGCTGTCAAAACGTTGAATTTACTGCTATTTTAAGTTAACGAGTTATAATTTTCATCAGGCCGGAATCTAGTTAAAATAAAGTTTCATTTTTCACATTTCATATTGACAGCTGTCAAACGAAAGCAAAACGTCGAGTTTCGTGCTATTTTTAAATCGTCCGTTTGACAAGTTATAAAGAAATTGTAAACACATTTCAACAGATAAGAATTTATATTACAAAATCTTTTAACCGGACACTAAATCACGCACTATACACTTAACGTTTCACCGTCGTTCGACTTTAAATATGGATAAGAATTTAGTTGAAATAAAGTTTCATTTTTCACATTTCGCATTGACAGCTGTCAAACGATAGAGAAACATTGAATTCTGAGCTATTTTTAAGTTGTCTGTCGACGAGTTTGGAAGATGTTGTTCACAGTAATTCTCATCCAGCCAGAATCTACTTTAAATAAAGTTTCATTTTTCATGATGACAGCTGTCAAAAACGTAGCGAAACGTTGAGTTTCGTGCTATTTTTAAATCGTCCGTTTGACAAGCTACAAAGAAATTGCAAACAGATTTCAACAGACAAGAACCTAGTTGAAAAAAAGTTTTCTTTTCCACATTTCATATAGACAGCTGTCAAACGATTGAGAAACTTTGAATTGTGAGCTTTTTTAGTTGTCCGTCGACGAGCTTTGACGATATTGTTCGCAGCAATTCTCATCCAGCCAGAATCTACTTTAAATAGAGTTTAATTTTTCATATTTCATAAATGACAGCTGTCAAACGATGGCGAAACGTCGAGTTTGATGCTATTTTTAAATCGTCCGTTAAAGAAGTGCAAACAAACTTCAACAGACAAAAACCTACTTGAAATAAGGTTTTATTTTCCATATTTCATATTGAAAGCTGTCAAACGATAGAGGAACATTGAATTTTGAAGTATTTTTAAGTTGTCCGACAACGAGTTTTAAAGATAGTGTTCACAGTAATTTTCATCCAACCAGAATCCTAATATCATGTTTCATAATGACACCTGTCAAACGATAGCGAAACATTGAGTTTTGTGCTACTTTAAGTCGCCCGTTGACGAATTATACAAATTTCCATAGAACAAGAATCTACATAGTTGAAAAGAGTTTCTTTTGTCATATTTCATAATGACAGCTGTCAAACGATAGCGAAACGTTAAGTTTTGCGTTGTTTTTAAGTCGTATGCGTTGACGAGTTACAAAGAAATCGTGAACAAATGTCCGTCGGTCAAAAATGTAATTGAAACGAAGTTTTATTTACTCCTCATATTGACACCTGTCAAACGATAGCGAGACGTTAAATTTTGAGCTTTTTTTAAGTTAACTTTTGAAGAAGCTGAACTACTAAAGCTACTAAATCCAGCGTTTCAGCGTGTAAAGAAAGTGCTAGTTGAACAAACGACAATTTCGAAAAGTTTGACAGCTGCAATCTACAGGTAGTTTAATTTTGAAGAAATTGAATTGAATTTATGTAAATCAAGTGATTGTAGATGAACAAACGAATTATGAACAAGTTGATTTAAATGCAGCAAGATTTTCTAAGTTTGACAGCTGACAGCTATAGGTAGTACGATTTGGAAGAAATCGGACACGTATATGTATTAAAGTAAAAATAATAAGTTTACTGTTTTTAATAATGTAATTTACTAGAAAACAAAACGATAATTAGAGAAAAAAAAATTAAAATTAACTAAAAAGAAAAAATAATAAAACAAAAATAAGTGGGTATATACAGGCTGTCTTACGAAAAACGCCCCAAGCCATAACTCTGTTATTTATGGACTAATTTTAACAAACAAAAAGGCAAATAAAATGAGACTAAAAATACTATAAAGTGAGTCCAGTTTAAATTTTTTTAAATTACCTTCAAGGTCAAACGACTGTCAACTTTTATTTTTCAAATGGCTCTGTATATTTTTTATTATTATATCTCGTAGAGACTTTTTTTCTAAATCCAATAATGTGCAATACTTTGTTATTTAGAAAACATTTTTCGTAAAAAAAGAAATGAACTAGTCTATTACGCAATACGTACGTTTTATAAAAGTGTTAAACTGTGTTGTGAAAACAATGAAACTGAGCGTTATTTTTCACAGTTGTTTCAAACTATCAAGTTCTTCTACTTGTACGACTTATTGTTTCCTAAAAAAAGTCGATTATGGATAATAATCACTTGACTGACTTATTGCAAGTATATTTTGAATGCAATAAAAACAGCAATCAAGCAGTACAGAAAACATTAATGACATAATTAAAATTAAATTTACAACTGTGTAAGTTGCTTTGGAAAAAAATCTCTGTCTATAGAGACGCACTGCTTGTGTTTTTATTGCATTCAAAATATACTTGGAGTAAGTCAATCAACTGAGTATTATCCATAATCGGCTTTTTTTAGGAAACAATAAATCATACAAAGAGAATAACTTGACAGTTTGAAACAACTGTGAAAAATAACCCTCAGTGACATTGCTTTTACGACAAACATTAACATTTTTATAAAAAGCACGTTTTGGGTTATACACTAGTTCATTTCTTTTTTTTACGAAAAATATTTTCTAAATGTCAAAGTGTTGCACATTATTGGATTTAGAAAAAAAATCTCTACCAGATATAATAATAAAAAATACACAGAGCCATTTGAAAAATAAAAGTTGACAGCGTTTGACCTTGAAGGTAATTTAAAAAAAAATTTAAACTGGACTCATCTTATGGTACTTTTAGTCTCAATTTATTTGCCTTTTTGTTTGTTAAAATTAATCTATAAATAACGGAGTTACGGCTTGGGGCGTTTTTCGTAAGACAGCCTGTATATAGTAGATAATAAAATACAAAACGTGAATTCAAAAAATAATTTTACTGTTGTATAAATACTATCTATAATGAACAAGCTGTCAAGCGTACAGCGAAACGTCGATATTGATATCAATTTTTTAGTATCCCATCAATTTCAAAGAAAAAATCTTCACATCTTCGACAAATCGAAAGTAAAGTCTCGTTTATCAGCAGGTTCCCCCCCATTTATATGCATACAATTTTACAACTAACTGTAATTTGTTGCCCAGAAAGAAGAGGCCCCGAAAATATTACGAAGTCCTCTCACGTCCCCCTTGGACACAGTACAAAGTAGCGGCGGCATCTTTGAGCTGCAGTAAACGGATGCAATGTAATAAAACAAATTTATACAGTTACATTCCGCCCCTATCTAAATAAATGCCTTTCAAAACGTTTACGGGGGCTAAATTGTCCGTCGTAAAATTTTGAGATTTCTTTCTGGCAGAGAATTTTTTACCGTCCGATTTTTATTGTACCGCACCCGGACTTTTTTATTACTTTTTTTTCTAGAATTATGTAATTTTTCTTTTTAATTTCATGATTAAAAAAAAGACTTCACAACACTGGAAATGACAAACAAAATTATTAATCTTTGAGGAACTGTTTGGGAGAGATAAGGTAAGATGGAGGATTTTTTTCTCGAAACGAAGTCTACCCAAAAAGGGTAGTTTGGATTAATTTATTTTAATCGAAATTTCAAGCAATTACCGGCACGTCAAGTCCGATAAAATTCGACGTCGCCGAACAATTAATTAAAAAAAATTCCAATTATGTCTTCCCTCTTCCGCGCTGAATTTTCATTAAGCGTCGAGGAATGCGCAAGAAATCATTTTTCTCCTGTAGATTATTTAATAATTAAACGAATTTGACGGACGTAAAAAATTAAGATCGTGGAGGAAAAAATGCACGGGGTTTTCTTTTTTAATTCTAATTCTAAAAATACCATGACTTCATCCTGCAAGTCTAAAGCAAATAACACACAATTAATTAAATTCGACCTGCAACATGAAAGACGAAGTTGTTTGTGTTCTTTGAAACTTTTACGCCTTCGTCGCTATCTCAGGCTGCGATAGCAAAACAAACAAAGCGAATCTAAAGAAACAGCGGTGAGAAGCATCAATTTGGCCCAACTGTATTGGCAACGTTCGAGAATTTGTTCCCATGTGTTGTCGTCGTCGTCGTCGTCTACGTAAGTGGGTCACCTAATTCAGCAAGCACGAGAGATCTCATTCGACCCAGTTTTGGACGGGAGCCCCCCCCGTGAATGTCACCGCCACTTTTTGCTTATTTCATCTGCGAATTGCAACGTGCACTTAAATTCGTAGGTTTTATTGTTCCCGACCGTGGTGGTGTTGTTTATGGCCGCGGATATTTGGGTCAGTTATGTAAAATAAAAACGGCCAGTTATGCGCTATGCGGATTGTTTGTTTTATTAATAGTAATCGAGCGATTATTTTCGTCATTCGAGGACGATTGTTACGTTCAGAGGCTAAATATTTTTAACACATATTTTAATAACATGTTTAATTAAAACCACCAACATGTTTAATTTAAAAAAAAAATAATAATAAAACAAACACGGCGAGAAATTTTATAACAAAGCCGAAGGAGTGCTAATTGAGCAATTTTATTTCCTTGGAGCAAAATTAATAATATACAGGGTGCATCACAACCTCCGACAAAAGAAATTTTGACGTTGAAAACTGTACTTAATCCTTCCTGTTAACTCTCTGATTATGAAGTTGCTGAGAGATGATAATTAAGTGCTGACTTAAAAAGGTGTGATAAATAACGTAAAATATGCAACACTTTTTTGCATTATAAAATTCGAGGGGTTGTTACATCTGTATAGTACATGTTATCAAAATAACTGGTGTGAGTATGTACTTGTATAATGTTCATTGTAGCACTATATTCAAATCTCTATGTACAGGGTGTTCTTCAAGTTCGTGCAAAAAAATTAATGGCGTATTTGGTAACATATTCTCACGAATGCAACAAAATTGAAACAAAAAAAAAATCAAAATATTCATACCGACATTCGGCAATTCCTTGTGAAATGTTTAGAACCGCTAGACGCAACGGGCGGTGACCTTCACCCGCAATAAGTGTTCGAAGTTCCCCCCCTGCGCGAGGCGTAAACGTAAACATACCGATTAAAGTGCCGTTTAACATACCTGCCCACACATGCATGTTGTGAAAATTAAACATACCATCCCTTGATTCGTCGGTGAAGAGAATGTTATTAACAAAGTTCGGATTGTCCGTCTGTTCCCGCACGCGTTGGAGGTAATCTGCGGGCATCAGAGCTTGCACTTTTTGAAAATGGAACGGGTAATTGTTCCTCACAAATAATTTGCCAAACAACAAACTACGCAACTGACATAAAGGATCTGCTATTTGGTAAAGGGCGATCTCGGTTACGCTGGCTATGCATACAAACGTCTTGACCACATTCGCCGTAAATTAAAGTCATGTCCACAATAACACTATTGGAAACTATTCAACACTGTTATCTGCGACGACGTTCACTTGAGAATTGAGTAACTGACCTGAGTAACAGCCGATGCCGACACACCAGCTTACTTCTCCGAATACGCAATTACGTAATAAAAATAAACCAGGGACTATCAAACTGTTTCATCGTTCGCCGAAAACATTTATTATCTTTAATATTTATTAATCAGTTGTTACACAAAAACTGCTACATTCTATCACTTTTTACGTCAACTTTCACAGGTTTCATTTTTTGCATGAAGTTAAAAAACAGCCTGTATATAAATGGAATTCGGTTTCTATATAGTCAGGTATATAAGGTGATTCGTGGAAAGCTTTACGTATAAAGTACGGTCAGTTTTAATAAATTTGCATACACAGTTGTCTTTCGCTGTCAACTTCTTTATTTGAAATGCAACTTTTATTAAGTTTTCTTATTTTCCACGTAGACCTGCAGTGCGCTCATTATAGCAAAGTGAGAGAAGACTATTTAATTTTCTGCAAACGATTAACATAATAAATATTTAAAAAAAAATTAAAGAGCAAATTAAAACTGATTGCCAAATAAAGAAATTACAAAAAAAAACCAAAATATTAAAGTATGCAAATACGTATTTAAAAAAATAGTAGAAAACATGACGTAATCAGAGAAAGCAAAAGTAACACAAAAAATAACTATAAGGCCCGATTTTGCAATCGTCGAATAAGCATTATTCTTGGAATAACGTGATGTAGGTGTGACGTAGATATGGAGGAGCATTAAAGGATATTCGGCGAACAGTTATTCCACAACTGTAAAACTGGGCATAAGAGAAGGAAATATGTACAAGAAACAAATAAATAAATGCAAATAAAAATAGCGTAACTATAACCTGAACAAAGAAAATACGTAGAGTAATAAATATTAAAATCAACAAGACATGGCACGATGCGACGAATTAAAGATTGCAGAAATGAATAGAAAACACAAGATTTAAGGAGAATATATAATACCTATAAACGTACACAATAATGC
Organism: Dorcus hopei; assembly: GCA_033060865.1. NCBI lineage: Eukaryota > Metazoa > Arthropoda > Insecta > Coleoptera > Lucanidae > Dorcus > Dorcus hopei. Next base: position 73,928,603 of record CM065425.1, read on the forward strand.
AAATAAAAAATAAAACAAAAGCAAGAAAACTAAAGCAATAAAAAACTTAAAATATGAAAGAAACATAGAACGAAAGTTGCAAAGCTCAAGTAAAAATATAAAACTAAAAAAAAAGGAGATTACGCACTAAAATTCTGACGAATAACAATACGCAATACAAATATAAAGACAGAAAACAATGCAAAAAGAATATAAACAAATGAGAAGACGCTTGATGATGTGATGTGACGTGATGAGGCCGAAAATTGAAAGAGAAAGAAACACACAATGAAATAAAAACGAAAGTAAATCGCAAGACCAACCCTTGCCATGAAATCTGGACGGTATGTCTTACCTTAAGTGAAAAGGACGTCGTTGCACTCACTCATTGATCCTGTTTTTCAATAAAGGTAAGATATGTTTTCCAAATTCTATGGCAACCGTTGGTATAAAATTTAAAAAAATCACCCGGTATAACGTATGCAGCAGAAACAATGGTCCTCACAAATAAAGATGATGAAGCTCTAAGGATCGTAGAGAGAACAATCCTCAGGAAGATATTTGGACCAGTAAGGACAGAGAAGACTCACAAAAAGTAAGGTGGATATCAAAATCTATAGATCATGTAGATCAATGTGGAGCGAAGCCACAAAATATAAACAATATGAGCAAAAGTTAGAAAAACTTAAGTAGGTTAGCGGCAATTAGGGTGGCGTCCGCCTACAGGACGGTTGCAACGGAGGCTATACTAGTCATTGCGGGGATCCCCCCCCAATAAGCCTACAAATTAAAGAAAGGAAAAAGGTATACGAGGAAGGGCCCACGGTGAAGACCCTAGCCAGGAAAGAGCTGTACGACGAATGGCAAAAGAGAAGGGATGGGTTAAGATTACTTCATTACCCAAGCGGTTACCGGACACGGGGTGTTCGGAAAGTACTTGAAAGAGACAAAGAAAAGGGAAAACTCAAATTGTTTTTACTGCAATGAGGAGGTGGATACACCAGAACATACTATCTTTGAGTGTTGCAGGTGGGATGGTTACCGTCCGAGGGCAGAAATAGCCCTGAACGAAAAGCTAACGAAAGGAAATATTGCGGAAACGATATTAAGAGATAAAGAGGCGTTTAGTATTATAACCAACATGCTGAGAAATATTATGGAGCAAAAATGTAGCGACGAAAGAACGATAACAGACTGAAAGTAGGCGCAGAGGAGATAGACAAGGAAGAAGTGTGCAAAAGAAGGAAGAGGGGCGAGGACGAGTGAACAGGAAGAACGAAGAGGAGCGAAGAGGAGGAAGAAGAGAGAAGAGGAGCGAAGAGGAAAGAGGCTGAAGAGGATAAGGAGGATGAAGAAGAAGAGGATGAGGAGGTAGAAGAGGAGGATGAAAGGCTGAAGATGAGGGGACAACATGCGCAGGGAAAGAAATGCCGAGAGGCGGTACCCCCTGCGCAGAGTGGCGAAAGAGGAAAGGAGTATAGTTGGTAGGCGCCCTTGCAGAAAGGCAGGGGTGAATTCAACACGCCTCCGGAATTGATATATCCAGAGGTGTCTCAGGAAACCTCTATAAAAAAAAAGATCATATAGATCGTAGGGTATCTACGAGTTAATATAATCAGTAGAAATTCGGAAAAATAAGAAGAAAGACATGCAAGATTAATAAAAGCGAACAGAAGTGCTGAGGAAAATATTAAACTCCAAGTCGGTATCTAGGAAAACCAAAATAAGAATATACCAATCGAAAATACAGCCCACAAGAACACACAGCCAACAAGAATGAAGAGAAGAGATTAGAAGTCTGGGAAAGAGAAATCCTCAGACGAATATACGGAGAAAAGAAGAGAGGTGACACATGGGAAAGACCAATCTCCATCACTAACAGCAGCCATTAGATCCTAAAGAATACGTTGGTTAGGACATGTAACATGTAACAGAGCAACGAGAATGGCACTGAAAGGGGGCCTAGATGGAAGAAAGAGAAAAGACAAACCGAAGAAAAAATGGTGACAAGCTGTAGAAGAGGTCCTTAACAAACTAAATATTAAAAGTTGGAAAAAGCAGGCAGAAGATAGGAAGAAATGGAAAATAATAGTCACACAAGCCTTAGGCCTATAAGGCCTATACAGGTATGTATACATAAGGACAGAGGAAGTTGAACAGAGAAGACTCATGAACCACGAAATAAAATAAAAAATGAAGAATGAAGACAGAGTGAAACAAATAAAAGCACAAAGATTAAAGCGGTACGGACACATGCAAAGAAGACAGCCAGAATCGCACATTAAAAAAAAGTACAAATTATTGGAGGCCCGACATGAGAAGGACAAGAGGAAGGCCCAAGATAATGTGGAAAAATCAAATCTATATAGACATTAAGGACCTAAAAATAGAAGAAAAAAAAAATGGAGAAACGATATAAAAGACAGAAAGAAATGGCAGAGAATAACTGAACAGGCAAAAACACGCGACAAATTATAGAGTTAGCGAAGAGAAATGGGAGACCAACAGAGTTGATTCACTGTACCAAAGGGATCTGAAGAACTCACCAGGGCGGCCACCATTCCTCCGGGAATGAACAGCCTTTAGACGAGGTGTGTGAGATTGACAACACTGCGAGTGATCTGGCAACGCTGTGTTGTTCTATTTATCTAGATAGATGTGTTCATCCCTTCCAGATGCTCAGTCCGAGTTTCGGCTCCGTACAGCCATCACGTGATTTTTGAGAGCGTCATCAGTTTTTTTTGTTGTGTGTTACGAAAATGGAACAGCGGAATTTAAAGCCATCAAGTTTTGTGTTAAACTTGGGGAATCCGCGAGTGTGACTTTTGAAAAGTTGAAACAGGCCTAGGGCGAACATTCTTTATCAAGAGCACAAGTTTCTTGCTGGCACAAATCATTTTTGGAAGGCGAAGAACACGTTGAAGATGAACCTCGCTCAGGGAGACCTTCAACTTCAAAAACCAACGAAAACTCTTGTGAGATCAGACCGTCGTTTAACAATAAGGATGATTCGTGTGAGACCGCACATTGCAGACAAGTTGACAACGCCCCATGTCACATGTTCACTTCCATCACGGAATTTTTGACCTCAAAAGACATTCCTGTTGTTCCCCAGCCCCCCTTATTCACCTGATCTGAGTCCTTGTGACTTTTTTCTTTTTCCGAAATTGAAAAATGTCTTAAAAGGATGTCATTTTGGGACTCTGGAGAACATTCAAAAGAATGTGATCGCCATGTTAAAGGCCCTACCAGTTGAAGCCTTTCAGCGCTGCTACCAAAACTGGGAACAACGACTCCGCCGGTGTGTAGCTGCCGAAAGGAACTACTTTGAAGGGGACAATATTGTTGTTTTGAAAAAAATAAAAACTTTGGTAGATAAAAAATCAGTGTCATTACTTTTCTCACACACCTCGTATATAAATCGAAAAGCTAAAATAAAATGGGTATACGAGGATAACTAATAAAGTACGTCTGAAGTACGTCTCGGGGTGGTCTCGGTGGTACGTCTCGGGGGTGGTCGGTATCGACTTCAGGCACCCTTTAGTGTTGGAGATAAAATTCGACACTGCTTCCCCTTAAACGGTGAGGAGGTTTGAAAGTAACAAAGCCATGGAACACTTTACACATACTCAAATACACTCCCGCTCCTGAGGTCCTGACAAGTCTATGACTTAGGACCCCGTTGGGCAACCACCACAGATATATAAAAAAAAGAAAAAAAGTGCATTCATAAAAGGTATTTCAATAATGGACGATACCCTATAATTATAATAAAAAAAAAGGAACAGATGTGCTTTGAATACTATGCTCACATTTTCCAGTTCAAAAGCAGCTTACAGGAGACTATATAATCAAGCAAACTGATACACCTCAAAAGTACTCAAGACAATGAAATCAGTTTATTCAAAGACGTGTCAAATGGATAATAAAAAATGGAACAAGGAAAATAGGGAAGGTAGCATTTATGTGACAATCAAAACGCCATAATTATTTGATGTAACGGTACAATTATTTTAAAAAAGAATGAAAAATGAGCCAATGAGAAAAAGTTTGAAGGGTCATCAATACGTAAGGGGGAAGGAAAAAATAAAGACGCGAAATCAAAATACATAGTGGCCAAATACAACAGAGAAAAACAGATAAACAAATATCAAAACAAAACAACAGAGTTATTTTGAATGGTAAAAAAAAAACAAAAAGCAAGTGACGTTCCTCAAGGGGGTACATCGGGACCTTACTCTCTTTTCTTTAATTGCCAGCGACCTTCCCCTCTCGCAAATTAACGTCGGATTGTGATGTTCCTCAATGTACCAGATGACAGACAATACAGGTTTACGTCATAGGAATTTCAGAAAGTATTAAAGATTTGAGAAAATAAATTTAGAAAGTTGGAAAGTCGTGGTCACTGGATAAATCCGAACAAATCGGTACAAAATGACAGAGAATAATAATGCTCAAAAGAAAGGATACAAAATTTACAAAGGGGACTAAATAACAACGAAGATTAAAAACAAACTAAAAAAACTGTGCCAAATAAATATCTACAATTTTTGTTGAATTGTTAAAACACCGGTGAGGTTCCTTCGTATCTGGGTCGATATGAAAATATTTATTAGAAATAGGCAGTATTTCTTGAGTTGTATTCATCTCGCTGTCCTCAAACACGATTCCAAGGTCATGCGCGTCTTTTTTGTCTGACATAACAACCTCCTCGACTTCTGGTTCGTTTTTCTCTAACACCAGAGCTTTGCACTTCTCTGCCAAAATTTCAGGGCCAATTTCCTTTTTGATTTAAGGGCACTTTTTCCCGATCTCTTTACAAAGCGGAAGAACGCTTTATAGAGTCGACGAGTTCAAATTGATTTCGTTGGATTCCCCACCTTCACCAATATTCAGTATCTTTGGCCTAAAATTTCGGGCGCCCAAAACTTACTGTCTGCTTCATGTTGTACTCTTCATCAAAGTTAGATGAAATAACCAGATCCTCTTCATTTTTGCCTGCGATAATCTTTTCTGTGAACCAAAAACCTAACTGGTTTCCTCTTGGCCTTGCTAGAGAACCTTTTCATTTATGATTCTACGCGTCTTCAGATACTTATATCGTCATCTTTTACGCTATAACCAAGCCCAAGGTATTCTTCATCAAAGTTAGATGAAATAACCAGATCCTCTTCATTTTTGCCTGCGATTATCTTTGTGTGAACAAAAGACCTAATTGGTTTCCTTTTGGCCTTGTTAGAGAACCTCTTCATTCAGGATTCTACGCGTCTTCAGATATATCGTCATTTTTTACGCTGTAACCTAGGCATTCTTCTTCTTCAAAGTTACATAAAATAACCAGATCCTCTTCATATTTGCCTGTGGTCATCTTTTCTATGAACCAAAAACCTAATTGGTTTCCTCTTGGCCTTGTTAGAGAGCCTCTTCATTCAGGATTCTATGCGTCTTCAGATATATCGTCATTTTTTACGCTGTAACCAAAGTTAGATAAAACAACCAGATCCTCTTCATTCTTACCTGCGATTATCTTTTCCGTGAACCAAAAACATAATTGGTTTCTTCTTGGCCTCGTTAAAGAACCTGTTCATTCCACGCGTCTTCAAAAATATCGTCAACCGAGGTATCTATGTACTTTGAAGACCAAAGTTTCGTACATTCTATTCATTCATGGTTCTGTGTGAAAATTTGATGGCATTGATCTGAGCTTTTTGGTAAAACAAGGATTTGGTGATATTCAATTTGAAGAAGAACTGAATTTTCTTCAATTGAATGAGGCAAGATGTACATATTTATACCCTGAATTGTACATTGTATGAGGAAACACTTCTGTAGCCAAGAACTTCTGATAAGTTGGATTTGTCAAACCATCTTCTTCATGGTTGTATTGGTTCGTAGTTTCTTGAGAGCGTCAAAAGCATTAGGCTCTCAACTGAATGAATATTGAAACCTGAAATCGCCTAATTGACTTGCATTTTAACTGTAACGTGGTTCGTTTAGACTACGGTTCGACTATTCGCGAAACTGTACCCTCATTGGCCTAATTATGAATCGAATTCTTTCGACCTCGGTCCGTGTACTGAGAAAAATTCATTAATTGGCTCTTGAAACTTCGTGGCTTCGAACTAATCTGTTCAGACATCGGTCCGTGTGAGAATGGATCTTTTTTAATACACGCGATGGATGCTAAAAGTTTACTTTTCGAAACGGTAGTAAAAAAAATTGATTTTGGGTCGTCATCATCATCAATAGGAAATGGAAAGCATGGATCATTTCATAAAACATAGAAGCGAAAAGTTACTTCATTCTACTAGTGTGAAAGTGAATGCTAAAAAGTTTATTTTTCGAAACGGTAATGATTTTTGGGGTTGATTCTAAATCTGCATATCAAGTCGCGATCGCCAAAAGCAACATGTATTCAAAGCAGGGGGGGAAAAGGTGGGCATTTTCTAAACAAAGTGCGTGAAAAACGAACAACATAGTAAAACCATTGACAATGACGAATTACAAGCGGGATTATGCAACGCTAATCGTTTCCTACCAACAGCCGTCGAAAAGTAGGATACCGGAGGAAAGTGAATCGCGCGCGCGGGCTCGATTCATTCATATTACATTTTATGCAACAGAAAGTCTACGATTGTATTTATCGCCGCTTTCTACGAGAAATAAAAGTGAATCTGATCCGCGTCGGAGGAGCGAGCTTGCGATTTCGACGGGGGCCGCCCCTGTCGACGGCAACCTGTTGGCTGTGATGTCACAACTGTTTCGCGGCGAAGACCATGCGTGTTTTGTAGTTGCTTGCGTAACCGCATTATATGGCGGCCTGACACCATTCCCAAACGGCCCCCCTTCTTCGCACGCCTCTCACCTACCATCGACACCGCGAGCTGCGGGCTTGCAACAGACAGTTACCAATTCTCTGACTTCTATTAATGGAAAACGCACACGGGCAAAGCGTTTTAACGACAAAAGGAGACCGAAAATTAACACTTTTAAGAACCATTATCCGAAAGCAACAAAGACGTAATACAAAGAAAAGGACCACCTTTGGTTATGCACCAAAAACCAAGGGAGCAAATTCAAAACAATCACCAAACTACATTTTGATTACTTCAATGTTGGATTCTTCATCGAATCATACAGGTTCTTTTACTTATTCCTGTATCCAGTGACCTACGACGTATGTAACTGATTGGTTTTGAGTCGACTTCCCAATGGAGTCGATGAAAACTTGAATCCCATGACCTATGATGTTTGTAAATGACTGGTTTGGAGTTGGCTTCCATCAGCCAACAATGACCTGGTCATCACTATACAGCAAAGGTTCTTAATGGGGTGGATATCGACCCCTTGGGGAAGAGGTCGATGAAAGTTTGTATCCCACGACCTGTGACGTTTGTAACAGACTGATTTTGAGTTGATTTCATCCAATCGTACTTATTCCTGTATCCAATGACCTATGACGTATGTAACTGATTGGTTTTGAGTCGACTCAGCAGGAGTTCCCAATGGGGACAATGAAAACTTGCATCCCATGACCTCTGATGTTTGTAAATGACTGGTTTGGAGTTGGCTTCCATCAGCCAACAATGACCTCGTCATCACTATACAGCAAAGGTTCTTAATGGGTTGGATATCGACCCCTTGGGGAAGAGGTCGACGAAAGTTTGTACCCCACGATCTGTGACGTTTGTAACAGGCTGGTTTTGAGTTGGTTTCATCCAGTCGTACTTATTCCTGTATCCAATGACCTATGACGTATGTAATTGATTGGTTCTGTGTCGACTTCCCAATGGAGTCGATGAAAACTTGAATCCCATGACCTATGATGTTTGTAAATGACTGGTTTGGAGTTGGCTTCCATCAGGCAACAATGACCTGGTCATTACTATACAGCAAAGGTTCTTAATGGGGAAGAGGTCGATGAAAACTTGTATCCCATGACCTATGACGTTTGTAACAGACTGGTTTTGAGTTAGCTTCAATCAATCGACAATTACCTGGTCATTACTATTATACAACAGGCGTTCCTAACGAGGTCAATGCCGTAACCTTTGACGTTTGTAACTGACTGTTTCTTAGTTGACTCAAATCAATCAAAAATTACGTGGAGATCACTACACAGCAGGGGTATCCAATGGGATCGATGTATCTGTAGAGGTCTTAGCAATTTGCGTCCAAGAACAACAAGAAGCGGATAGGATTTATTCAAGAGGAAGCAGGTTAAAAAGTTCAAAACCAATAGAAACAGAACTAGGAAAATGAAATAGCAAATCCATAGACTGATGACCAATTAAAGTAAAAGACTTCGAAAATCTTTTCCCTCAGTCTACAGCAGATGTACCATCGTCGGCACTAAAAACGAAACGAAAAGCTCGTTCGAAAATGAACTTTAGACAGCGCCACTTATGGCCATGGCCTTGGTACAGCGTTTCATTTTAAGTGCCGGCGAGTGTACATACAAGAAGAAAAAGTCTAGAATCCCAAAAGTACTGATTTCCTAGCAATTTTTTTATTGGAAACGCAAAATGTAGACAGACAGAGGCAAAGTTGCCTAGATACGGATTACGTGCCCATAAACATTTCTGAAGACGAAAGTAAAATTATTTGAATGAAAGACGTACATACAGTGAAGAAAATGAAAATCCTGTCGAAAACAGCAGAAGCAAAACTGAAAGATAAAGCTCCAAATCAATAGATTTGATGACAAAGTAAAAGAAAAATGTTAAAATCTAATATGAAAGGATCTCAAATGCAGTGGTTCTCGATTCACATGGATTTAGAAGAAGAAGTCTACAAATCCAATTGATTTTCGACCAAAGTCAGAGGCGTTCCCTCAAGGGGGTATATTGGGACCTATGCCTTTTTTCTTTAATTCTCACCGACCTTCTTCGCAACTCACATAGGAAATCGCTTGCGCCAAGATGATAATCGAACTTGCACTTACGTTTGCCCAAAACCGAAAGTCACGTAACCTCCTTGATTATGCAACTGAAGAAATAATAAATCCCAATTCGGAAATGTTGCAAAATTTTCTTTGCAATGTGAAACCACCGGGTTAAGCCTCAACTCTCGGCGTCTTTGGTACTTTGTTGACGCTTAGCGTCCATACGTTAACGTCTCGTCGTGAAAAGTGACACCTCGTGCTGCACGGAACAGTTAATCACATATTTGCTTTCGTTTGTTGTAAAACGTGCGCCTGTTTGCATTAAAACGCAAAGCAAACGCCTGACACAATTGCCGGGCTGTTACGTCGACGGATTACGTTACGGCCTTTTGTGCCTCGCGAGAATTAAGCCAAATTCGAAGTGAAAAGAGGCAATGAATGAAAAATTTAAAAGGCAAACTAAAACAGAAGCTAAATTTAGGATACTCACAAATTTTACGATAATCAAATATGTAGAAGAGACTTATCTGGCGTAAATGTAAATGATTGGAGTGGAATAAAACTATAAAAATTTTATGATACTAAAGTCCATCTGATCATATGAGCAAGCTTTGTTCGTAGACAGGCGACGTACCATGATGCTCACCTAAAATGGTACTCCTGCATGCAAACCGCGCCCTTAAGAACTGTGCTGTAAGTATCACGAGACTCTTTCGACCCCCTTTCAAACTTATACGTCTATAACTCTGAAGTGATACACATATATGTATGCTATGTATATGTGCACATGGAAGGACCATGTACGATTAGATTTTCCAAAATTTGTTTGGTCTTCAACATAAAAATTTTTGTTGCCTAATCACTTTCAATGGAAATACATAATTAGGATTCACACAGCGAACCAATGGAACATTCTGTATATTGTTCGCTAAAATGAAAGATCAGTTTTATTTAAGTACGTAATATTCGGATGAACCGTTTATGACATAATCGAGTTTAAAGTATCAATAAAAAATCTTTACTAATCATTCGTTTTGTAACATTTCAAAATTGTCATTCAATAATGTAAAGGGTGTTCTATGAAAAAAGAACACATTGTATTTTTTCTCCACTCTGCGATGCACACTTGTTTCTTACGGTAACTCTAAAAAAAAAAACAATAACATAAACCCTGCAATTTTTGCATTTAAAGTTTTCTTTAGCTCCTAGAATCTGAGTAGAGTGCAAAATATTAAAAAAAAAAAACCTGTACATTAGGCGTTTACAATCGATCGTTATGAGCGTTATGTGGAACAATGCCTTTGATGATTTTGATCGTTAAGTGGAACCTACCCTTGGAGGAACATTAAAGGATGTTGGGCGAACAGTTATTCCGTCCTTATTCCACGATTGTGAAACTGGGCCTTAATGTAGAACAGAAATGTTTGAAAATTTGATGGCATTGATCTGGGCTTTTTGGTAAAACAAGGATTCAATTTGAAGAAGAACTGAATTTTCTTCAATTGAATGACGCAAGATGTACATATTTATACCCTGAATTGTATATCATATGAGGAAACACTTCTGTAGCCAAGAACTTCTGATAAGTTGGATTTGTCAAACCATCTTCTTCATGGTTGTATTGGTTCGAGGTTTCTTGAGACCGTCAAAAGCATTAGGCTCTCAACTGAATGAATATTGAAACCTGAAATCGCCTAATTGACATGCATTTTAACTGTAACGTGGTTCGTTTAGACTACGGTTCGACTATTCGCGAAACTGTATCCTGATTGGCCTAATTATGAATTAAATTCTTTCGATTTCGGTCCGTGTAGTGAGAAAAATTCATTAATTGGCTCTTGAAACTTCGTGGCTTGGAACTAATCTGTTCAGACATCGGTCCGTGTGCGAATGGATGGTGAAATAATAATACAAGATCTTTTTTGATACACGCGATGGATGCGAAAAGGAACCTACCCTTGAAGGAACATTAAAAGATATTGGGCGAACAGTTATTCCGTCCTTATTCCACGATTGTAAAACTGGGCCTTCATGTAGAACAGAAATGTTTGCAATTTCCTAACATTCAGGTAACAGGCACCAACATCATAAACATTTAACAGGTATTGTAGAAAAAAAAGCGAGTATATAATTATAACGCATGTATACAGGGTGTCCCGGAAAGAAAAGTCAATATTTCGTGGGTATACATACAGAATGAGTTATTGTAAGTCAAAAGGTTTTTCTACAACATGTAGGGTCAGTTTACAGAAAATTTAATTGCAATCAAATTTTAATGACGTTGTTAATTTGACAGTTCGCAATGTAATTCTTATGGCAACTTAATCGTGATTAGTTTAATTCGAAATTAAATATTTGATTTTCTTTCTGTAAACCCACCCGTAGTCTTTATTAATGGTTTCTCACAAATTAAAATTATGATTTTTTTAAATACGACTTTTATTTTATTGCAATGACTTTCTAATAACTTTATAAACATAACAAATTTCCGAGTATTTCGCCACGTATGTACTTCGATGCATTTTTCAATTCTCGTGAGAACGTGGCACCATTTCTTCGTACTCTAAGATTAGAGAAAGGCAGCAGTACCGATGACGAACTGTGGTTATCTAACCTCTTACACTTACTCACGTCAAGCAGCGCCACGTTACGGTGAAGAATGAAATCAACACGACGCGCCAAATTTAAATTAATCAACGCTTATCTCAGAAGCCGTTACTAGAAGGCTGCACGTTTATAATAAAAATGACCTACAATGAAATACGCATTGACCTTTCCTACCGGGACACCTATATACAATAGCATGATGATTGTAACCTAAATACCGAGTGATTTTTTAAAATTCTTTCATCAACTCTTGCCACGAGATTTGGGCTTAAGTGACAAGTACGTCACTGCACTCCTTTATGTTGTTTTACAGTAAAGCTACGACATGCCGTCCAAATTCCATGGCGAGTGTTCATAATTTTTTTTTAAAAGTCATGCGGTATAATATATACAGAGAGTTTCAAAGCATGGAATAGGTTTTAACAGTGAAGCATAAGAAACTATTTTGTAATCTGGAGAATTTTTTTTTCGTACAACAGAAAATCGTATTTCTACGCGACGGCCGGTCTAAACCCGGCCTTACGCGAGCAACTAGTTTTCTATTACTAGATCTAACGCGCGGAACGACGCGAGCGGAAAGGGGGGCCCCGTAATGAAACGAGCCCACAGAACGGGGCCTGCGCATAAACACCCGCGACAAAATCGGCTCAAGTGCACTGGGTTTGTGGGTCAACGAGATAGAATAGAGAAGAGGAGGCGCAACAGCAGATCGAAGTGCGCCACGCCAAGATAATCGGGATAGATAACGAGCCCCCTTATCTCTCCTGTTGGCAATGCGGCGAGGAGGCGAAAGCTTATCTTTGCCAGTTGAAATCGAAGAGATCTCTAATTTTACAAAAATAATTTAGAAGTGGGTTCGAAATTGAAACAATCAGTATATATACATTTGGATGACCCAATTTACTTGAATTTAACGTGTTTTAACGATGTCTACTTTGTGGTCGTACTTATTTTGTTTATTGTTAATTTTTTGGGCACGAAATAACTATCTATGTGATCCATTAATTCAAGTGAGTAACTCGCGCGTATTTGTGTCAAGGATTCGGCAATTCGTGTACAATTTTCGGCCGCATTATGTAAGCGCGCAGTAACAGGTTTACCACATTAACTATTTCGTTAGAGATAAATTTAATTGTGAATTAGTTCTTATAAGGACGAGATTCGATCGCCTTCGAAACCGATAATGTCGTTTCACAGAACTCAATTGATCGCTTTATATAGATTTCCTAGTTACGATTACATACAACAAAATAACGTTCATTGTAGGTATACTTAAACATAAGCTAAAGATCAATAAGAAAATCTTATTTGACTAACGAGAGGTATTTGCGAAAGGATCGTTTATCTGAGACACCCGATATATGTACAGTATGAGCATAAATGTTTGAGGACAAGTTGAATTTCCCGCCTTTCAATATTTTTCTTAAGTTGGTCAAATGCATAGGCTACAAAAAAATAGGCAAGTAATTTGTTTATTTTAAATACAAGAAGCGGCAATAACTACTGACAGGTACATTAGGCAAACGCGCCCCATTTTGTTTTATGAATTCTTGGAGCCGGCTGCAAAATTTACACAGGCGACACTGAACAAAAATTAATTTCTCAGAACGGCCACACACAAAGAGTAAAAATTACTAGATAGAGACGCGGGAAATTCAACTTGTCCTCAATCATTTATGCTCATACTGTACATACTCGTATGTATAGAGTGAGAAAGTGTTGTATGAAGATTTTTCACTTTAATTTGAGCAGAGCTGTCTGTATCAACCGAGGCAGTGAAGTCAGCACACCGAAAATTTACCTGCCAATTTACTGCTTGCCTAACACTGTTAATTATATCTGTGCAACCATGCTTAATTATGCGTTTGTTTCTTATCTGGCTGTCCCACATTTACAATAATACACTCTTATAAATTCATGTTGTTTTTCTTGAAAAAAAAAATCGTTGCTAAATTATTTTAATCTTTTTTGCTTTAGTTTTGTTTCTCACCTCTTGTGGTTCTGGTGCACACGCAGACATTTATTTTTAATTTAAAAAAATTAAATGCCTGGCATACATTATCATTTATCATTACAACGATTTCGAAGTTTGATCGACCGTGACGATATTTACAGAATTTAGTGTGGAATTGCGCAGCTTGGAATTACCTTAACCCAAATCTGTGACATGTACGTTTCACGACTGTTTTATAATTTAAATTTCTGGCATGCCCTTTTGAGTCAATTTCCATCGATTGGCTCATTTATAATTTTGTTTATTAATCTTTTAATTCGAATAAAAAATAAAATTTAACGTTACTACCACTTATCATCGACCACATCAGTACCATTGAAATCAAAGCAACTTATTTTAAGTATTTCTTAAAATTATTGAACCACTGTTAAAACTAAAAAAACTCTTTTTGTACCAAAATTTAAAAAAATGCAAAAACCGTCCAAATCCAATCAATGGAATCCAATGGAAACTGCAAAGCTATCTACGGGTATTCTTTTGTTTTGATTACTTTGAATAAATAAACAAGTTAAAAATTATGGCTGTAAATCCCGAAACAGCGGCTGTTATGCCTTGCATTACTTCAAGACGGAAGAAGTGAGCGATTTGTTGCTCGCCAATAGGGAGTATCCAACAGTACAGTCCACGCTTTTTGGAAACCGGAAGTAGACGACCTGGAACTGGTCCCCAACGCAAAACTAATGCCCATGACGACCGTTTTACCATCTCACAAAGTTTTCGAGACCGTCGTCCTACAGCTGTAGAAATCAGAAATCGACTTCATCACTTCCGGGATGTCAATCAACGTAAGCAAACAGACTGTTAGATGAAGATTTGGTGAAGTAAATCTCAAAAGTCGCACACCTGCAACATGCCCAGAACTTCTCAGGCGTCATCGTGCGTAGCACGACTTCAGTTTGACAGAAACCACGAGCGTGAAAGGACGTGAAAGAATATGGCGAAGACAAGAAGAGACCTTTAGCCCTGAAGTCAGCTACCAAGGGGGTTCAGTTATGGTGTGGGCTGGAATTTCTCCAGAAGCTCACACAGAGTTGCACAGCGTTCCAAGAGGCTCCTAAACAGCTGTCAGATACATGGAAGAAGTTTTGCAAGATTTTGTTGTCCCATATGCTCCTTTTGTTGGAGATAACTTTTCTATTGATGCACGATAATGCAAGGGCCTCACACCGCTGGAATTACTCGACAGTACTTAAACGAAGTTAACATCCCTGTTATGGAGGGGCCAGCGGCGTCCCGATGCAAATTCAATAGAACATGTTTGGGGGGACATGCTTGTGCGCAGAATTCGAAGTCGTGTTACCGCTCCTTTAACTTTGAATGAGTTACAACAAGCTCTTTTAGAGGAATGGCCAAATTTTCCTCACGATGCTATTCGACACTTGATTTTAGGCATGCCAAGAAGAATGCAAGGCAATAATTCGAGCACGTTACTGAATTTTTTAACCAATTATTATAAATTGTTTAAATTTTACATGATGTTACGTCGCGTCGTTTACCTACAAAACAAAATTGTGTTTTTTTTCACCTTTTTTTTCCGTTTTTTACGTTAAATCAATGTTCAATAAGTTTTTAAAATTACTTACAATTTGTTATATTTGTATTCAAACTATAGTACTAGTAAAACTTTATAAAACGTTAAAATTTGAAGTTTTTCTTAAGGAAATGCAGATGCTCCGTTTTCCGTGCCGGTGCGGTGAGTGTATTTCTAAAATTATAGAATAGAAACTGTATTGCATTACAGTCAATATTAGTACTCGTATATTATTATTAATTGTGAATAAATATTATTGAATATGCCTTTCGATGAATCAAAATATGCCTCTCTTCTTGGACAACTGTTCATAGAACGAGACAGAATCTTCTTTTATACGAGTAGTTTGCACCTATACATAGAGATAGTGACAGCATGAATTATAATTTTTCTATTTGTTTTAACTTTTTACAAGTGTACAAACGTAAACCGATCAGTCGCGCCATCGCACGGCTGGGTTTTGATCTTAATTTTTATTTTGATCCACAAACAATACACCACAGCAATAAATTAGGTCCAACGCACTATGGGACGGCTCCATATAATGCCATCTCATAAATGCTTTCAGTGAAAGTCACTGAACAACAATTACATACCGAGTGAGCATTTTCAATCCGAGACATAGGAAGTTAGCATGACTACCCATAATAATGGCCGTGTTCACTAAACGCACTTGATTGCAATCAGCTTGCAAGCTGCTTATGATTATTTTTAAGCGTAATTAACTATAGCGTTCACTAGAAAATCGCAATCTGATTGCTAGCTGATTCGTCTGGTAAACGCAGCCAATGACGTGTTTGATTAAAATAATGTCATTAAAAACTATGTCCCGGATTGAAAATGTTCACTCGGTATATCAATATACACAATTGGTCTGACCAAGACTAGGTATACGGTTAATTGTGAGTAAATGAAGGAGAGGCTCATTGAAACTTGTGTGGAAATGAAATAGAGATATTACATTGTTGCGTGCGAAGGTAGGAATGCTGCGGCCGGAGCGTGGCCCGCGTTATCAATCGGCAACGTCGATTGATGCAGCTATTTCATTTACTCATGCGCTTTCTACTATTCTATCCTTCATTTACTCATGATAAACGAATAGCCAGTGATGGCTAGGCCAACGCGATATGCAGGGAAATAGTTATAAAATGTACATTTAAAATTATTATTTTTGCGGCCACTGCCTAAGTCCTATAAAAAAATCGCAAAGGATACATGTAAATAAAATGAATAATTACTGTTTTAAGATAGGGTAATTTTGCTCGGTCATTTATTTTCAACTAGAGATTTAACTGTTATCACTGTTTGCCGCTGTTCCGATTTTTGTTCTAAAAAATTCTTCAAACATTCAACAACTAGAGGGCGAAAAAATTTTTGCCTCATTTTGCCCCTTTCTCCAAAACTTTAAATTGTAATGCACGTTATAAACATCTAATTGAATTAAAAGTGAGTTTCTCTTGATAAAAATTCTGACATTTCACTGAATAATTATTATTATTATTATTTATTGTCCATGATATAAAACACACGTCATCCATTTGTTTGTTGTTAGGATAAATTTCTTTGATAGCTATCCTAACAACAAATGGATGCAGCTAAAAATGGATCAAATTACCCTATCTTTGAAATTTCTGATTACATACTGTGGCTTGACAGTAATAAAGTTCATAACGTGAACGCATTTGAAGCTCTGCTTATCAAAAAAGAAATGACCGAAACTCTAAAGCTAGTTTTACACGGTTATATATTTACATGTATTATACGTGTATTTCTACATGTTTTCTTTACATGTAATTTGTTTTGTATTACACAGAAAAATCGGCATTCAGTACTTAAACGGAAAAGTTGGTATTTTTAAGCTGGTAGACAGAAATGTAATTTGGTAAAACCTTGAAAATTGATTGAATAGTCACAATTGAATGAAGGTAGAACAAAAATATAAATCTATATAAATCTTTATAAATAATAAATATAAATATAAAATAAACAAAAATATAAAACAAATAAAACATCTGCTAGAAAAATCCCTAGAAAAATAAGCAATTTTGATGAATACACGTAGAATTACATGTAAATACATAACCGTGTAAAACTAGCTTTAGGGACAATTATACAAGGAAGGCTTAAACTGACGTTCAACTGAACCACGTTCAAAGTGAACAAAATCGCATCAAATTTTATTTATGAATGCATTAATTGTCACATGACCTTAAGATCCTATGCGGATAAACCATAAAATACAATATGTAAAATTTTATCAGTATTGTTAATTATTTAAAAGTATTTTTGTATGAGAAATATTGTTAACGCTAACGTGAACTAATTAAAACCAGCTGTGTTCATGTTTGCGCGATTGTTCATGTTTTCGAGATGCAGTTTTCATCTCTTAAAAACAATTAAAACATGAAACAACACTTTCAACCTTTATTTATGTCCGATTTTAATGGTTCTATTAATTTTTATTTTAAAACAAAACACGAAATAGTTAATAAACTAATTTATTAAAAAGCAAACTAATTAACACTAAATTAAACACTAATTTATTTATAACTTACAATAATTTATTTTAACAGCCGAGCGAAACGCGAAACTTTTATGCAAAACTATCTAACGCTGTATTCTTGCCGAACTGTCCCCATTCCCGGCCGCGTGCATTTATATACCGAAGCTGTTGTTCTCGTATTTTTCTGGAAGGCGACGGACTGTCAGGTCTAGTTTATTCCGCCGTCGGAATTCTCTAGGCTGTCGCCTAAGGCGCGTCGACTAGACAGCTGTGACGCAAGAGACAGTCTGACGCCGGCTGGTGTCGACGAATCATTACAGTATTTTTGGAAAAAAATGAAGTAAGAAGTGATTCTTTGGACTTTGCGCGATTGTTGCAGTCCTCATCTCTTAAAAACAATTAAAAACATGACACCTCACTTTCAACCTTTATTTATGTACTACATATTATGTATTTTCTGAAAAAAAATGAAGTAAAAAGTGATTCTTTGGACTTATGTTGTAAATTTCTATAGTACATATATAAAGTAGCTGTTCATGTTAGCGAGGTGTACTGCTCACATTAGACAGTGGCCAATGCTAAAATTTAGGTGTTCTTTATTAAGCAGTGTTCACGTTAGCGCGAGTGCACTGTACATATATTTAAGAATGTGTGAGAAATTTCATAATTTTGTCATCAACAATTGCAAAACTACAGATTTATGAGATGATCAGTGCGTTTTCGTCCCATAGTGCAACGTGACGGCAAGGTTACCCCCCCCCCGTCTACTTAAAAAATATTTTGGCGCCCGACGTGGGGCGATTATATTTTCTTTACGTTAGTCAAAGAAAAAATATTTATTATATTGCATTTCATTTCATTCATATAAAATATTTTTAGTTTTTAACTTTCAAAGTTTCAGAATTAATTACGCACAACACAAAATCGATTTAAACATGTAGGCTACTTAAGAAGCTAAAAAGATCGACTTTAAGAACGTAACAACTCACAAAATAAATATTAATTGATTCAGACATGCTTCGGTAAATCAGTGTCAAATACAAAAGTGTTTGCAGACTTCGATGAAATCAACGATAAGAAATAAATTTTCGTCGAACATGTCCGCAAGGTTGACCCCCTGCCTCTACATAGCAATAATCTGGCGCCCAACATGGGGCAAGCCCACTAGATAGCAATTAAATTGGCTCCCAACATGTCGGCTAAATAAGGGCCGATACAAAGCAAAAATCTTGATCCACAGCAAGAAACCTGGTTCAAGATGACCCCCCCCGCCTGCATAGAAAATATTTTGGCGCGATTATATTTTGTTCACGTTTGTCAAAAAAAGTATTTATTATATTCTTGGATTTCATTTCTTTCATCTTTATACCACATATTAAAATATTTTTAACTTTTAACTTTCCTTTCTAACTTTCAGAATTAATTATTTATATTTAAAAAAGAAACGGCATGGCGTTATCTTCTGGTTTTGATCTAATTAATTTTTCTGAAGATTAAAACTTTTAAACCATTTACTATATCTCTTTTTTTTTGTTTGTTTTAAAAAAACTTCTTCATTTGAGGATTTCGGATTCTTCAATCGTTCAGAATTAATTTAAGAAAAAATACCGTTATTTTTATACGGGAATTATATTTTCTAGTTTTGAAACAGCTTTGCCTTGTATTTTTTCAAGTTAATTTTTCTCAGAGAAAATTTTTGTATTTTTTTTTGGTTTAAAAAAGAACTTGCTTATTTGAAGTTTTCTGGTTTTAAAACGAAAATAACATAAAATTGATTTTAAACGTATCGCTTCGATTTTAAATAACGCACAACAATTCGTAAAATAAAGATTCTTTCACTCAGTCGTATTTTAGTAAATCAAACACAAAAATATTTGCAAACTTCGATGAAACTGGAACAAACAACATAAAAAATAAATTGACATCGAACGGTGGCCCTCTGCACAGCAATAATTTGGCGCCCAACGTGGGGCAAACCCACTACATAGCAATTAGATTGGCTCCCAACATGTCGAATGTATTTTTTCCTTTGTTTCTTGTTAAAAAAAATTGGATGGTGATAGTGGGAGGAAAACACAAGAGAGTTTGACCTTGAAGTGCAGTTTCCTAATTTTATTTTATTCAACTCGTTTCTTTATTTTTCTGAACCAATTTTTTCTCCTTCATAAAAAATGAGCTGCTTGTTATAGAAACGAGGGAAAAGATTTGTTTTTGCGTGCAAATTGTTCATTTCTTTCTATTTTTGGTAAAAAGAAAATACTATTTTCTTCTGCCGAAAGAAAGGAATGTCAGCGTAGTTATGGAAATGGAAGAGAGGAAAGGACAAAGAAAATACAAATTCGCAAGTTGCAGCAAACATCATTCCCCTCTTTCTTTTGTTCTTCTGTTTCTTCTTCCTTTATAAAAAAAAAACTAATAAAAACTGCAACAATTACGTTTCCTTTTTTTTACTTAAAACAAAGAGAAAAGGGAAAGTTTTAACTTCCGTAATTTTGATCCAAAAAAATCAGGAAAATAATCTGCAAGTTAATATTTTTTCTGTTTTGTTTCTTACTTCTAATTTTTATTTTTCCCAATTGGGAAAATTACATAGACTCGTAAAAAAATAAACTAAAACCAACAAACATTGTAAATTATGCTCATACTGAAACTGCAGTTCTTTTAATTTTTCGTGGAGGGCTGGCAAATTGAAATGAACAGATGTGAAGAGTAAACTGAACAAAAAGAAATATTTTGAAGCGTGAACGAACTTTTTCCAAGACTTGTTCAGCGATAATATTTAAACTCTGAACATGCGGGAAGGATAATACATCCAAGGCAAACAAAGTCAGCTGAAAAATGCTTATCTCTGAATAATACTTGAAGGACTGTTCCACCAAAAGTGACTCAGACCGCCGGGCAAAATTCATTGTTTTACCGCTATAATAATAATAACAATAATAATAGTAATAGCATACACGGGATTCCATTGTTTGAAAATTAGGTGACTTCGCAAATTTAAAGTAGGAATTATTGCGGTCCGTCTTAATTAAGTTAGTCCACAGAATTAGCTTTTATATTTTCACGAAAAAAAAAAAAATAGAACTTGTTCTAATTCTAAATCAAATCTAAATTTAACCGAATCTTGCACGTACGGTACAAGAAATGGGGTAGTTTAAAATTAAAAGCTCATGCGATTAAACTCGAGTCTTAATTGAGACGTTCGCGTTCGATCGATCTAAAAAGCGTCCACAAAGAACGAAACGAAACATTTTTCCACTTGCCGAAGTGGTTCAAGTGCAGTAGGTCACAGCCAGGGGGCGCTCAAACTAGGACGATCGACGTCGCGGCGTCCGTTTATTACGCCCGACATTGACTTCAGAGAACGTCGCCGGAACGTCTTCCCGATCGATTCGTTCTTTGCTGCAAATCTCTTATTGTCAGTTCCGCGTAATCGAGACAATTTTCGGAGATGAGTTTTCCTAAGTTTCAAACAAAACGTCTATGATTTAGGCCTGAACTACACGAGCGCTTTTCCTTCGCTGCGTTCGCGTTCTCTCCGCATGGAACGAAATAGTCGGTCTGCGTTTTCTCCGTTGCGTTTTGTTTCACGGAAGATGATGGGACGTTCTCTCTCTGCCCAAAAAAAAAAAAATACTCGCGGACTTTACGCAAGGGAAAATTTAGTTTCTTTAGGTCTAAGGATGATATGAGGTGCAGCATTGTTTATTTTATATGAATTTATCGCGCCACGTGAATCTATGTATGTTTTGCAGAAGTGTAATACCGGGAACACTAGATTGTCTAAAAATAGCTCGCCGGTCTGAACATGTACGCACGCAAATGCAATTATCAGTCTGTAATATCGTACGTGTAGTGTACCTACGTAAAGTATTGCATAGCATTGTTTGAAAACTATGCAACCTGCAATTATTTATAATGTGACGTACATATATCAATAACGCTTTGGTAAATCTTTTCTTCCTGTGGTAGGTAACTAACTACAAGCGTTGCGACGTTTGGTACTTAACATGATATAACGAGTGATCACAAACGAACGGGCAAGTGAACATCACAGCTTATTATGTAACATGTTTCTCTCAAGTTATTACGGTGGCCCATTTTACTAGTTACTTACAGCGCACGTTTTGCTAAAAATTATCATCGCGCGACGTAACAAAAGCGCACGCACACGACATTTCACCAAAACGCTTTATGGGCTTCAGGTAATCCTGCTACGCTTTCTCTTTTCTTTAACAGTTCGGACGTCCGTTCGTAACTCGAGCGTTTTACTGACAGGTGCACAAAGGTACGAGAAGGTTTGTTTGGAAACAACGCGGCAGGTAACAAATAGTTTCATTTCTTTTTTGGGAGATGACCCACATAAACTTTATTACGCAGCTCCTGGAAGTACTTTGGAAGGAATGATTCCACGAAAGTCACAAGAAAACAAAAATGATCAAATTTTCATTTACGACCCAAAACCTTATCTTGCATCTTGTGACACATACCGATTGTAAACTTCGTTAAATGGCTTTAGGCTTTGAAAAAACTGGCAGTTTCCGTTCTCTGACAATGACACATTTCTAAAAGCTTGCTGGTTTCTTATTGTTTCGTAGATGATTAGAGTGTACGCATAAAAACGTGTATTGGGCAACTTGCATGGGGTTTTTAAGAGAGCTCGCCGAACGAAACCACAATTAAGAAAGTCAGCGGCGGCGTTCTGTTTACCTGTGCGGTGCTTTTTTCCCTGCTCTCCGACGTAAAATTGTGTCACGCTCGTAATCAGTCACGGTACGACGCGATTGTCCTTGTCGTTCGTAAAACACAACAAAAATGGAACATTTTCCGCGCTGATTTATGCAAACGGGACTGACAAAGAACATTATCACTGATGAAATCAATGGCGCGGCGGTTTCTAATAATAATAATAATATAATCATAATAATCGATTGGCCAACTTCGGGGCGGCAATTCTTTCTAATTGAATTCGCCTGCAATCCGCAAAATGTCAATGCAAAAATGTTTACGCTCGCCGCAGAGTTTCGTCATGTTTTTTAATTAATTAAACAGAAGTTTCAGTGTTTCGCCGATTCGCTAACGTAACGTAACTGTAAAAGTTGTTTCTGCACCCCGTCAAGGGCACACTTCATATTTTCTATGCACAGAAAAAAAAACCAGGACACTACTTTACTAACCGCGAAAAAGAAATAAGCAATAAAAATTCTAAATTAATTCCACTGGCGATAGCATCTATACAGGGTGTAATCACATAAGAAAATTAATTACGCAAGTATCAATAGTCTAGATCAGGGATGACGAACCTTTTTTTAACAATGGGCAAAATTTTAAGTTAAAAATTTTGTAGTAATGAGCCGCCGGTCAGGTATTTTAAGTCATTAAAAAGTACATAATTTTTCTTCTCTGATCCTGACGTGTTATACTTATACACAGGACGCAACTGTTACATATTGTAATGATTCGTCGACACCGCTGGCGCCAAATTGTCTCCTGCGTCACTGCCGTCTAGTCGACGCGCCTTAGGCGACAGCCCAGAGAATTCTGACGGCGGAATAAACTAGAATAGACAGTGGGCCGCCTCCAGAATGTTCGAGATAAACAACCCCGGCTTAAAAAACACGCGGTCGGTAAATTGAGATTCATTCAACGTGAGATAGTTCGAATTGAATTCATCGTTGGGAAGTTCGGCGTTAAAGTCGCATCAACTTTCGCTCGGCTGTTAACATAAATTAGGATTAAGTTTTGTAAATTTTCTAGTGTTAAATGTTAGTGTTAATTAGTTGCTTAATTTAATAAATTAGTTATTAACTGTTTCGTGTTTTGTTTTAAAATAAAAACTAATAGAACCTTTAAAATCATTACAATATTTACAAGGAATTGCTTAAACATATCGATTTCTTTCGAAAATTTAAAACGCTTCATTTTACTTACTTTAATTAAACAGCTATTATCTTATTTATCTATTTTATTTGTTAGATGCAGCTATGAATACACGAGTATTCATTTAACGTGGCTTGAATCAGTTCGTTTGCATTTTTCACCGCGATATTTGTTGTTGCTTTTCTGATGATAATTTTTGTATATCAGGAAAGTAATTTGTTGATCGTCACATCAAAACTTTCGTGAAGTACAAATAATAAGATGGATTAATAAAAAAGCAAATGAAAATCGACGATTTTCGGCGAGAAAAAATTTGAAACTCAAAGTCTGGCAGAAAGCAAAAGAAACCTGCCAAAAAGTCAACGAAATACAAAGTGCTTGATAAAAAAAAACAAATGAGAAATGAAATAAACTACAAAAAAGAAAAATAAAATAATGAAAAAACAAGAGATGAAGTAATTGAAAATCAGGAAAATAACAAAAAGAATCTTAATAAAAAACGTTAACGTAACATTAAAAAATGTAATAAATATGATAATTTTAATTGATTGATGATTAATTTGTGGCAGTAGCATTAGAAAGTAAAATTAATTTGACTCTTTTCATTAATACTAATTCAAATTACATAGCCATAGCAAAAAAGTGTAACTCCTATTATTGAGGTGGAAAATAATTTCTACAAAATCAAAAATTTTATACATATTATAAATATCTGCAAGGGTCACTCTAAATATTCTGATGGGTCATGAGTTCGCCATCACTGGTCTAGATCAAGGATGGCAAACCTTTTTCATTGCTACAAAAGTCGCGACGATTATATTTAAAGGAATCGCTTCTTCCAAAAGTGTAAAACGTTTCATTTTACTTGCAATCCAACGCTAAGAATTTTTAAAATCTTGATTAAGGGACTATCACGTATTTTATCTATTTATTTTATTTATTAAATGCAGCTGTGGAATGCATGAATATTCATTCGTGTCGCACCAAGGAATCAGTTTCACCAGAGCGTAGATATTTTTTGTACATATATCAGGAAACTAATCTATTGATCTTTCACAACCTTACAAGATTTCTTGAAGAATAAGGAAAACGAATCAAAAATTTCTGGCGAAAACAAACTTGAAACTCAAACCCTGACAGAAAGCAAAAGAAACTCCGAAGAAAGTCAATGAAGTGTATGAAAAGCGACAAATGAGAAATGAAATAAACTACAAATAAGAAAAATGAAATAAAAGAAAAACAAGAGATGAAGCAATTGAAAATCACGCGACTAACGAAAGGAATCTTAAAAAAGAACGCTAACGTAACATTAAAAATTTAATAAACTTGATAATTTGATTAAAAAAATAAAAGAAAAGATTTTATTTCCGCTTGTTTCATTTCTCGTTCGTTTTTATTTCACTCTATCTGCTGCAATATTAATTTGTATTGAACAAAAAACAAAAGACCATCGCAGCTTTACCCACAATTACAACAAAGTAACGAAGAACAAGATGCGAAACAGAAGAAGATTTAATATATTCCTCCTTTTGATTTTCAGTCATTCTTGGCGCAAAACAAACAAACCAAAGCAAACTCAAATAATAAAATTAACGAAATTAAAAGAAAAGAACAAAAAAATGGATGATTTTCGGATGGAAGGCTTTGGAAGATGACAAATGTATAAAAAAAAAAACCAATATGTATTGATATTGATCCACGATCTTAACTGGTCTTTGCAGCTTTATGGTGAGCAATTTATTGTTCGTTATTTATTATGATTCAAGTCGAAAGCCCCACATTAGAAACCACAGATTTCGATAAAAGACAGTTGGCCTACCAGTCGTTAAAATTAAAAAAAAAAAAATTGTGTAAATCGGTTTTGATTACTCGATCAAACTTTGTACAGCTGTTTCAGGCCTAGTTGGGCCTTCGTCACCAGCTCGAGAACTCCACTGCAAACCAAACCGATCTGTCCTAGGTTATTCGCCAATGCGAGGTGAAAGTAATGAACATTTTAAGTAGTGACATCTTTCGATCGCTACTTAAAATGTTCGTTAAAATTTAAGAAAAGTGTCGCTACTTAAAATGTTCGTTAAAATTTAAGAAAAGAAATAATATCAGCACTTGCAACCTTTCTACAAGTTGCACGTTAGAAAGAGTAATTTTTTTCGGATCTTTAATTTTTGTGTTTTTCTTTTTCTTTGTCTTCACAATCCCCATGGTGTGTTGCCAAGGACTTGTGAGATGGTCACCGCTCTCAAGTTGTTAATTTCGGCATTCCCTTATTCAGAGAGATTTCTAACGTTTAAACGTAGTTTAAATTTGGCGCCATAATTGTTAGTGTATTTCATGCAGCGTTGCCAGTGCTATTCGCGAAATCAAACAAAGTAGGCGACCTCTGGTGATCAACATTGATACCATCAAAAGGGTGAACAACATTTCACCGATTGGTTTATTAAATCAATCCGTTGAAAACATGCACCAATCAAATTTTCATATTTAGCGCAGCTGCCATGTTGTTCGGCCATGTTGTAATTAATAGCGACCTCTAGCGTTGACAATTATTAGGTCGGGAATTAGTTTTATAATAGATCTAATAATTTATTTAATCTAATTTACTGAGTTCTAGAAACTGCTAAAATCTATTACATTTTTAGATTTCCATTTTTTTTTTAATACTTAATACTTTAATACGCAAATTTGGTAAGTCTCGCGCCATCTGTTGTTAAAAAGGGCAAACGAATTCTAAATTTGTTAATACAGCGGAGGTGCGTTCAGAAACAATATTCTGGGTTTATTCTTAGAGTCTCTCCCGTATTCATAATTTTCTGTTGCTTTTTAATTTTCGATCACAGAATTTTAGAAACTAAAACAAACATGGCTTCCGCAACAAATAAACACGCTATTTATGAGCAGAGCGAAAAAGGTGAGCTGTTGGCTAAGGGAAACAGAGTTCTATAGTTAACATGACTTTTTTGTAAGTTAGCAGAGCACAAAATTTTGTTAAGAATCAGAAGTTACGTTTTTGACAGTTTTTGAGCGCACCCAGACAGTTAAATGTTAAAATTTCGATTGGTATTAGCAGTTTAATACAAATTTCACTGTTAGGAGTTCTTGTTTATTTTGTACTTTGACGAATTTCTCATTTAAGTTCCACTCAGAAAGTAAGAGTACTGACTTTGCCTGACAGAAAGAAGAGTTGCTGCGAAATTCAGTTTATTAAGTTTGACGTTTCAATTTTTTTTTTCGTTTTGTCCGAATCACAACCTCAATAAAAGCCCGATTTATCAAATTTGTTTAAATATGCGTGAAATGTCAAATACTTGCCGAATTTTATTGTCCGCTACTGTACACTGCAATATTATGATGGCAATTATAATAGCGCCATCTATTACTAAAATATGAAAATCTATTGCGAATCTGAAAAGACGTGTATTATAGTCGTCCAAGTTTTGTATCGGTTTTATGATCTTGCTGTGAAAAAAAGCTTCAAAGAGACCGGCACTGCGGTGTCTCTGTCGCCCCTCTGTCGCTTTTTTTAATAGCAAGACCATAAAACCGCTACTAAACTGGAACTACTGTACAAAGCTTATACTTTTTCTGGCAACACTGATTTCACGTGGTAAATGTGACCATACTGAAACACATAGCACTTCTTACAGTTGTTTTATTTGTTACAGTTCATTTTTTTTTCATTCCTGTTCTGAATACCCCCTGTATATGCATTGCCACCGTCCAGCCTTCATTTCTGTTCCGAACACGCCCTGTATATGCGAAATTCGACGTGTCGGATGATTCCTTGGACCGCGTCGTTGTACACATTGCAGTCAGTGTAGGAATACCCGTATTTCGCCGGCGTAATTTTTCTTAAACTTTCGTTTTAGCATATTTCTATTAACAGGACCTTCATTTATTTAAACAAATTCATTTTATATACGTAATCCATCCTTATTTGAGTTCAAAATCGCGTGTATGTGAGGAATTGAACGAATTATAACGAAGTTCTACTTCTGGACGCGTATTATGCGTGATCTTTGCCCTTTCAGCCGATTGGTTCCCTCTGTTACTAAGAAAGTTCCCCGGAGGTAAGATTAGAAGGTGTCTCGCTTGTTTATAATCTTTCCTTGTTTGTCAAACGAGAAATGTTGCGCCATTGTCAGAACGAAACTTGCCGTCTCTTGGGTCACACTCTCTTTTCGTAAATATTTTTATTTGTGCGTGCCATTACATCGAAGGGATGTTAGTGCATTTCTACGGCTAATTGCCGACTCTGATTAGACCCAGTTGCGAGACAGGAAAAACCGCGTGTCCCGTGGTTTGTCCCAGCTTCGGTAACAGACCGAGGTAAGTTCTATACGCAGCAACTCTCGGTTTGACTTATGTGGTCGTTTTATTTTATTGCTTATAGGCTTTTATCATGAGCTTCTAGCAAGAGCTATCGTTAATCCTAGATTTTAATCTTGGACCTATATCAAGAGTTATTTCTCGTTGGGTGCATCGCGAATTATGGCGTTGGAAGTTCCCTCCCTCGCCCCTCTACGCGGAAGCCGGCACACTACAAAGCGTCGCTGCGACATTGCCGCAAAGACACCGACAAACGAATCGGACATCAAAGGAATAAAGGTCGGAGCGTTACAATTTCTTTTCTTAGTTTTGAGCGATATTTCGCGGATTTAGTTTTTGATCCATTACTTTGGTTTTGCCGCAATTAAACTTGCAACTTATTGCGTAACCGCCGGTGTAATTTAAATATGATAAAGTAGACGAGCGTTGACGCGCGCAAATAAACGGAGATTGTATTCTGTTGTATTCTGTTGCACTAGTTACGATTTGAATTATTTTAATATAGTTTAATGCGAAGTTCGGATCCGACCAAGTTGAATATGTTGTAAACGTTTGTGTTCCCCATATTTTATTTATTTGTGTATATTCTTTTATGATTGTTGTTTGTGACTAAGTAAATTGACATGTTCTGGATGTAACGGGTTTTCTTAATTTTCACCTTGTCCCCCTTTCAAAAAAAATTAAGTGGCGCCTATTTTCTTATGGGTTTGGCCTTCGCGGTTTGGATTTGAACCCTCCCGTCCCACTGTAGCTGGCTGGCAACATTGGAGTAAAGTTTCGCTCCAATGTAAAACTTCTGCCTATCTACGCAGGTAGGTAGCATATTTTTATTATTTCTTTTTATGTTAAAGCGCAAAAAAGTAATAAAAGACGAAAAATTCATTAAATCAAAAGAAACAAAAACGAAATAAAACAAACAAACGAAGGAACGAAAAGATCGACCTTAAATTTGGGGGATTTCGATTAGTATTCATCAAATTTATGATGGACTTAGGTAACATAAAACAATTAGAAATTCCTAGATTCATGAATTTGTACACTGAGAAAACAAAATGCATTGATATAACAGTTTTCTTTTTGTTGTGAATAAAAATGTTGATTACACTAAAATTTTTGTTAAATAGGTGTACATACACATGTTACTGTAACAAAAATATCATTTTAATTTTGTGTGGTTACTTTAAATAAAATTTATTATTACAGAAATTTACAACTAAATATTTGGTTTATTGTAAACAAAGTATTTGTGTAACATAACAGTAAGCTATTTGATTTATTTGTTTTGACATGGTAATCTGATTAGTACAAAATAAAATTAATGACATTTATATAAATGTTAAATTATAAAAAAAAATTGTTTGAACGTATTGAAACGAAATCTTTTGTTGGACAAACAGTTTTTTGGTTGGATTAACACATCTTGTTTTCTCAGTGTATTAATGTTAAATTTTAAATATATTCGAAATTTCCCGCCAAAACAAATGGGTTAATTCCATCGGAACCCGATAGATGGCGCTGACATTTAATAGCGCAGAACCGCGACAGATGGCACTGGCACTCAATAACTCCGAGAGTTGTATGCATTTTTATTTCACAAGAGATTTCCAATTTCATTCTCAGTACATAATAAAATGTTGGTTAAGGAAAATATTAAAGGTACAATGCACACGGAAAAGAAAGTAATAAGGGTGTACAAATTGAAAGAAAAGGAAGTGTCTGCTAAATTTGAAAGACAAGTAGAGGAGAAACTAGAGAGAAATAGTGACCAATGGGAACAAACGGGCATGGAGGAATTGTGGAAGTGTTTCAAAGAGGTAGTTTTGGAAAGAGCAGAAGAAACTTGCGGAAGAAAGGTAGTGTTTAGACGAGCGTTAAAATGGTGGAGCGTTAAAATAAAGGAACAAATAAAAAAGAAAAATGGAAATATTATCTAACACACACAAGACGGATAGGAACTACATGGAGCAACGCATAAAAGTTAAAGAAATGGTGTTACAAGCCAAACAAAAAAAACATGGGAGGAGTTTGGTGAGAAAATGGAAGCAGACAATAAAGGAAATCAAAAATTATTCTACAAAGTACTAAAGGATCTAAGAAAAGATAAACAACATAGATTAAAACAAGTAAAAGCAAAAAATAATAATAGAATTCTAACTGAAGGGAAAGAAATCATGGAAAGATGGAGGGAATATTTTCAGGAACTTTTTAATGAAAACGTTACAAATAATGAAACACAAGAGGAACGAATTGAAAACAAACACGAAGGAAATGCGGAAAACATACAGCTAGAGGAAGTGGTAAAGGCAATAAAAGAAATAAAGAGAGGAAAATCAGAAGGCCACGATAACATTACTGGGGAAATGTTAAAAAACCTAGGAACAAAAGGGGTTGGTTACATTGTTGACAATGATCGTTAATAAAGCGTGGAATACCGGAAGCATACCAAGTGACTGGAAGATAGGAATAACTTCGCCTTTGTTCAAAAAAGAAGATTCCAGAGACTGTAAAACCTCTGCTCGTTCGCCTACGGTTTTTATAAATCCATGGTAAAGCAATAAACCGGTCACTCGGTCAATGTCGCTCATAAGCAATTCGATAAGGGAAGAAGCTTCTAAATTTCCACTCGTGTTGATTACTGGCTTAATTCCAATTTTTATGTATTGTTAATACGGTTTATAACTGCATTTAAATCACGTCCAGTGTTTCTCAGACGTTTTTTGTAAAAAGTAAACGTAGATTTTTCCGGAATTATTATTGGCCTTTGCCCCAAACGTATGTCAGAGCCTCGCTTCTTTTCTAGTGTATTGCTGGTGGTTACAGTAAGTCAAATCAAATCAAAAAGTTTATTCACTTGCTAATTATAAAAATTAGATGTGATGTGTCAATAGTAACATACATACGTTCCAATACATAAAGTGTAAAAGGAACACGTATACAATTAGGTAAAAAAATCAGTAGAGTTTCTTTTGTTAAACTCTACTGATTTTTTTACCTAATGATAACCAAACAGGTAGTAAATGTGACAAAAAGCAGTAGAGTTTGATAATAATGTTAACCAAAATATTATGTAGTTATTTAAAAATTCCTGAATAGTATAAAAAGCCTTACCTAACAGAAATCCTTTTGTTACTTTCTTAAATAAAGCACAGTTAGTAATATTGCGATATTGTGAATGTGCATTGGTAATTTGTTGTTATAAGTGAGGAACTTATTCGATTACACACTGTATAACATGTCATGAAAATTTTTTTTTTAAATTTATGAAGATTGTATTAAATTTGGTGTACGCGTGGTATAATACACCCTGTACACTCCTTATAATGCATTCTATACAGAGTAATATTATTTTTTCTTCAAAGAGAATCTACACAGCCGATTTAATATAACATGACTAGTAATAGATAAGTCAAAAGAAGTAATATTTTCGGATTAGTCTCCCCTGTGAATTGTATGATCGTAAATCCATGTCGAGCTTAAAAATACCTGTAAGATTGCTTTGAAAAATAATATAATCAAGCACAGAGCATTGTTGTATAAATAATGTGGCAGTTTTACCAGCGCCATTTCAAGCAATAAAAAAACAACTTCTACTTAAATAATTAACTGCTTTTAAGGTGTCTCGAATCCACCTGAGCAAAGGCCCCCGTGTTTACGACATTACGAGCCTCTCGTTGCCTCCATAAATCTTCCCGCAATGCGAAGATGTGTAAATAAAACAAACCCAGCAGGAGCTCGACCTACCTGCCCCGGTGAAGAAGTCAAAATATTGACGGGGAGAACAAACCGCCCCAATTAAGGGGCCCGCTGTAAAAGCGTAAATCTGCTTCGACACGCTCCAGGTAAACTTTCGGTTTTCAACGTGCAATTTTTACAAGTTACACGCGTAATGAATTAGCTGGGCAGTTAAGCAGAGATTTATTGTTTGCCTGTCCTTGACACACTTGGACTGATGTAGTATGTACTAGTTAGTAGGCAACACAGCATGCTTGATTATTATTAGCGTGGAAAGTAAAAGAGCTAGGCTATTGATTCGGGGGGTTTGTATTTTCATAGAAAACTTTTTTTTTCCAATTAGAGCCGAAAATTTTGTTAGCTTATGTGGAACAGTTACCTAGTTTAATAATTTATCCTCTAATTAATTTAATAAGTATAAGAAAAAGTAACTATTTTCAAAACTAAAACGAATAGATAAAATTCAAGTCATCGTTTACTAACGTAAAAATGTTTAATATTAATTATTATTACGTAAGTGATGTAATATTATACAAATGGGTAATTTTTTCCTTTAAAATATCTCGTAAAAAATGTAATTACATATGACATAAATGAAATCAAATGATTATATAACGGTCATTAATATTATCGGTAAATAATGGGCGATCGTTTATTTCCAATTAAAATATTTCCGGAATAATTTTTAACTCTTTCGAAAAAAAATTCATGTTATTTTTAAAACTAACTAAATTAACTAAAAAAAAATTACGTATACAGGGTTACAACTAATTAAAGGCTCACCGTGGGATCTCGTAAACTATAAGAGATACAAAGACGGTTAAATTACAAGAAAATTGCGTTATCTTGGGGTCTATGAAAGTGTGCAAATAAATCTCTTACGTCTTCATTCGTACCTGAAGTATCTTAAAAGAACTAAAAATTCTCAATTTCGAAAACCTTGAATATTTTATTTATTTATTTATTAAAATAAAGGAAATAATGGAACGGCGTTCATGATAAATAAAAATTTCAGGAATAAATTACTAGAGTTTAAGAAAATAAACGGAAGACTCTCATGTAGAAGATTAACTAACAAAATGGCGAATATATCCATAATAAACGCTTACGCACCAACAGAAGCAGCAACACCAGAAGAAAAGGACATATTTTACGAAGAACTAGAAAATACCTGCGAAAAAATACCAAATCATGGGAGACTTCAACACAAAAATAGGAAAAGAAGAATATCTAGAGAACGTAGCGAGGAAAGAAACAATACATGAAATAACCACAGACAACGGAGCAAGGCTGAGTAATCTAGCAGAAGAAAAGAAACTATTCATAGTAAGTACAAAATGTAGACATAAAAGAGAACATAAAATCACATGGACAACAACAAGAAGAAACCAAATAGACCACATTCTAATTAAAAAGAAAAGAGAAAATTTAATGGAAGACGTCAGATCGTATAGAGGAACTAGTGTAAACACAGATCACCACTTAGTAATAGCAAAAACAAAATTAAGAATAGTAAGAGACAATAGAATCAGTAGGATAACTAAAAAATGGAACGTCGAAAGCCCGAAAAAGGAAGAGGATAAAATAATGTTTCAAGAAGAAGTCAGAACGCAACTAGAAAAGAAAATATAGAAGAAGAATGGGAAAACATAAAATCTGCAATAAGTGAAGCGGCAGAAAAAACACTAAGGAGTAAACAAAAGGGAAGAAAAATGAATGGTTTGACAACGAGTGTGTCGATATGATAAAGAGAAAGAGAGAGGCCAGACTAAAATGGTTGCAGACAAGCAAGGAAGAAGAGTATGAAAGGTACAAGCAAATAAGAAAAGAAGGAACTAACCTAATAAAAGACAAAAAGTCGAAATGGATAGAGGCAAGGATGGACGAGCTAGAAAAGGACAACAAGAACAATACAAACAAGAAAGAAAGCAACAATAACAATAAGCAAAAATCAATGGCAAGAGTATGAAGAGTAGATAGAAAGAGAAGTAGAAGAAGAGGCCAGCGATGAAGAGGAAATAATAGAAGAACCAACAAGAGTAAAGTAAATAAGATTATAAACGACTTAAAAAATGAAAAAGCGACAGGGGCAGACAACATCAGTAATGAAATGCTAAAAGAAGGAGGAGAAAGAGAATATATGAGTTGCTCCTAAAAATATGGAAAGAAGAAATAATGCCAGAAGAATGGAGAGTACGAAAAAATGGAGACCTGAAAAAATGCGACAATTATAGAAGAATAACATTACTAAACATAGTGTACAAAATAATGACAACAATGATACTAAAAAGAATGAACAAGTACATATAAAGAGATACCTCTCTTTAGAGGAGAGATGGGTTCAGGCAAGGAAAGTCCACGGTCGATGCAATTCATGTACTAAACCAAGTGATAGAAAAATGCTTTGAAAGAAATGTAGATCTACACATACTTTACGTAGACTTCAAACAAGCGTTTGACAATTTGAAGAGGAAAGCACTATTGAAAGAAGCAATAGCACTAGGAATCCCAGGAAAAATAAAAAGATTAATCAAAATGACACTAGACAAATCAAAAGCAATAGTAATTACACAGGAAGGCATAACAAACCCAGTACAGCAAACAAAAGGAGCAAGACAAGGAGCGCAGCACTATTCAGCATAACATTAGAAGGAGTAATAGGAAGGAGTAATAAGAAGCTGTAAAATAACAGGATCTATAACACAAAAATCTATACAAGTAATTGCATACGCGAATGATATTGATATAGCAAGAGATGCGGAAAAGTTAGAAGAAGTAATACACAAAATAGACGTCGAAGCACGAAAAAGAGGATTAGAGATAAACCAAAAGGAAACAAAATACATGAAAATAAGTAGGAAACAAAAGTCAGAGAATAAATCAAAAATAGAATTGGTAGGATACAAATTCGAAAAAGTCCAAAATTTCAAATACCTAGGCACGATCATTCATAAGTAACAAAACGAAAGAAGTATCGAAATAGCACACTACAATAAAAGCAGGACATAACGCATATTATAGATATAAAGAAATTATGAGAAGTAATCAATTAAGTAAGAAGACATACAGACAGAGTATACAAAGTAGCAATACGTTGAAAAATTGAAGATATTTGAAAAGAAGATAGTGAGAAGAATCTATGGGCCAAAAAAGGTAAGCGAAGAACAATATAGAAGACTAACAAATCTGGAAATAAAAGATATACTAGATGGAGAAAACATAGTAAAAGAAATTAAAGCAAGAAGAATACGATGGTATGGTCACGTAAACAGAAAACAAGAATCAATCATAAAGAAAATAATGAAATGGACGCCACAGGAAACGAGAGCAAATGAGCGACTACAATTCCACAAGGAATGTGTTGTTACAGTGCATTTTTCATTCCTGTTCTGAATACCCCCTGTATATGCATTGCCACCGTCCAGCTTTCATTTCTGTTCCGAACACGCCCTGTATATGCGAAATTCGACGTGTCGGATTATTCCTTGGACCGCGTCGTTGTACACATTGCAGTCAGTGTAGGAATACCCGTATTTCGCCGGCGTAATTTTTCTTAAACTTTCGTTTTAGCATATTTCTATTAACAGGACTTTCATTTATTTGAATAAATTCATTTTATATACGTAATCCATCCTTATTTGAGTTCAAAATCGCGTGTATGTGAGGAATTGAACGAATTATAACGAAGTTCTACTTCTGGACGCGTATTATGCGTGACCTTTGCCCTTTCAGCCGATTGGTTCCCACTGTTACTAAGAAAGTTCCCCGGAGGTAAGATTAGAAGGTGTCTCGCTTGTTTATAATCGTTCCTTGTTTGTCAAACGAGAAATGTTGCGCCATTGTCAGAACGAAACTTGCCGTCTCTTGGGTCACACTCTCTTTTCGTAAATATTTTTATTTGTGCGTGCCATTACATCGAAGGGATGTTAGTGCATTTCTACGGCTAATTGCCGACTCTGATTAGACCCAGTTGTGAGACAGGAAAAACCGCGTCCCGTGGTTTGTCCCAGCTTCGGTAACAGACCGAGGTAAGTTCTATACGCGGCAACTCTCGGTTTGACTTATGTGTTCGTTTTATTTCATTGCTTATAGGCTTTTATCGTGAGCTTCTAGCAAGAGCTATCGTTAATCCTAGACTTTAATCTTGGACCTATATCAAGATTTATTTCTCGTTGGGTATTGGTTTTCATCAAGAGTCTACGGAAGTTGAATTCGATCCGGTTTGTACAAGTGCATCGCGAATTACGGCGTTGGAAGTTTCCTCCCTCGCCCCTCTACGCGGAAGCCGGCACACTACAAAGCGTCGCTGCGACATTGCCGCAAAGACACCGACAAACGAATCGGACATCAAAGGAATAAAGGTCGGAGCGTTACAATTTCTTTTCTTAGTTTTGAGCGATATTTCGCGGATTTAGTTTGTGATCCATTACTTTGATTTTGCCGCAATTAAACTTGCAACTTATTGCGTAACCGCTGGTGTAATGTAAATATGATAAAAGTAGACGAGCGTTGACGCGCGCAAATAACCGGAGATTGCATTCTGTTGTATTCTGTTGCACTAGTTACGATTTGAATTATTTTAATATAGTTTAATGCGAAGTTCGGATCCGACCAAGTTGAATATGTTGTAAACGTTTGTGTTCCCCATATATTATTTATTTGTGTATATTCTTTTATGATTGTTGTTTGTGACTAAGTAAATTGACGTGTTCTGGATGTAACGGGTTTTCTTAATTTTCACCTTGTCCCCCTTTCAAAAAAAATTAAGTGGCGCCTATTTTTTTCTTATGGGTTTTGGCCTTCGCGGTTTGGATTTGAACCCTCCCGTCTCACTGTAGCTGGCTGGCAACATTGGAGTAAAGTTTCGCTCCAATGTAAAACTTCTGCCTATCTACGCAGGTAGGTAGCAGTGTAGCCAGATATACATATACATAGCTGGCCTGACTAAGACTAGGGATACGCTTAATTGTGAGTAAATGAAGGAGAGGCTCATTGAAACTTGTGTGGAAGTGAAATAGAGATATTACAATGTTGCGTAAGAAGGTAGGAATTCGAGCGGCGCCAGTGGCCGGAGCGTAGCCCGTGTTATCAATCGGCAACGTCGATTGATGTAGCTATTTCGTTTACTCATGCGGTTTCTACTATTCCATCCTTCATTTACTCATAAGAAACGCATTCCTAGTCTTAGTTAGACCAGCTGTGTATATATATTAAGATAAAGTCACAAAATTTGGTAATTTTATATTAAATTCGATGGACAATCTAATACATACCGATAGTCAGAAGAAATACCTTATATTAGGATTGACAATTTCGCAGGTACGAGTGTCATTACTTGACATCACTTCCTTTCCAAACTTCATGTAAAAAATACAAATTCTAGAAGGGTGAGCACATGGCGTGGGACAGCCGGTATATGATTAATCTACAGGTCATTCGAATTTTTGCTTTGTAAGCCCCCAATTTTTTGTAAAACCTTGCGATTAAATAAACAATGACTTCCTGCGAATCATTATCGTTGTGAAGTCTGCCAAAAGGTGTTTGCACTTTAACGTACCTAGCCTTGAAATTAAGAGAGAAAAAAAAAACATGTCAACAGAAAAAAAATTTGCAATTAAAAAACTGTCCAAAAAATAATGAATTAATAAAGTTTTATTTCTATGCACAATATAAAATAGAACAATGAAAATGAGCATAACATGAGGATAAGATAGGGTACGATATTAATCATTGTGTGTGAGTCGGGGCATTTAAATTTACAGGACCCTCGGGTTAATGTAATGTCCTGACCTCAACCCAGTTTATTTAGTTAAACAATCGAGTACTCACGGGAGGGAAGTACATAATTTTAATTTTGCATTGAAATGACGCAGCTTGGAAATTCTGCTAAATGTTACGGAACCATTCGTTTAAATAAAAAAATATATAAACTACAAACTCTTGTGGATCCTGATGAAGGGAAAAAATAGTCCCGAAATATTGATGTAATAAAAGAGCGAACGTTTGCTTTTACTTGAATTGATGACCGAAAATCCCCGCATTAACAACTTAACTATTCTTCAACAAGTACGGTCGATACTTCTTGACGTTTTTCTAAAAAAAATATACGTTTGCTCTAAATATATTTTTTTTTAAGGAATAAAAGAGATTATTAATCATTTTTTGTTAAATTCTTGCTACATTGCTACAAGTATTCCTGTAAAGTGGGTGTTTTTTTTTTCAATATTCAAGCGTGGATATTAAAAAAGCTTTGTAATTAAAAAAAAAACTGAAGACAGGCAACACGCAATTGTTTATTTCTGTTCTATAAAGAAAACAACGCAACGATATAAAAATATTGAATCCATAAATTTTGTCCATTTTAAGGCCTACCACGGGCATAATTGTAGATAATAGTCCATCTCTGAATAGAAAGAAAAAACACACTCGTTAGCGTCCAAAATGGCGTCAGACAATTCGCTGACAGTTTTTACCTGAGATTTCCGGTTTTCTCAAGCTTGGAATGGGGCTGAAATACCCCAAAACTCAATCGGTGGTGTACTAGGGTAATTCCGGCAGAGCCGTAGATAAGCACTTCTCAATTCTTTAAGCAAGAGCTTCGATAGTTTCTCTAAGCGTAAGTAAATACTAAAGCCTGAGTTAGGAGTAGAACTAAAACGTGAAGTAGAGCCGAACGTAAAAGCCTGAATAGAAAGAAAGAACAGACTCGTTAGGGTCCAAATTGGCGTCAGACAATTCGCACAATTTTTACCTGAGATTTTGAGTTTTCTCAAGATTGGAATGGGGCTAAAATGCCCCAAAACTCAACCGGTGGTGCACTAGGGTAATTCCAGGAGAGCCATAGGTAAGCACTTCTCAATTCTTTAAGCTTCGATAGTTTCTCTAAGCGGTAAAATACGTCAGCACTGCACCAATTTCCGATGAGGACTGAATTCAAGCGCGAAAGTGAAACGGAAAGGACGCCGAAATTACAAACACGCCGTAAGCGATAGCCAACGACTTTCAAGGCTAGGATCATGCGGCGCTTTCAATAAATGAAAACCGCGGAAAGCAAAGAACACGCGGTGTTGCCAGATGAACTCGAGATGCAGCAGACGTTGCCACGTTTTCGTAACGGAAATTCAAACGTAACAGCTGCACACGACAAACCACTGAAATCATTTAAATTTAGGGCCCAATCTTCAAGATCAGGAGAAAAATCAGACGGTTCTTAGAGCAACGTGTTGGGTATAGAGTTACACGGGAAAAAACTTCGCTTTTATCGCAACTGACGCCGCCGCCATCTCTTAATCAATATTGTCAACTGCTTTCTTCGACTCGAATGGCGTTTCATGACGCTTCGTAGGGATTTTTTTTTCCGTCGACGATTTGATTATTTCACCCTCCTCCAGAAAGTCGTCGATCTTCTTTTGCTTCTTTCATTTAGCTGCGCGCTCAGAAATTTAAAATAAGCGCCACGCCGACACATGGGATGCGTTCAGACATTGTATTCCGGGTTCACTCTTTGATAGTACATTAGCGAGTCAAAAAGACTGTAACAGTTGGCAGTACTTTTTTCTGCGTCTTTTTCATCTTGAGGTTTATGTAAGCTCATCGGTGTTGTCTCATCCCCCGATATTTCGAGCATCAGAGTTCCAAAAATAGACAAATCTTTCAGACAAGTGAAAGGAGCATTTTGGTGTACCGTGTATTAAGTTAAATTGCTTTGTTTTGGCCTAAAGAAGCTTTAGTAAATTTTTTACACCTAATTATGACTCACCCTGTATATTTGTTGGTGTAAAAAATTTTGGCAACAACTTTCGTAGGGAAGAAAATCTAATAATGTATTTTTTGCACGAAAAACAGACAGGTTATAATCAGACTTCGGACATTTCTGAGTGTTGCCATCGTTACGCAATACGAGGGCTTGTTACGGGTGAAAAATTTATTTAAATCATTTTCGGTATTGCGAGTCACTCTGTATTGCGTGGGAACACGAAAGGTCCATTGTGCCTACGAGCTCTTCTTCACGTTTCAACATAGTGCACCGGAAAACAAAAGCCATTGCCTACGCCTCACGGTAATGTTGTCTCCCTCATACCCTGTCGTAAGTCAACTGTCTTCTTTTAGCAACCCCCGTCTTTACCTCGTCCGTCGATCTCGATGCACGACGGAAATTGTGAAAACCGCCAGAACTTAGACATCGTTTTGTTTGTGTTTGTGTCTGATTTTGAAGAATTCTTCAGGCTGAAATTGCCGAAGTGAATTATGTATGGTAAACAAGATACCGGATTCTGAAATTGTCACTCCCTGCGTCTACAAGCATTCGTAATGCTTTTCGAAGACTAATCCCGATCAAATTCAATTAGGTAAATATTTTGGCGTCATTCAGACCTTTTCTCTTCCTACTTAGACTTTTCTACTATTACCCCCCTGTCCACTCTATCCTTCGTGGTGATATCTGAGGCCAATCAGCCTTGAATTAACCCCAACGACGGTTACTTCTCCGCCATACTCCCCAGTCTGTTCGGATTTGAATTCGTCCAACACTAGTGGTAGCCTTTCAGCGGGAGAGGTCGCTGGGAATGGCGACACGCCTTCTTGGCTTCACAACCCCTCCGCCGAATTCGACTCTCGTTGGACATCGTCATCGACTTGATAGCTGACGTGTACTGGAGCGGACGATGTAAATCACAGGTTGGATTTTATTTTGGATTTGCGATATATCAAGTGTTACTTTTGAGTTAAGCAACCTTTTGTTGCACGAGCTTAATTAATTGATATTTGAGATTTCTTTATTTTTGACTTTGTAAACGAAAGTCGGATCCGAATTTTCGGCATATTTATTTGACAATTTCGTGTCTTTACATTTTCTCTATTTAAATCTTTAACCCCTTTTGGGTTTTGTGTTACTCGTGCTTCCTTATTTCCACAAATAAAAATAAGTGTGCTCTACTGGTAAATTGTATTTTATTAGTAAATTCAGTCCCTTTACTTTTGGGGTTACGTACGACCCATAACCCATCTCCTCGAGTCTAACCGGTCGGGAGGTGATTTTAATTTGCCCATCTCTACAGTTGCAACCAGGTAGGTAGCAGACTAATGAAAAGTGGCCATTCATTGGCAACACTCCGAAATGTCCGAAGTCTAGTTAGTCTAGATGCAAAGATTAATTTCTAACATATAGTAAAATGTAGGAATCAATTAAACTAGAGAAAAAATACGAGAAGTTTTACAAATAAAGCGAATCAGTACAGAAGACAAAAAGAAATAGCAAAGCCAAGTTGGCAAGAATATACTAAATAAAACTAGAAGGACAAAAAGCGAGAGCGTTGAACCAAACTGAGCTGGGTTAAGCAAATTGTAAAAACGAAAGAGGGGAAGTTCAAGAAGCAAACAAAGAAAAGAGTGTCCGTCTCTCTGTATCTAGTACCATGGTTTGGGTGAGAAAACATTAATTTAATTGCCCACTTGTTATGTTATTACTATTAGAAACTAACAACTGTTTTATCTGATTTACAAAATGCTATTTTCATCCCAACATTGGTGTGAAGTGAAACACAACGAGTTCGTTATCTACTTTTGTAAAGAATATGTAAGTAGGAGAACGAAGGAAAGAGGCAAGCAAAAAGTGGTAAGAATCGGAAAGGAATTTAAGGACGTATAAGGGTAGAATTAAGGCAATGAAGGTGAAAAAGGTAAATTTTAAGACAAAAGAAAAATAAGCCTTCTTATACAAGGGTCTTATTGCCTAGCCCTTCCGATCTAAAAAATTGAAACCCAATAAAATTCGAGGTCTAATGCCATGAAGATCGCTGTAACCATCGAAATAATTGCTCCAGACCAAACCCTCCATCTTTGGGAGACAAACTCAAACATATTGCGCCAGTGCAACATTGGCGACTTCGTCATTTACTTTTTACATTTACACAGTTCATTTTTTTGCTAAATGCGAATCGATCGATTTATTGTTGTGGCTTTGTCTTCTGCGATAGCTCTTTTTACTTTCGCTTTTGTTCCAGAGTGTTTCTGTTTTTTTTTCTCTCTTTTTGCCAGTCGTTTAGATGTGAGGTCTTTTCAGGTGAAGTTACTTGGGCCATCTGTCATATTCCTGCTCTTTACATGAACCCACCGTAACAATTGTCAATTTCCTTTATCCTCTCTTCTTTTAACGTCTTTATTTTTCCTCTTTCCAATCGTCTCTTTAATTTTTTTGCTTCACCTCTCTTCTTCCGTATCTCCTTTTCCATCCACGATTTTTTGTTTTGTTTCTTTCAGTCTTTTGCATATGACTACTATATAATTTTTTCTCACGAAAGTCACTTAAGAATTTCTTTTACATTCGTTTTACTTAAACCAACCAGACAAGTTGCCGACATCTTAATTTTCTTTGGATATTTGTTTTGCCCGCTTTGTTTGTCTCTTAAAGTCTTTGTTTTCGTATTTTTTCCATTCGCCATTTTCTAAATTCATTCTCCAGAAAGCCCATTCCGAAAACAAGTCACAGAACTTTTATGTATGTAAACTTCGCAGCAAAATTAAAGGATAATTAACAAATTAACAATAATTCGCTTATAATCAATGTATATAGTGGTAACTATTCCTATTTACATTATCACTACCAGCAATAATAAGAATAACAAGGCAATAACTTGCTGTCTTCTTTCAAGGATAACATACCAAATTTTCTGCCAAATAAAAGTCAATTCGATACCACCTTGACTACCTCCGAATATACACACTCGATTAGACCTCACGGAATTCGAATTTAATGACATCTTCCACTCACGATTCTACCAACTCCTCAGTGATTTTCCTAATGCACCGATGGATCAAGGACTCAAGATGGGGTAGATAGCTCCTTTGTTGTAAGCGGAGAGTCTTTCTTTTTTCTCTCCCCATTCACTGTAGCATATACACAGCAAAACTATACGCCATTTTTGAGGTATTAAATCACTGTGATCCTGATGTGCGGCGGAATTGATTATTTGTGCGGACTCTCTCAGCACTATCCAAGGCATTTCGAACCATTTCAGTACCGACCCATTAGTCTTGTGCATTCTTAACAGACTGCACCAATACACAAGAAAATGTACTTTCATATGGGTACCGAGACATAAAGGCATTTCTGGGAACGAGAATTTCGCAATTTCCGGAGTTCCATCACAAGTCCAAATTCGCAATCAAGACACTAAGGCGGTTTTCAAATCGAAAGTTCTTCAAAAGTGGCAAGATAAATGGGATGGATATGGGAGAGTCTTTCACGTCATTAAACCCTCCACCAAACCCTGGCATTTACCAACATCCTTAACCAGGAGGGAATGAGTTGTTCTTACTCGGCTCAGAATTGGTCATTCGTTTTTGATTTCCGTCTACCTATTGACCGGCGAGGAGTCGAGCCCGACGACGATGAAATATGCCATTCTAGACCGTCCCCGGTTTATTGAGCAACGCATTAGGTTTCAGATCGAGGGAACAATTTCTCATATCTTGGGTAAGAACCCAAAAAGTATTGACTCCATTCTCTCTTTCGTGAAGGCAGTAGGGTTGTTTCATAATTTACATAATCAAGAACAGTTTAGCAATAAAACAAGAAACGCAAAATTAAAAGCAAAGTTAAACATTTATTGGCTTAATATCGAGTTAGACCTCCTCTCGCTGCTATACAAACTCTCATACGAGAAGGCATGCTCTCAATTAAGCAGAAATCTCTTCTTGGGTAATCTTCATCCAAGCTGCTTGAAGATTTCTTGAGAACTCTTTGAGGGTTTGAGGAAGGCGTGGAAGTTTCAAAGTTCTTCCTCCTATGGTACTCCAAAGATTTTCAATCAAATTTAAGTCAGAACTTCGCGCTGGCCAGTTTAAAGCTCGAAGATTGACAGCAGAAATCTCATTATTGACAATGTTCATATAACTGAACTGAGGTCCTTACACAGCAGCAAAAGGTTCTACAACGGGAATGATAACGTCGTTCAAATATCTTACTATTGTCATTGTACCCCTGCTTGTAATAATCAGGTCGGTACGGTTTGCAAAAGCAGCCTCACCCCACACCATAACTGATCCACCATCAAATTGGTCCACTTACCCTATGCATCATTTAACAAATCTTTCTCGACTTAAACAAACTCTGGATTCATCAGCGAATAAAACATGACGCAGGTCATCAATTGCCCAAATTTGCGTAAATTTGAGCAAATGCTAGTCTTTTATATGCTGCAGTCAAAACTGGTCCTGTTACTGGCGTATAAGGTCATAAATTCTCTAACCTTATCAGTATCTTTACTTATAACCAGGGATCACATTTGGGGTCACTTCCTGCGGAGAAAATACGAAAACTTGCTATTCAGAGTGTACACAGGAACAATAGATCGAAGAGTGGGAGGATCGATCGCCGATTGCGCTGCTGCCTTTAGACAAGGTGGGGACGGCCGAGTACAGTCAAGTTAGAAGTGCGTGGCCAGTAAGTGGTCTCAAATATGATCCTTGCTTATAACCGTTCTAGTGGTAAGCTGTAGGTCGCCTTTAACCGGTTTTGCTGTATAAAACCTTCTCCGTTTTACAATAATTTGCATGAGGTGGTTCTCTGCAGCTGTTGTTTTCTTTTTTCTGCCTTGACAGGATCTGCAAGCAAAATGTTCCGGTTTCTCTGTAACTGTTCCCAAACCCTAATGATAACAGATTGTACAAAGTTAAACTTTCTATCAACTTCTTCTTGCGTATGACCTTCCTCAAGAAGAGTCACCAATTTGACTACATACACTTGTTTCAAATGATTTATTAGACGATTATGTTGCATGTTTCATAAATTGAATAACGTTTCGAAGTTTTTTTATGCTGCAAAGTACGTAGGACAGGAAAAATAATTCCGTGTTGTCATCACTGTTGTCGATATCTTGTATTTTATGCAAAATTTTCTCGATGTTTACTTAAAAATTATGTTAAGAAAACCATACCTTATGATCTTGTCTTGTAACAACTGTTTTAAAAGTTATTAGTAAAATATGAAAAATCTTAGTTATCCCCTAATTTTGCTGCGAAGTGTAGTTATCTCCTTCTAACTTTCGTGACAACAAAAACGAATGAGGACATAACAAATTGGTTTTCA
Source organism: Dorcus hopei (assembly GCA_033060865.1). Lineage (NCBI taxonomy): Eukaryota > Metazoa > Arthropoda > Insecta > Coleoptera > Lucanidae > Dorcus > Dorcus hopei. The sequence goes on from CM065425.1 coordinate 73,973,146, forward strand.
GCGTAAGAAATCGGCAATTCGTAAATCGTCAAGTTCAATGCGTAAGTTAAATTCAACAAAATGTTGAGGACGCGACCGCGAGAAAATTCACCACCTAAAACTTAAGTAAACAAACTACTTGATCTTTGCCGTCATGAGTCAGGACTGAGTTTCAAAATAAAACTGCGTTCGGAGGATATCAGCTGCAACATCTAACAGTCGCCGACGTGATTCATCGAAGAAACCGGCTTATGCAAATATAACCAAAAGCGAACGATCCAAGAAAATCACGATGACTACTAGAGCAAGTACTCCATACGAAAGATTCTTCATAATCGGAAATTCCGGTGTAAACCACATAAAAGGGAACTGAGTTTGACGACAGATATCACATAGCCGGTAGTTGTGTGGTCGTCTACAGGGAGACTCCCAGAGCCCGAAGGCGAAATTAACATTCACGGAAGTCCTAGTGTGTGAACAAACTCCGAAAATCCGCCCGTCCCTCTGTACCTAGTACCATGGTTTGGGTGAGAAAACATTAATTTAATTGCCAATTTGTTATATTATTAGAAACTAACAGCTGGCTTATTAGATTTACAAAATGTGTGAAGGTGTGAAGTGTGTTTTACATAGATAGGAGTTACAAGCCCCTTTTGGATTCTTCTTGACTCTTGACCAATAGTGTCAAGCCATCATAAGTTTATTAGCAGAAAAAAATATTACGTTTGGTATTTCCCATACACTCCAAGGATGTACGACATACTTAGGGTGCACCAAGTACACTGTTAAATGATTCTCTTTGAACCATAGTTCAAACGACACATGAACAATACGGACTTGCTTAATTGTGCTCGGAAGGATCGTGTCCCTCTCATTTGTCTTTCTTTCGGGCGGCATTACTGTGTGAATTAGGGCATGCACGTGCAGCAGGGGAGGCACGTGAACGATTCAGGCCTGAGCCGGGCAGAGGTGCGCGCGGGGCGCTTCTCAGAAATGTATTTTGGAAGTGCGAGGAGCATAACGGAGCGGCTCTTTGTGCCCATTGTTGTACACACGTCGCGCAGTTGACGTTAACGCAAAGGAGTCCCTCCTTTGAAGTTATGCGTCGGTTCTCGCTCTCTTAACGCGGTTTTGTTTTTCTTTTACGGACGTTTAAAAGCAGTCGAGTCAAGTGACCGATGCACATTTTGCTTTTAGAAATAAGTACACTCATCAAAAGTGACACACGTTTTTTTTTGTAACAAACCTAATTTTTTCAAAACGTTCAAAATCGAAAGTGTTGCGTTCCGTTGCGCCATCATTAACTAACAAAAAAAAATTGGTTTTAAGTGCAAATTTTAAACAGCAGAGGAAACAACTGAAACGCTTCGGTTCGTTTTCTATTTTGACAGAAAATTGCGCAACGAAATCAAATAATTTCGCAAAGCCGCGCAAGTGCAGCGTTCGTTAACTTTCTTCGGCACACACGCACCCGAATCTCAGATAACCTAAAATGAAAAAGTTTTAACATCTTGCAAATATCCGGTGGCCTATTACGTAATTATGACCTATTACTCACAATAACAAAAGGGACACGTCTAATTTTTTTATGTTTGAGAAATACTGGTCCACACTGATTCGCGAATGAGTTCCAAGTTGTTTGATTAAATACTAAAACAAAATCTAATAAGTAACGAAGCAGCAGGTGATGTATTTTTATTGAATAAAAATGTTATTACAATGTACAGTGGGATCCCGATAAAATGCGCATCCTTTCCCAAATAGCTACGATAAAATTTATGCAGAATTAAAATTAGAAGTTGATCATTTTATTTGTTTTCTTGTTTTACCCCCAATTTTACAATCGTCGGATAATCATTATTCTTAGAATAACGTGACGTAGGTGTGAAGTAGATATGGATGAACGTTAAAGGATATTCGTTATTCCGTACTTATTCCACGATTATAAAACTGAGCCTTAATGTCATACTGTGAGTATACTTTGACTTCAAATAATTCTACGCCTTGTTTAATATAATGGAATAAATACTATATTTTAGATCTTTTTTGATTGCCTTCCCACTTAACATTGCATTCTAACAACTCCATACATTTTTATCTTCAATTTATTCGGTTCCTTTTCCCTCGATTGACAAACCATGAGAAATAAAATTCGTTACGAGCGTTCAAGGTCTTCTTCCAGCAACAAAAAGTTTATCGCGAATCTACGAGGCTTCAACAGGTGAGTTTTTTTTAATTTTTTGTTGTTGAAGGTCTCTGAGGGATTTGAAAAGCCATCGGCATTAATTTGGCAATTTGTATCTCTATTACTTTCGACTGGGATTTGAATGAATAGCTCCGCAAGCTACTTTTTTCTCGCCGAAGTTATTTTCTCAAAGTAGAACGCTCCGTGCAGTAACTTGACCTGAATCGGTGGGTTTCCAGATCGTAATTAAATGTAAACTAAGTATAATAACCGACCGTGCGCCCGTTGACATACTGACACGATGCATTTATTGAATTAGCTCGAACGTAACAGCCAGCGAGATATCTTTTTCCAAAAATCGAAACCAGTTTTTGAAAATTAATTTCGCCGCTTTAGGTTTCTGGTGTCTAATTTATACGAAAGTGTATAAATAAATAACGAGCAGAAATTAGATCACAGTGACATTTTTATCGCGGATTTCACTTTTGCGTTTCGCAACAAGTCGCCGCCGCCGGTATATAAAACATAAATAATCGTCGCTCGTGTTATACAATCCTCACTTTATGCAAATCGGAGAGGAACATTGTCTCCTAAATGTCTGCATAATAATAAAAAAAAAAAAACATCGGCATTGGATTCGTCGCCGAAGCTATTTAACCTAAATTTAGTTTAAAAGAACGACTTGCGTGGGAGGAATAGAAATTAAAAAGATTACAAAATGGTCAAGTATTTGATTACTTCCGTTTAAACCGGAAGTTATCACACCGTATTCTGTTCTCATTTTCCTCGTAGAGTCCACCGAGGAGGGTGTGTAGAATTTGATAAGGCATTAAGTCCGCCCCTGTACGCAGATATAATTAATTCACTTAGGTGAATGCTATTGTTATTTAATCCAGCGTCTGGTAATTATCATCAAAACGAGCCTTAATGGCTTCGTGCACGGTATTGTGTGAAGACAAGTCAGATAGGCAGAGATATGCACGCACTCACACAATTAACTTATTAACAATGCTGCAGACGAACCGCACCGGAAATCATCGTTGCTAGTTTGCGCGCCCAGTCGAGCATGTCCTGCATCCACGCAGTGACGCAACCGTTTCCACTGGTTCGGACCAGCGGGTTCCCCACACCAAATCAGCCCGTTTCGGTAACATTTTTTTTCCATTTCCTCTTGTGGGTTAGTCAAACTCATACTGATCATTGCAGTTTGTTCAGAGAGTGTCTGTCGTATTGTTGGCGAACAGTACAACGCCGTACCCGACGAGTGTCCGGGTCAACGCAAGCCGACGTCCCCCTATTATAAATTCCTCTTAATTAATTTTTGTCTCTTCCTATGTGTATTGATGGAGGTCGAGAAAACGCTTTGAATTATCCTCTTAGCCGCCCGTTTGAATTAATGCTAGGTTTTCCGATTAAACGGGTTGTACTGTACGTAGCTACTTTAACTGTCTTATAATCGTGTGCAAAATATAAGGAAAGACATTTCTTGCAAGTAAAAGTAAACGTAAACGTATTTGGTTAAAAAAAAACCTTGAATCAAATACATAAGTGAATTTGTTTGTGATATCGTAATAAGTGGTCGATTCTAGTGTAATTATTTTTCTTCGTGTGCAATTGCTTTTAAACACCGTGCGCGACGAGTGCCCAGGTCACCGCCAGCCGACGTCCCCTAGTATCAATTTCTCACGTGTTCTCTTATAATAAAATACTTTCATTTCTCCGCTCCCCCCCTTCCTCCTCCCTGGAGTTTGGAGGAGCTCATCATCACAACTGAAAGCTGAAAGTTTGGATCGTTTTAATAAAAAAAAAAAATCTAAAACAGTGTTGTTTGTAATTCGGTCTTAAGCGTATTTTCTTCTAAGAGTTCTAAAATAGTTTTATTTTCAAATTAATTTACTGTTCAGAAAAGTAATGCTTTCATCAAAACTGAAAGCTAGAAGAGTCAATTGTTTTAATAAAAAAATATGTCCTCTCCGTTTAGTTCTAAAATAGAGCTGTTTGTGATTCGGTTTCAAGTGTACTTTTTCCCGAGAGTTCTAAAACAGTTCTGCTTTCAAATTAGTTTACTGTTCAGAAAAGCGGCGCTTTCAATCGTTTTATCGAAGCTTGAGTTCATCGAATTTGCTCTAAAATGTCTTTACTTCTAGGGGTTCTAAAACGGTTTTGTTCTTAAATGATTTACTGTTTGGAAAAGTGCGCGCCTTCAATGCCTTTGTCAAAGCTGTAATTTTCCCGTGTTTTGTTCTAAAAAGCAGAATGAACGTAACTGTTTTATTAAATTATAGTGCGCGAGAAAAGTTTCGTAATAAAACTAAACCGTTTTAGAACTAATACGGAAGCGCTTTCATAAAATAATAATAACAATTTCTTTATTAACTAAAAAAGCTAAATGATTAAAAGCAGGTTTAGAAAGTGAGGGAAAACTAGTACTGCTTTAGAACAAACACAGTAGCTTCCAATTTTGAAAAAAAAAAACTCGTAAAAGCACGCCAACAAATTTAAAAAAAAAAAAACAAAATTGTTATAGAACCAGCACGGAAACGTCCTGATAAAAACAGAACCGTTTTAGAACTAACATGGAAGCGCTCTGATAAAATAATAATAATTTCTTTATTAACTAAAAAAGACTTAGAAAGTGCAGGAAAAAACAGTGCTGTTTTAGAGCAAACTCAGTAGTTTTCAATTCTGAAAAAAAATGAGTAAAATCACGCCCAGAAAAAAAAATAGAACTGTTACAGAACCCGTAAGGAAACGTTCTGATCCAAACAGGTTTTAGAAATCGAGAAATAAACAGCACTGTTTTAGATCTAATAAAATGAACGGAAAAACAGACCTGTTTTAGAGCGGTCGTATCTTTCAGTTTCGATCGAATGAGTATAAAAACCAGACGAAGAAACTAAAAAGAAAAATGGAACTGTTTTAGAACTAGCTCAGAAGCGTTTTGGTTGAGAAACCTACGAGAAAAAGAAAACTGTTTTAGAACTAAAAACAGATAACTGCGTTTTCGATTGATTAAAGTAGGAAATAGAGAACTGTTTCTTTTGATGACAGAACTTTTTTAGAACAAACGCTTGATGATGTGAAGCTTTAAAAAACCAACACCGTTTTAATTTAGAACTAACATACAACTGTTTCAGAACTACAATAGAACAATTCTGATGAAATGAGTGAAAGGAGGTGAAGAGAACAGTTAAACCGTCTTGTTTAAATTTTCAATTTTTGATGTAAAGTTCTAAAATAATGCTGTTTTTAAAGAGTACTCTGTCGTGTCTGGTTTCAATCACTTTTGAAAAGTGAACGCTCCTACGTTTTGTTCTAAAAGATTTCTATTTATTGTTGGAATTTCCTCTAACTTTTCTCTACTTCGGTCGATTCTAAAACAACTCTACTTTTGACTTTTTGCTGTTCAGAAAAGTGTCTTCAGAAAAGAGTCTTCCTTTGTTTTGTTCTAAAAATTAAACTGTTGTTAGACGCTCCGTTTAAAATTTAGATTTTTCACGTTTAGTTCTAAAAGAACCCTGTTTTTAAAGATTACCTGTTTGAAAACTGAAGCCTTTCTAGGTTTTGCTCTAAAAGAGCTCTTTATCAATCAACAAGGATTTTGGAATTTGCTCTAAATTGTCTTTACGTTTTAAGAGTTCTAAAATAGTTCTGTTTTCATTTGGTTTACTGTCTTCGACAAAGCTGAAATTTTTCATGTTCTCTTCCAAAAAAGAAACTTATTTGACGTTAATTAATTTGATTTTAAAAATTATTCTTGATGTTTCAGTTCTAAAATATTCTATTTTCAATCAGTCCGTTTTGAAAACTGGACGTTTCGTCATCTTGTTCTAAAATAGTTCTACTGTTTGCTCTTAAGGGGCTTCACTACTAAGCGATCGAAAAGCATTCTATTTTTAGGTCTGTTCGACAGCTCTGCACTTTCCTACACTTTTTGCACCAACCGCTCCTGAGAGAGTGCGATGATATAACGAAGTGCGAAGATAACATAAGTAGGAGTGAGAAAAATAGAGGAAAGATATTAAAAGTGTAAAAAGTGCGGAGCTATCGAACAGACCTTTTAATTAGTGTCCTGCGCTCATTTAATCACTTCATAAAAATTGGGATCTTTTATGTTTTGCTCTACAAAAGTTATTTCGAGTTTAGTTCTAAAAGAATGCTATTCTCAATCTGCTTTCAATCTACCAGTCATATTTGAAAACTGATCTAGTCTATAAGAGTTCTGTTAGTAAGTAGAGTTTTAAAATTTGCTTCTAATTGCCTTTAGTTCTAAAACACTTCTGTCTTCCAAAAGATAAATAAAAAAATTGAGCCATGTGCTACATTAAGCCCGCTATTAGTACTAGGAGATTCTATGCTATTTTGTTAATAGTACAGTTTGGTAATTTCGTTTGTTAAGTCTTAATCTACTTCTGCGAACAGAAATGTTACTGTTATCACATAGCGCGATGCATTTTAATGAACCACGCGAACCGCCGCATATTCAGGACAAACTTGTAGTTTATCGAAATATTTCGGCTCTTGACACCGATAAACTAAATTTTTTGTTACATATTTGATGGCCTGAAATATTCTTTCTGTGATTTCACAAATTACTATATGCCGGGAAGAATTAGGCTTCTTGCTGCCATTTTGTAGCTTATTTGTTTATAATTAAAGTGAAATAAATTTCAAAGAAATACTACAGCAGATTTCCGTCGCAATAGAAATTCGAACTCGAGTCTTCTTAAGTCTTCTTAAGCTATTGCGACTTCGAGTCGCACCTGGCATGTAACCAGAAGACTCGAGTTCGATTCTTCATTGTGGCGGAAATTTTTCTGCCAAAGATTGCGACAATGTTTCTTTGAAATTTATTTCACTTTAATACATTTACATATTTATTTAATCTTATTTGTTTATTCGATTCTTTCTCCATACTTTAGTATTTAAAATTTTGTGTTGAGTTGTACCAAAGTCCATCAATTATTTTTTTGTGTTTTCAGTCATTTTTATTGCACCATTTGCTCGTGAGTATTAAGCCACATCCAGACGACATGGCCAACGTTAGCCAGTGTTGGCTATTGGGTGGTTTGCCATGCCGTGTGGACGAAATACACATGGCCAATGAATGCCAACCAATCGCCAATCTTGGCATTGGAATGCGTTCACTATGAGGGCGGTTTTTTCGACACACATCAAAGAGTTTAACCAATGTTGGCCTTCACATGCCATCACGCTTGTTTTTACGTCCAGACGATTTGAACAGTTCGCACACGAGATTTCTAGGATATCATTTATTTTTGTGTATTGTGCGCGTTGAGTTGTACTAACTTGCTTTCGGTTTACTGTTTACGGCTTTTTTTTTTTAATTTCACCAGAAAAATGTCATCAGAGACCGAATGGAATAACCCGTTAATTTTGGAATTCCTCAACTTTATGAAAAATACCCAGTCATTTGGGATCCGAAAGAACCACACAAGCACTTGCAACAACCGTATCATATTCTTTGTTCTCCAAGTCTTTTTAATTTAGGTAACAAATGTTGGTAGCTATTCGCTATACATTGGCCGAACTTTTTTATCTTGGACAAGCAAATTCAATCATATGGACAAGCAATGTGCAAATGGTAAACTTGCCCAACGTTGGTTAAAAATTTTGTTACCAATGCATTCACCAACGCTGGCTGACGTTGGCCATGTTGTCTGGATGCGGCTTAACAGGATGTCCAGTTGAACATTTACCGAATCTGCACCTATTCGGACTCGCTTTCATATTATGGAGAATTAACTTTATGGTTCGAATTCAATTATATTTTTGTAACGCAAAATTTAATAATAAATAAAGTAAATATGTAATTAAAACAAGAATGAAAAGTTTAGAGCACTACATTCTGTGATCACTTTTTGACCTAACATTGCACAGAGGCTGCTCGAGGAATCCTCTGCAATCAAAACCGACTTGCAACGAAATTCTTTAAAACAAGAATGTTTAATATTCCGATTAAACGAAAAAATCAATGGCGCGGCGTCGTCGCCTAAAATACAGAATTCGTTTTCCCAGGAACGCGCGAAATTTAAACTTTCTTATTTAGTCAGCAGTAAATAAAAACAACAATAATGCAGAGTTTGAAGTTTAAAAGCAATTAGCGGGAAAAGAAGGTGGCGCCATCTATCCAACAAGTGGGCAAATTACGAAGAAAATCAGTGGCACCTTCTATAGTTTATATTTTTATTTGAGAGGTTGATTTGCAGGAGGAGAAGAAAAACGAATAAATAAAAAACCAGAAATAAAAAATCAATGGTGTGGTCTGTATAGGGACCGTGCACATGCGATGACAGCGCCACCAATGGCCATATTTTGCATAAGTGGTATGAAAACACGAGTGACAGTATGATGACAGTTCAAATGTACATCTGTCATTTCAAATGCCCAGTGTGCATTTGAACTTGAATTTTGTAATTAATTTCATACCAGAAGATCAAATAGTTATTATGTACTACAACTGTAAATTGTCATAAGAGTTATAGTAACAGGAAGAATGTTAAACTTTACAATTATCCAGACAGTAGCAAGAAAATATATATGGATTGAAACATTTAAGTTTGTATGCTGCTTTGAAAGTGATTCATAGATTTCAATATCGATTAGTCATTAAGTACAACGTACTCTATTCGAAAAATGTGCAGGAGACTCAGATGAAATGAAAGTTTGAAGAATTTCATGAGAAGTCGGAAAGCAAGTCAACAAATGTAGGCCAGTTTCAAATGCGGTTGATGATTAACAGATGGTTAGTCTTGGTATTGTGAATACATTTACGGTCAGGATACTGATGGTATGCGTTTCATGTGAAGAAGTCAATATAAACAATAGCCCCAACCGATCATCAGACCGACTTCATGTCAAATGCATGTGGAACATGTTTTATACTATTTAACTGGAATACTTTGTGTTAATTGTATTAAAAGACTGATTATATTAGTGATGTTTCTTAAATTGAAGTTTGTACTCAGATTTTTGTTTAATTTATAGCACTTTAACATTAATTCTATGAGTCACTCTCGTTACCCATTTTATTTATACAAATGGGTGTAAAAGAGCAAAAAAGAGTGAAGAATACGTTTCAGTTAGGCAAATTTCCATAAATTTGTGTACGGAGGTCATGCATTTAAAATCCACTAGAAATAACGGAAAACGCCCATGTCCAACAATAATCAACTGCCGATCTTCTGACGTGTTTTCTGAAATACTGTGCTCATAAACAATAGAATTCAATTTGTAATATATTTTCACATCTATTAGTGACACCACGCAGGATTTGCATAAATTTTGCATATTTAGAAATTGTACTGATCATCAAACAATAAAACTTGTTGCAAGATTTGAGTAAATTTAGAAAAAGCCCTAAATATTTTTAATACAATTACAAGAAATAACAACAAATCTGCACACAACCAAAAATTTTATTGACCATCAATGCCATGCAAAATTTCTTCCGCAAATACCAAAATTTTCGCTTGGCTATTGAAGTTATGCATAGGATGACTGCGCCTGATGGCTGGCCACTATCAGCTGGTCGTCCACTTACATAAATAAGATTTTAAAATATATTTCAACATCCATTGTAATTGCAAAATTAAAAATTACAGAGTGACGTTAATAACGTCGCTTCAACGTGTCACAGTTGTATTAACCTAAAAACAATGTTTTCATACCACTAATGCATAAATCACCGCCAGGCGTCGCTGAACGCAGGCATGTGCACGGTCCCTATAGATTATTTTTGGAATGCGAAATTTAAAAATTTACTTTCGTACAGGAGATTATTTTTAAAAAAAGCAAATACAGAGCTTGAAATTGAACTGTAGTAATTAGAAGGACAGGTGGCGCCATCTATCTGTAAAGTAAAGTAAGTTAGAGAGTAAATCAGTGGCGCCATCGATGTAAATTTCAGTGAATCGTTAAACTAAAAAAAAAACTCTAATCTTCATCTTCCGTTCTGTATCTCTTTCTGTCTGTCTCTCCTATTTATTTATTTATTTTTTAGCATAGTTAAGAAAAACAGAAGGCTACCTACTAACAGCCGTCTTAAAAATTCGGAATACGAAATTTTACTTATTTTTTTTCTTTTTTTAATTCAACAACCGATTTTAATTCTCTTAATAAATAAAGAAAGAAGACTTTTAACATTCAAATTAAACGAAAAAAATCATCATTCAAGCAGGTTCTTGTCCGATGAAAATTGTACCACAAATTCTTTGAAACGGGCACCGACGGAGAAAACATATTAAACTTTGAAAAAATTTCGAAACTAATTTAAAAATTTAAGTCGAGGTCGAGGCAGAGACAAAAATTTCGGTACGAACGGGGAAAATATTTACAAAATTTACCATCTAGAAGGCACATAGACGGAAATGGTAAAAGATAAACACGTCGTGTCGCATATCAAACGGAACGTCACGACGAGACGAACCGGACTGACACACCGACGACATCTTGAAATCAAAGATGGCCGCGTTATACGATTGTAAATGTTAGTTTAAAAGATAAACACGTCGTGTCCCAAACAAATATTTTTAAAAGGTGCCTACCTCCTGAAATTTTTTTCAAAATTTCATATCAAATGAAACGTCCGGACGCGGACGAGACCTAGTCGACCGACGCTCGGACGCCATCTTGCAATCAAAGGTGACCGCCCCACACAATCGAAAAATATTACTTTAAGAGATAAGTGGGTCGTGTGACCACTCATATGTGCTCAACACACAGACGCAGTTTCCTAGCTGCCGCGAGCCCCCCAACGGCGAGCGGCCCTCCTTCGAATTTTTTTCTCTGTGGGAGGAGTTCAATGGACAAGTGGTCGGGCCGATCCGGACCACTTGTAAATAAAGAAAGAAAACTTTTAACGTTCAAATTAAACGAAAAAATCATCATTCAAGCAGGTTCCGATGAAAATTGTATCACAAATTCTTTGGAACGGACACTGAATATGCGCACCAACACTTAACGTCGTTCGACAGCTTGTTTATGTTTTTTCACTTCTGATGAAGCTGTCGAACGACGGCGAAACGTTAAGTGTTAGTGCGCATACAGTGAAAGCTCTCATAAGCGGGCACCGACGGTTCCAACTTTTTTGTCCGCTTATGGGAGCTGTCCGCTTATAAGAAAGCAGAATCGAAAAAAATTGCAAAAACAAAAATATAAATAAAATAAAATAAAATATTTTAGTATGTACCTACAGATTGTAAAAAAATCTAACATTTTTAATTGCTTCATTTTTGGTACGCTTCTCTTGTAGAAAACCATTGAGGCAGATTTGATTGGAGATTTCGCTGAGCGGGCACTTTTTGGAAATATTTTCGGAAATGGGATCCGATATTCTTTAAAAGTTCAAAGGCAACAAAATCTCCTTTCGAAAACTTTTCTATATTTTCAATAACTCTCAAGGCATCTCCATATGAATTTGTGGGACCAGCATCTTCTGCTTCTGCATCACTCTCTTGTTTAACCATGGTTTCATCTGCTATATCATTCTCGCTTTTCTTCTCATTTTCTTCATTTTCATAAGCTCAGTTAGCAGATCCAAATTAATGAAGTCATTCTCATATTATTTAGATTGGTCAACTTCATTTAAGTTTCTCCAAAACTCTATGAGAATTGCTAAGGCAGATCATCTTCTGCATCATATTCCATGTCGACCATGTCTACACTTTGAACTTCAGATTTTTTAAAGCCTGTCTTTGGTAAAGCAGTTTTGAATAGTGTTGGAGGAAAATCCTTAAGTGTCACATTTTTGAATGCCCGTCGTCGCGCAGCTTTTCCGATGATCAAAAGATTTTCCTTTCCGCCAGCCTTGTTAGTGCAAAACAGAACGGTCAATCTTTCTTTTGCCATTTTCCCCTCTACGCATTTCCGGGTCTTAATTGTCAAAGTTTTGTCTGACAAAGCTCTGAATTACAATCTACTTTCATCAGCGTTGTAGATAGCCTCTTTTTTGCATCCTAACAGCATTTCAGGGAACTTTTATAAAAATTGGTTCACATCTTTTTAATTGACGTCCGCTGACTCACCCGAGATACACTTGAAACTTATGTTATGCCTTCTCCTCTATTTTTGTAGCCAACCATCGGATGCGCTAAACTTTTCATACTTCAAGTCGTTAGCTCCTTCTTTAGCCTTGGCTTTTATTAGCGGCCCTGATATGGGTATATGCCTGGCTACTGACACGGGCAAACCACTCAAAACAAACCCTGTCAATGTGTGCTGCTTCGCTTTTCAGTTTTAGCTGTAACTGGGTCACGCCTTGTTCGCCCCCTTTTATCCGTGGATAACGAAGAAGCCAGAAAAGGGTCCTCAATCTCTACAAGGCCTGGTACAGACAAATTTCGTACATCGTGCGACGATTTGATTTTCCAAAAAACGAGCAGCAATGCAGGGAACACCTTAAGAAAGAATTCTTGAGAAATAAGGACTTAACCGACGTGAGAATTATTGACATGCTCGTCATTAAAGGTCAAATGGAACTTAAGGAAACTGTGGAAGTGTGGAAGCAGAAAGGGCACATAATGATGTTGTTCAGAGATGACGAGAAGCCGAAACCTAAAGATTTCATATCGAAGTTCTTGCAGGAATAATCCTTATTTTAATGAAATGTAGGACTTGTAGGAAATGTATATAAACAATATAATTTATTAAAAACAATGCGTTCCATCATCGAAAAAAAAAAAAAAAACGCTAAATGTAGAAAAGGTTTTGCTGAGTGGCTGAGGTACCAACAAGACTATGCGTAACATTAAATACGCTTGGAGACAATGGAGACCAGCACACAGGGGAATCCCCTGCATCAATTTTACGCTGCAAAGAAATACGACAGTCCATTTCCGGAGCTTCGCGTCCGCTCATGAGAGCGTTTCGAGCCTAATGGGGGAAAGTTGTTCTGTCCGCGTCCGTCCGACAGAGCGTCCGCTTATGGGAGCGAGTTTAACATAGGAATTAATACCCAAAATTTTGGTTCCAGAAAAATTGTCCGGTCATGAGAGATGTCCGCTTATGAGAGCTGTCCGTATGGAGAGCTTTCACTGTATTCAGTGTCCGCTTCGAAGAATTTGTGAAAAAATCGTCAGCAATATAGAATTCGTCTAAGCAATTTTTTTCTGAAACGGGAAATTTAAATTTCCCTTTATCTAATTGTAAGTAATAATTTAAAACAAAAAACAACACAGAGCACGAAATTTATTTAAACATATTTTGTAATTAGCAGACAAAGAAAGTGGCGCCACCTGCCCTGACAAGCAGATGAATTAAAAAGAAGGCAGTGGCGCCATCTATACAAACTTCGCTCAATTTCGGTTATTTGACAGATTGATTTGCGGAGGAGAAAAACGAAATAAATAAAAAAACAAAAACCATATTTGTTTGACAGATTGACTTGCTCCAATTTTGAAATTATACCACCAATAAAATAATAATAATAATAATATGAACTTCGGAGAGCAAAAAAAGGCAAATCGTTGCATAAATAATAATTATAACACTGAAAAAAGAAACATAAGTCACACAATAAAAGTGTGTTCGTTTTTGTTTCGTTTTCAAACAATCCAAAAATAAATAAATATACAGGGTGAGTCACTAAGCGCGCCTTCCTCGATAGCTTATTTATAGAACGAGATAGAATTTTTTTCTTTCACAAGGAGTTTCTGGACACATACAGGGTGTTCCGTAAAGTATTGTCAGCATGCAGCAGGATTTTTTTAATGTGAATTTTCTTACAGAAAGTCGTAACATTTGATCGTCTAATCAGAGAAACTTATAACAAAATATTTAAATTTATTTAACCAATTAAGAGTAAATTAATATTTTTTTTGAAAATGGTCTGCTTCTATTTAAATACTTACTATTAACATATTTTTTGTCGTCCAACAATAAAAATCGGTGGTGTTATAAATTAGGTATAAGGAGTACCTAACCTAGTTTATTTTAATATATAATTTTTTAAACGTTCAAGTTTGTGCAAAAGTCAAACTTTCTAGATTTCATTGAATTTTTTCCCTGCATTCCGTAATTGCCCCGGTCCCTTTTTTTTGACTTGACTTAAGTATGTGTCCCTGAGTTGATTTAGATAACAGTAGCTCTTTCCCAAATAACTTCTAATTTTCGTCGAAAACGAAATCTGTTTACCAAACTACTTTGCAAGGCCAGTGTTTGCTTGTGCAACGAAAAACAAATGACCTAACTCGTTGTGACGTCACTCGAAGAATAATTTGGGGAATAGCAATTCAATTGTTGTACGTATCCAAGCATAAAGGCGAATAAACACTGGCGATGGTGTCTCATTTAACAGCACCATAGCGTTTTCTAGCTTGTAATTTATGCGTATGACACACGCACGCATAGCGGTGCGTTCGCGTGCGTAAAAGGTCGGCAGGTGTGCACCGCGATGCCCGGTGGACGATTGCGCAATTTCATTGGCAAAAGTGATGTCACTGTCAGTGGGTCAGTGGGTCAGGCCGGCTCATGGGCTGCGCCAAATCAGGTAAACCACGCGATTTACTCTCGATTTCGATTATGGTGACCTCTTTTCGCACGCTCGCTCCACTTTGCGCGCCGCGCCGCCAGATTTTATTGTTATTATTGGCGGGTCCGAAACGAAAGCGAAGAACGGACGGGCACGACCTCGTTCACTTGATATTTTAAAGTTGAACTAATCGCCGGAATCGAGTGTGCTTTACATTATTACTGACGGAAACATCCGCACCCATCTCTATTCTTCATGAAAGATGCTATCATAGATTTACATACCTATGAAAGAATGGGATTAGTATACATAGGTTTAAAACAATTGGTCCAAATTTGGTTGTTTACTACGAACGAAAATTTAGATTTTTTTTTTTTAACTAAAGCGAAAACTATTTTTTTTTTTCATAAATGGAACGTCAAATGCAAGTGAACCTTTTATTAAACTACCAACTTGTAAACTAATTGTAAGTAAATATGTAGGTATGCAGGGTGTTTCCAACTAAATTTTTCGAATAAAATATGGAGGGCGTTAGTAGTACATATGTATATAAAATGATATTTGGACTGGCTTTAATATTTAGAGTGCAATCTTGGAATTTGATGGAGAGGCTGAGAGGCTCAAAAGTGTGCCAGTATCCTGTAAAATAAAAGTGTGTACGGAACGTTTCAAAATATGTATGTACATGAAACTCATAAAATGCTTTTTGTTCTGCTTCCGCCTTTTTTCAAATTTCAATGAAACAAACTGTACCTACGTAAGTCGAAAACGCAGACGAATAAGTATAAGCTTATTTTTATTTTTTAACGACATCCTCGTCAGGAATCTATTATTTCCTTTTATTAAAATGCAAGAGAGTTGTAATGAGAACAGGGTTGAGCTGATATAAATCATATTTAAAATCACTGATTTTAATCAAGCGATTTCTGTTTTAAAAAATTATGATTTCTAAAAACTTTAAAAAATTCTCATTAAATAAACAAAACTGGGTCCAAATTTCTAAAATTAGGATATACGTATTTGACAGTTGTACAAGTTTTGACATAAAATGAAACAAAAGACGATAGAGAAATAAAGAAAATTTATAAAGTTTAGAAGAAAAAAATAACATAAAAATAAAAAAATTCTCATTAAATAAATAAATCTGGGGCAAAATTGATAAAATTAAGATACATTTTAAGACGTTTGACAACTGAGCAATTTTAGACGTAAAATAAAACAAACGACGATCGAGAAATAAAGAAAATTTATAAAATTTAAAAAAAAATTCTGATTAAATAAACAAAACTGGTTCGACTTTCTGAAATTCAGATTTCAGATTTCTTTATTGTACTTAGGCCATTTACAGGAATAGATGTACAGGGTGGATCAAGATCGAGACTTGGCCACTAGTTTTTTTCTATCTCTTATAGTTACAGAGATGCCCATAAGAGACATCGAAATTGATCCACCCTGTACATGTCAAAATATTAAAAACTAATAAATAAAATAGACAAGCAAAGAAAAGAAAGCCCTTAAAGAGAATGCAAGTTATCTACAAGAAATTCAGCGACTGAGTAATATGTTTTTTCCAAAAGAATCTTTTTAGTCACTTTTTAAAAGTTCTAAAGTCTGCAACGATTCAGGCAATTTATTAAAAAAAACTTCATCCCTCTAAAACTAGGAGATTTTTCGAATTTAGTAGAATTGTGTCCGGGGACAGAGAACAAATTTCTTGATCGCATATTGTAGTTATGAATACTACATACTAAGTATTTGCTTTCACATATTGTAAACATTTATAAATACTATGTTTTTTTTTTAATGCCATAAGGGGTAGCTGTGGAAAAGAAAATTCATGTCTTCGCTCCATTCATTTACTTTTCAGATTTGGCATGTGTTAGATGCCAAGCTACGACATGAGTTTTAATTTTCATGGCCAACCTTTATGGCATTTTAAAAAAAATACATTGTATAAATTGCTGTAAACGTTAGCAGACTGTGTTTCTTGAATGTATCTCTACAAGACTTGTTCATTTCTCATTTCATTTTTCATTCCTGTTCTGAATACCCCCTGTATATGCATTGCCACCGTCCAGCCTTCATTTCTGTTCCGAACACGCCCTGTATATGCGAAATTCGACGTGTCGGATTATTCCTTGGACCGCGTCGTTGTACACATTGCAGTCAGTGTAGGAATACCCGTATTTCGCCGGCGTAATTTTTCTTAAACTTTCGTTTTAGCATATTTCTATTAACAGGACCTTCATTTATTTAAACAAATTCATTTTATATACGTAATCCATCCTTATTTGAGTTCAAAATCGCGTGTATGTGAGGAATTGAACGAATTATAACGAAGTTCTACTTCTGGACGCGTATTATGCGTGATCTTTGCCCTTTCAGCCGATTGGTTCCCACTGTTACTAAGAAAGTTCCCCGGAGGTAAGATTAGAAGGTGTCTCGCTTGTTTATAATCGTTCCTTGTTTGTCAAACGAGAAATGTTGCGCCATTGTCAGAACGAAACTTGCCGTCTCTTGGGTCACACTCTCTTTTCGTAAATATTCTTATTTGTGCGTGCCATTACATCGAAGGGATGTTAGTGCATTTCTACGGCTAATTGCCGACTCTGATTAGACCCAGTTGTGAGACAGGAAAAACCGCGTGTCCCGTGGTTTGTCCCAGCTTCGGTAACAGACCGAGGTAAGTTCTATACGCAGCAACTCTCGATTTGACTTATGTGTTCGTTTCATTTTATTGCTTATAGGCTTTTATCGTGAGCTTCTAGCAAGAGCTATCGTTAATCCTAGACTTTAATCTTGGACCTATATCAAGCCGCAGAAGCCGGCACACTACAAAGCGTCGCTGCGACATTGCCGCAAAGCACCGACAAACGAATCGGACATCAAAGGAATAAAGGTCGGAGCGTTACAATTTCTTTTCTTAGTTTTGAACGATATTTCGCGGATTTAGTTTTTGATCCCTTACTTCGATTTTGCCGCAATTAAACTTGCAACTTATTGCGTAACCGCCGGTGTAATTTAAATATGATAAAGTAGACGAGCGTTGACGCGCGCAAATAACCGGAGATTGCATTCGGTTGTGTTCTGTTGCGCTAGTTACGATTTGAATTATTTTAATATAGTTTAATCCGACCAAGTTGAATATGTTGTAAACTTTTGTGTTCCCCATATATTATTTATTTGTGTATATTCTTTTATGATTGTTGTTTGTGACTAAGTAAATTGACGTGTTCTGGATGTAACGGGTTTTCTTAATTTTCACCTTGCCCCCCTTTCAAAAAAAATTAAGTGGCGCCTATTTTCTTATGGGTTTTGGCCTTCGCGGTTTGGATTTGAACCCTCCCGTCCCACTGTAGCTGGCTGGCAACATTGGAGTAAAGTTTCGCTCCAATGTAAAACTTCTGCCTATCTACGCAGGTAGGTAGCAGACTGTTTAGGTTTCAAATTAAATATCAGACGTATCAGTCTCTTCTGGGCAAGAAAAACTCCTGAGTAATTAAGATATATTTTAAGACGTTTGACAGTTGTGTAACTTTTGACGTAAAATAAAACAAAAAACGATCGAGGAATAAAGAAAACTTACAAACTTTACGAAAAAATTATCATAAGAATAAAAAATTGTGATTAAATAAACAAAACTTGTTCGACTTTCTGAAATTAAGATATATTTTTGGCGTAAAGTAAAACAAAAGACGATCGAGGAATAAAGAAAATTTATGAACATTACAAGAAAAATATCATAAAAATTAAAAAAATTTTGATTAAATAAACAACACTTCTTCGACTTTCCAAAATTGAGATATATTTTAAGACGTTTGACGATTGTATAATTTTTGACGTAAGATAAAACAAAAGACGATCGAGAACTAAGGAAAATTTAGAAAAAAAATAACAAAAATAAAAAAATTTGGATTAAATAAATTGGAGGGGAAATTTCTCTAGAATTAAGAACGACTCAGGGAGTTCCGCAAGGCTCTATTTTAGGGCCATTACTCTATGCAACATACAGGGTGTATCATGATTAACCGGCAGCAGACGAAGTATGCGTAGACCACAGGATAACAACATAATGATCGAAAAGCGGTAGTTACCACACAAATGGACGTTAAAAAAAGAGCGATGAGGCGAGTGCGGCCCTGTGATTGCCGTCTTAGTCTGTTTATTGCCACCATCGCTCACAATTTATTGCCAAGTTCACAACACAGATTAGGGTAGGTCATGGTTGGCGTATTTACACGTATTCAGGACAGTATTCGGGCCTCTAAACGATAATTGCTTCCTAGTTTTAGTTTTAAAAGGAAAGTTTTTTCTTTATTGTCTATTTGATATAAAAGTTGATGAAAGGGAAAGAAAATGGAAAACTTTATGTAACAAGGCGGTTATCGAACGAGTTTGCAAATTGCGAGCCAAGGCGAAGCCGCGGCGAGCAAGTAAACGAGTTCGATGCAACTGCCCTGTTGCATATAACATTTTTCGACTACCACTTAGACGGTTTTCACTCTAAGAAGTACATGATGATTCATCGAAATCTGACCGGCGGACTGCGAACATCTAATGATCAGTGATGCAGGGGAGACAGATAACAAATAAGGCAAAGTGAGATTACTGACAAAGTACCTAGTTCAGTGAGCTTCGCGTGGCTGCTAGTCCACTGTACTCCAAGCTACCCTATAAATTTAAATATGGGTTCGTCTGATGAAAACTCGTTTCTGCGCATTGCGTACTTCTTACGGTAAAAAATCTCTACTAAAGTAAATCACTTGAAGTGTTCAAAATTTTCCTAAATTTTTGAAAGATGTATTTCATTTACTCTATAAAACGTTATAAGCGACGCTGGCCTTTCGATGACACCGAAATATGCGACGCGGGCGCAAAAATGTTCTTATTTCTTGAGTTGATTTGAATGACAAATTAATTTGACGTTTAATTGGATTCGACAGTAATGCAGGCCACGATGCCAGGCAATGATTTTTACAAATTACCTAAAAGGAATTAAAAATCATACTAATTGATCCAAAATAAAAAGATTTCAACAGCATTATTGAGAAACAATCAAAAGTAAAACAATTAATTGGTCATCATTTATAGATAAACAATAATATTAATTAGAACCGATTAATGTCACTTCAGAACAGGTCGAAATAGGCTTCGTCGCAGTCAGGTAAAATATTTTACCTGCCTAGGCGGTAAAGTATCGCTTTCTCTCCTTGAATGAGTATGATAAAATTGTACTTTGGAATGTGGTAGTCGAAAAAGATGATGATTATTATTATTATTATAAACAAAACTTAAAACTAAACTAAAATTAAGATATAATTTTCAGCTGATTAATCTGGTTGAGCTGATTTAAATCATTTGATTAGTCATGTTTAAAATGACTGATTTAATCAAGACATTTAAAATTTGCTCAGTTATTAATGAACTACAACAATTTATTTTTATTTAGAAATCAAGATGTTTTTTTATTTAAATCAATCAGCGATTTATGACTTTTTTAAATCGTGATTTTTATCAACATTAAATGAGAAGAAGCTCTTAAATTACCTTCAGATTCAGTATGATATTAACGAGATTTAAAATCTCAAATAGTATTACGAGTACATAGATCAGATAAGATACAAAACAACTCAAATTAAACGTTGTAATTCGTCTTCAACCCTGGACTCTTTTGTACTCGCAGTGTTTTATGTATTTTTAGGTAAAATTTACAACAAATCCATTACATAATGATTTACGTCTAAAAAAAAGTAATTTAATAGTGATTTTCTTTTAGATCTTGTAGATGGGGGGAAATACGGTTTAACATCTTTTTGTTACACTTTCGAAAATTAAGTAACGTACCAAAATATTTTTTAAAAAAATCAGAACTTTGTGCACAAATTACACAATTCCCCCTTCGCGGCGCGTTTAGAAAAAGAACAAAGAAATATTTAAATAATTTATTTTAGGAAGGAAGTACGCTTCCTTATGTCGCTGTCGTTACAACAAAATTGCCAAGTATGTATGGAATAAACTGCGCACTTTGTTGCAGAAATGAAGAAGAGGATACCTTCGATTGTATTTTAATTTTAACATTTACCGTGCCATGGTTTCCCCCTGCATGGCCACCAATATTAATCGAAACACGCCGCTGCTGCCCCGATGATGATGACATTGACACAACTTTTTCTTTCGGTGCACTTTTAATAATATTATGCTAACGCCTCTCGCGCCGACACACTGACCTACTGATTAAAATTCCACTTTTGTTTTTCATTCTTAAATGATATCACGCTTATTATTAATGGTATCGCGCGCGCTTATTTTGACTATAAACGAACGAGGACGACCTTTTTTTTTTTTTCTTCTCTCCGTTCTTATTGTTTTCTAATTACGTCCCGGCGTAATTTACTGCTGCGCTTTTCAGCCTTGAGTCGGCTGTAAAAATAGAATGTGTTCTATATTTTTAAACAATGCGAATTCGAAAATAAGTTGACGCAAAAATTGCCAATGTTAATAAAATTAATTTTCTCGCTAATGATAATGACACAACGAAACCTGCGCATGTTAATCAATTTTTTTTTTCTACTCGCTCTCGATCATGTCCGAGCAACATTCCACGCTGCAACAACCAACTTGCGAACAAGTTTAATGAATGCAACGGCTACTAATTTATCAGCAGCAGATAAACAAATTTGTAATACAAATAAGCGCGCTCCTTATCAAATCCTTGAAAGCATATTATACGGCAAACAAAATAGAGGCGGCGGCGGCGGCGGCGTTTACTCAACTCACGCGTAGAAAAAAAAAACGCTGATAAAGCGAAACGTTTTCTTGTGTTAGGTTAGTTTCGTCGAGTGCATAGCTAAGGTCGCGCGCATAAATCGGACTTACAAAACGCATTAAGCGCCCGCAATATTCATAATAAAATTATGGACGGAACGCATGAGTAAACACAAGGCCCTAAATACCGGCGATCGATAATAAATTCCGCCTTTTTTCCCCCTGTAGCTTATTTACGCAGGAATTGGGTTAGTTACACAGGTACATACGGGGGGGCGTATTTCTTAAGTATCTAATTACTCATGATTTTTCACTCACAATCAGTCTTTATTTATTGAGAGTAATCAAGGGGATTGTGGATAAGGATGGCAAGTAACCATCCATACAGAAAGGCCAAAGAAAGGGAGATGCTGAGTACTTCCGCAGACCATCGAGAAGCTCAGATAGAGGACGACCAGAAGGCCAACGATGCCTAAAAGAGGAATTTTTGTTCATATAAGGCTGGCTAACGGCAAAAAAAAATGCAAAACAAAGAAGGGCGCACAGCATCATCGAATCCAGCAGGTCTTCAAATGACTTCTTCAGAAGTAGTCATAGGGCAATGATTTTGTTGACAATATTGATTAAATAAGTTGGCTATAGTTTTGTTTATATAAAAAAACAGTTATCTAAAATTTTGTAATTGGTACATGATACAAAATATATGTATCACAAACTCTTTTAAACGGACACTAAATGGCGCACAAACATTTAACGTTTCGCAGTCGTTCGACAGCTTCGTCAGAAATATATTTTTCACTTCTGACGAAGCTGTCGAACGACTGCGAAACGTTAAGTGTTTGTGCGCCATTTAGTGTCCGTTTAAAAGAGTTTGTGATACAATTTTCATCGGACAAGAACCAGCTTTAATTACAAAATATATGGTTCTTAAAAGTTCAACGGTGTTATTAATTATAAAAACCCAACAGGTTATGGGCCCAGAGACACCGATTGATACATATTTTGAATAAAAGTTAATTTTCATTCACCGAAAATTAAGTGTCAATTTTTTTTTTGGAATTCCGCCTTTGTGCAAAGTGAAATAAATGATGGAAAGTGATCTTGTACGTATCACAAAGTTGAGACACAGCGAAAACTGGCCACTCTGGAAGTTCCAAGTGCGTATTGTGCTGAATTCGAATGATGCTTGGAGTGTCGTCAGTGGAGATATAGTCGAACCTGTAAAGCCAGCGAACGAACAAGATTTGGAAGTTATGCAAGTCTTTAAAAAACAACTCGCAGCTTGGGCAAAAGCCGACAACTTTGCTCAGAAGATTATAGCAACGACGGTAGCGGATCAACAGTTGCTTCATATCATATAAATTGTGTTTCTGCAAAAGAAATGTGGGAGAAGCTTCTTTCAGTTCATGAACAAAAGTCAGATGCTAGTGTACACATGCTTCAACAGCAGTGGTATACAATGACAAAAGATCCAGCAGACGACATAGCAATACATATTTCGAAACTCGAAGAAAAACATGGGTGAGCAGATTCCGAATTCATTAATTATGACAAAAATTTTGACGACATTACCCACGCTAGTGCTTGGGAATCTACTGGTGCAGAAGAGAGAACTTTGCCTAATTTAATATCAAGTGTTGTTGCAGTGGGAGAAAGAAAAAAAAGGTTATATCGAATGAAATTTCAAGTACCATCAACTGCAAGTGTAATGGAAGCTCACATTGCCACGAGGGAATCACTTCAAGTTTGGCACGAGAAATTTGCTCATCAAAATCTTCAGCATGTGCGAAATTTTTTGAAGAAGAAGAAAATTGAATTTGAAGACAAAGAGATTTTCTGTGATGCCTGTTCCCTTGGCAAAATGCAACGTCTCCCGTTTCCATCTTCCAAGACCAAGAGTACTGAAATAGGACAACTTGTGCAGACCTTTGCGGACCAATGCAAGAAAAGTCAATTGGGGGTTCACGGTATTTTTTGTTATTCAAAGATGATTTTTCACATTGGAAGCAAGTTTATTTTCTGAAGGAAAAGTCTGAGGTACCAGAACATTTTGAAGATTTCCTAAAAGAAACAGAAAAACATTTAAAAAAATGAGTGAAGATTCTACGTACAGATAATGGATTAGAATTTGTTAATAAGCGAATTGCAATATGGAATTATTCATCAAAAATCTCTTGCTTATACACCACAGCAAAACGGGACAGCAGAACGTGAAAATAGAACAATAGTTGAATCCGCAAGATCATTGATACATGCAAAACGACTGTCGATAAAATTATAGGCAGAAGCTGTCAATACTGCGGTGTATGTATTGAATAAAACTGGAACAAGTAGTACGATTTATGGAATCAGAAGCATACTGATGTTGCAGAACTGAAGATATTTGGTGAAGAAGTTTTTACTCATATACCAAAAGAGAAAAGACGTAAATGGGACCCAAAAACAGAAAAAGGTATTTTTGTTGGATACGATCACAATACCAAAGGCTTTAGAATTTGGTTGGAGAATAGTAATCAAATAAAAATTTGTCGAGATGTCAAATTTACCAATAGACTCTATAATTCTGTAGATTCTGTAAATACAGATGAAAATTTTAAAGTTAAGCTAAAAATCCATGATTTTGAACAACCAAAATTAATTTTGGCAGAAGATGTTATTCAAGAAGTTAATAATGAAGTCATGCGAATGACCAAGAAACAATAATCTAAGGGCAACCTGAAGTACAAGATGTTGATGAATTACAAGGAAAGTCACGGATGGTATACAATCTACGAAATCGAAAGGAACTAAAACGACCAGTAACGTCTGCCAATTTTGCGTTCTTTACTGAATATTCTGAGCCCACTACACATGAAGAAGCTATAAACTGTAAAGATTTCAGTAAATGGAAAGAGGCCATGGATGATGAGATTAAATCACTTAAAGAAAATAATACTTGGAGTCTAAAACAGAATTACCAGTTCAACGGTGTTATTAATTATAAAAACCCAACATATTTCCAATCAAGCTCAACGAATTGAATATCTCAAATAAGAATTTCGCCAAGAAACAGAAATTTTATTTGACTACCGCAATACGTACAAGTTCAGAAAAAACTAAACAAAATTTGAATATCACGAAATTAGTTCGGAGAAACCTGTGCAGATGACGTTACTGATTTTCATTTTAGATTAACACAAAAGGCAGAAAAATTTTAATATCACGAAACTAGTTCGGAGAAATCTGCAGAGATGGAGACACTGAATTTTCGCTTTTAAATTAAAACAAAAAAATACCAGAAAAATTTGAAAATCCCGAAACCAATTTTCGCTTTAAATTAAACCAAAACGCAGAAAGATTTAGGTAAAAGTCATGAAATTAGTTCGCAGGGATCTGTACAGATGACGCCACTGAAATTAGGTTTTTTTTTTTTAATTAAAATAAACAGCAGAAAAATTCGAAAATCACGGAAGTAGTTTAGGGAAGTCGACATAGATGGCGCCATTGAATTTTCGCTTTAGATTAATTCAAAAGACAGAAAAATTTGAAACTCACGAAATTAACTTGGAGAAATCGGATAGATGGCAGCATTTTCACTCTAAATAAAAACACGACAAATAGCAGAAAAATTTCAAAATCACGAAATTAGTTTGGAGAAATGGTTACAACAGATGGCGCCAGTAAATTTTCGCTTTAAAATACATAAATCAAACTTCGTTTAATTTTCAAGGTCACCGGATTGTGGATATGGATGGCATGTATCCATGCAGAGGGACCAAAGAAAGGGAGATACTGAACACTTCTGCAGGCCATCGAGAAGTTCAGTTGGTGGATGACCAGAGGGACAATAATAACTTTTGATCAATTTCTATTCGTATGTACTTAATTGGGGTGATTCTGGTTATGGAAGACAGAGGTCCGGTAAAAAAAGTAAAACAAAGAAAGGTGCAGAGTAATTCCGTGGGGTTTGAACGAATCCAGAAAGTCTTCTTCACAAGTGGTCATAGGGCAATGGTTTCCAATCAAGGTCACAGAATTGTGGATTTGGACGGTATACATAGAGGCCAACGAAAAGGAGATGCTAAGACTCCTTCACAAGTGGTGCCATAGGGCAAATATTTCCAATCAAGCCCGTTTAATCTTCAAGGTCACAGGATTGCGGATGCAGATGGCATACAGAGAAGCCAAAGAAAGGGAGATGCTAAGTACTACCGTAGGTCATCTAGAAGTCAGATGGCGGATAACCAGAATGCCAGTAACACCTAAGAGAGTGTGTCATATCTGTTCAGTTTGGATGATTCTGGGTATGGATGAGAGGTATCCAACCAGAACTGTAAAAAGAAGTAAAACAAAGAAAGGTGCAGAGTAATTCCTTGGGGTATCAACGAATGCAGAAGGTCTTCACTTCAAATGACTTCTTTACAAGTGGTCATAGGGCAATGATTTCCAATCAAGCTCGTTTCATTTTCAAGGTCACAGGATTGTGGATTTAGATGACATACAGAGGGGCTAAAGAAAGAGAGATGCTAAGTACAGTCACGAAGGTTACTTTTGTTTCGTTCCCTGTATTATATTATATATCGAATATTGCGGTACGGTAGAAAAACTTTGCTGAGTCGTCAATATTGAAAAACACTCGATCGTGCTTCGATCGAGCAGAGGATTCCTGGATTTGGCCGAGTGAGGACAACTCAGGAAGGTGCGTCCCCGGAAGACCTGGTGGGTTGCGTCCAATAAAGTGGTGACAAGTGTTTGGGCTTTTTCTGGGACCCCTTATTTCAGGACCCTGCGGTAAACGGCTGTGGAACGACGCTGAGGAGACCGGTAAGTTCAATATACAATCTTCAGACTTTTCATACTTTTCGAACCACAAAACAGCCCCTATACCACTGAGCTACCCCTTAACTTAATTAGCGTTATCGCTATTCATCGAAGCGAGCGTTACAGTACTACCGCAGGCCATCGAGAGGTTCAGATGGCGAATGACCAGAAGGCCCGTATTATCTAAAAGTGTGATATGTATTTTGATCAATTTTTATTCGTTTGTGTTTAATTGAGGTCGTTCTGGATATGGCTGAGAAAGAAAGAAAGAAAGTGGAATGTAATTCCGTGGGGGAATCGACGAATCCAGAAGGTCTTCACTTCACAAGTGGTCATAGGGCAATCATTTCCAATCAAGCTCGTTTAATTTTCATGGTCACAGGATTATGCTACAATCCGTAACCAGAACATTAAGTGCTGTGAACTGTCTTCTGGAGAAAATTTTGCTTTAATTTTTTAGCGGAGAGAGGCTGTATGACTGCTACTTTAGTAAAATGACCTTGGTGGTGTTTCCAAGTCTCATTTCGAGTAAAATTTGGGAAAAAATCCCTCTTCCGACATGTATTAACCGTACAGAAAGACCAAAGAAAGGAAGATGCTAAATACTTCTGCAGGCCATCGAGGAGTTCATAAAGGCTAATAATTCCTGAAAGAATGACATTTTGCTCAATTTTTATTGATATGTGCTTAGTTGGAGAGATTGTGGATATGGATGGCACGTGCCCAACTAGAAAGTTCAAGAAAGCAAAACAAAGAAAGCTGCCGAGTAATCCCGCGGGGTATCAACGAATCCAGAAGATCGTCAAGTGACTCCTTCAGAGGTGGCCATAGGTCCATTGAAGCTCGTTCAATTTTCAAGGTCATAGGAGAGTAGACAATGAGCCACGAAAATGAAAACTTGAGGATTCAAGAGCTGAAGAGTTTAAAACTAAAGTCAAGAGCTGAAGAGTTTAAAACTAAAATAGAGAAATCCCAAACACTAGAAAACGGCTTGGCAAAAAGTACCTGGAGTGAATTTGGTAGATTGGAAGAGGGATTTTCCCCAAATTTAGAGCGAAATGAGGGTTCATTTTGGCAAAGAACAGTCCAGGTTACTTCATTAATTTCTGTTAAAACGTAATTTTCTATAAAATAAAGTGAAAAACAATTATCCTTCTAATTTCCGGTTGTAACACATCACAATTCCGCTTTCTTCCCCAAAAAAGAAAGAAAAAAAGAGACAGAAGAACTTGACATGGTACAAACTCAAACCAGAAGAATAATTCCCATGAACTGTTTTGGACTTTCCTTAATAGGACTCTTCTTTACTAAAACGGCCTTGGTGGTTAATCCAAGTCACACTTCGATCTAAATTTTGGGGAACAAATCCCTCTTCCAGTCAACCGGTTTTCCCTCTAGGGATTTCTTGGCGAAGCTTTTGTTTGGTGTTTGCAATTTCATTTCTTTCTTGCCCGAGAAGAAAGAAAAAGAAGAATTGCGACGCGGTACAATCCTTAACCAGAAGGATAAGTGCCAAGAACTTTCTTCTAGAAAAAAATCTTGTTTTGACTTTTTTAGTGGAGAAAAACCTTTACGCCCCCACTATATAAGTTCTTACTTTAATAAAATGACCTCGGTGATGTTTCGAAGTCTTATTTCGAGCTAAATTCAGGGAAAAATCCCTTTTCCAGCGAACCAAATTCTGTCTAGGAACTTCTGACAAAGCTGTTGTTTGACGTTTGCACAATTTCTCTTCTTTCTTGGCCGAGGAGAAAGAAGAATTGTGACACGTACAACGGAAAACTAAAGGAACGCCCGTGAAAGTCTTCAAGTTAATCTAATCTGCTGATATATTGGAAATTACTGCAAACTAATAAAAACACAAGAGTCTTGAAAGTCTCCCAAACAATAAAAAATGCAAAAAACCGATTATATTAACAAAGGCAGAATTTGGTTGAGTCGAGGAAGGTTTGTTCACGTAATAGATGCAACAAAGGCTCTCCTCCTTTGGTAATTTTTTGGGAAGAAAATGTAGTTCTATTTCTTGAATAAGAAATAGAAAACAACAGTAAATACTAGAAGCCTCCCAAAACAATAAAAAATACAACAAACCGATCACAATTTCAAATGCCGCATAAAAGCCTTGTTTAAAAATGATTGAAAAGAATCTGGGGGACTGTTTTCCAAAAATTGGACCGAGATGGGAACGGTTCAGTAAACAAGAGATATCCTGCAAAACAAATTGACGGCTAGCGCTCTGGGATGAAGATGTAGTTCCACTGATGGAACATGGAATAGGGAACAACCGTAAATAGCCACTGCCAAATAACAAACACAGGCACAAACATGCTTTTTCCTGACGAAGATGCACAAAGCCTTTCCTCCGTCCAAAAAATAAACCAAAGCATGATTTCCTGCAAAACAAAGTTGACGGCAACTGGAATATGAAATGGGGAACAACCATAAATATTGTAAGCCATAGCCAAACAATAATAAATTAGAACCTTTGCTTGACCTAAGGACCAAGTAGCCCCAGACTTTCAGCACAGAGATAAGATTTAGGTCTTCCCCTTTACAAATTTAATTTAGACACCCTAGGCTTGTTTTTGCTCAAGGACAAAAGAGGCTCCAAAATTCGCGATGATTTTGCAGATTTCTCCGAACATTTTTTCTGGTTTTTCGGAGGAATGTGAGAGGTGAAGACCAGACGAACCAAGTCGTCACTGTTCAAAGAAGTCACATAGAGAATTGAAAAATTCTTAATGGCCAGGAACATTACTTTAAAAATCACCAATGTAAGGACAAGGTAAGGTACATTCTGCAAAGTTCTTATTTTTATTGTTACCTAACGAAGTGGACTTCCTTCTGCCGAAACATAAAAGAGAAATTCCTCCTTTAGGTTTTGGGCAGAAGTCTAAGGTGTCTAAATCGAAATATGAGGCATTCATAGTATTGAAGAAGTAAAGTACTTGGATGACGGTTGCAGTTGCCCAAATCTTCTACACTCTTTCTATACAGGTGTGGTTAGATAACTAAATGGATGAAGTTTGTGAAGAGAATTCCTGAACTCATGCAGGATCATCATCGTCAGGTGAATTATTTATATAATCACCCTCATATTGAGGTAGAGACGCTGGCAAAGTAACCATTGTTATGGTTACCTAACGAGGCGGATATTTACGTACGCAGTAAGTAAATAAGCGGATAAAATGAAACGCAGGGCGACCGCCCGCCGGATGAATACAAAAGCGCTAGGAAAACGAATCACGATCGTTTGCGGCGGTTGTCGTAGAGCAATGCGACGTGAATTTCGTAAATTGACGATGCGGACTGCGTCCAAGGTCCCCCCCGTGGTACACGTGACCGTTTTACCCTGGCCCAGTTTCTAAATAAAAATAACGCAGACACACGAATCGGCAGGTGTAAAAAAAAAACTTCGCGCAATTCTTTTCGTTTTGGTAAGAACCGTCGAGAAATTTGGTTTTAAACTAAAGGAAAAAAAAATTGCTTCAATTTGTAACGCCTTGAGAAAAACTGAAACTGAAAGAAAACTAAAGCCTCCGTTACGTGGTGATTTATCGCATGATCTGGAAATGTAAAATGACCATCGTTTCGGCAATTATATTTGAGGACGTAAAATAATTTTCCCATTTCTGACTTCCTTCTTTGTTCTATTCTTCTTGCTTTTACTGATTCTATCTGGGTCGACTTTTTTTTGATCGCACCTCGTATGTTTTTTAACAATTCCGTTACTTTCCCTTGACACTTCTGTTTCTAATTCTATTCAATCTAGTGACTCACTGTGTTCGCGAAGGAGGACGCCTGTTGGTAGCTGTCGAACCTCATAGAGCACTCACCGAGGGCTGTACCCCCCTGCGTGGGCGAATACCGACATATTAAGGATGGACATAAAAAGGATTGCTTCGTTTTGAAACCCTTTGAAATCAACCCCGTCGGCTTTGTAATTCATTTCCAAAAGAATCTCACTCATGGAAAAGCGAAAGTTTGGAAAATTTCCTTGAAGTATTTTGCTCCTTGCTTTGAATCGATTTTAATTTTTAATTTTCACCAAATTTATGTATAAAGCATAGACGCAGTTTTTTAAATTTGTTTATCACGAATTAATAATTTGCTTGTAAATATGTGAAGCTGCTACATTCGTAGACATGTCAACTAATCGATCTAATACTTGAACTGTAAATCACAGAACAACTAATTGGTCTATTAGTTAGTTGAAAAAAAAGAAGCAGATTTGTTAGATGATATTCAAGTTAGCCAATAATTTGCTTATAAACAAGCCAACCGAAAGACCTTCTCGTTCGTAGACAAGTCAACTAATAGTTAGTTGAAAAAACAAGAAACAGATTTGTTAGATATATTACTTAGTTAATAAATTATACAATAAGCTGATTAGAAGCAGCAAACAGTAAATGATTTGCTTATAAGTGAGCCAACCAGTAGATCTATGCAAGCAAGTCAACTAATAGATACGTCAAGTTAGTATAATTTTCTTATAACTAACCCGACCAATAGACTTTCTCGTTCGTAGACGCGTCAACTAATAGATCTATTAAGCAGTTAGTAATTCACAGGAGAACTGAGTTAGTTATTTGGAAAGAAAAATTAGCTGGCAGTAAAGTTAGTAAATAATTTGCTTGCAAATAAGCCAATCGAAAGGTCTTCGTCAATAATTTACAGAACAAATAACAGGTTTGTTAGTTAATTGGAAAGATAGGTGATGAATTTATTAGTTTGCAGTCATAATAGTTAATACTGATACGTTTGTAGACTATTTATTACTTGGACAGTAAATCACAGAACTTGCTTTGGTCCATTAGTTAGTTGGAAAAAAGAAGAAACATATTTGTTAGATGATATTCAAGTTAGACAATAATTTGCCTATAAATAAGCCAGCCGAGAGACCTCGTTCGTAGACAAGCCAACTAGTAGATCCATTCACAGAAGAAACTAGTAGGTCTATTATTTAGTTGAAAATACAAGTAACAAACTTATTAGCAGGCAGTCAAGTTAATAAATAATTTGCTTATGTCTAAGCCAGCTCGTTTGTTGGTTAGTAGATAATTTGATATTTAGTTGGTTAGTAGATAATTCACAAAGCAAACTGACCTATTTGTTAGTTGCAAGAACAAGTAACAGATTTATTAGTTGGCAGTTAAATTAGCAAGTAATTTGCTTATAAACAAGCCAACCGAAAGACCTTCTCGTTCGTAGACAAGTCAACTAATAGTTAGTTGGAAAAGCAAGAAACAGATTTGTCAGATATATTACTTAGTTAATAAATTATACAATAAGCTGTTCAGAAGCAGCAAACAGTAAATGATTTGCTTATAAATGAGCCAACCAGTAGATCTATGCAAGCAAGTCAACTAATAGATACGTGAAGTTAGTATAATTTTCTTATAACTAAGTCGACCAATAGACTTTCTCGTTCGTAGACGCCTCAACTAATAGATCTATTAAGCAGTTAGTAATTCACAGGAGAACTGAGTTAGTTATTTGGGAAGACAAATTAGCTGGCAGTAAAGTTAGTAAATAATTTGCTTGCAAATAAGCCAACCGAAATATTTACAGAACAAATAATAGGTTTGTTAGTTAATTGGAAAGATACGTGATGAATTTATTAGTTTGCAGTCACAATAGTTAATACTG
This sequence comes from Dorcus hopei, assembly GCA_033060865.1. Taxonomy (NCBI): domain Eukaryota; kingdom Metazoa; phylum Arthropoda; class Insecta; order Coleoptera; family Lucanidae; genus Dorcus; species Dorcus hopei. The sequence goes on from CM065425.1 coordinate 74,005,014, forward strand.
ATACGTTTGTAGACTATTTATTACTTGGACAGTAAATCACAGAACAAAGTAATGGGTCCATTAGTTAGTTGGAAAAAAGAAGAAACATATTTGTTAGATGATATTCAAGTTAGACAATAATTTGCCTATAAATAAGCCAGCCGAGAGACCTCGTTCGTAGACAAGCCAACTAGTAGATCCATTCACAGAAGAAACTAGTGGGTCTATTAGTTAGTTGAAAATACAAGTAACAAACTTATTAGCAGGCAGTCAAGTTAGTAAATAATTTGCTTATGTCTAAGCCGGCTCGTTTGTTGGTTAGTAGATAATTTGATATTTAGTTGGTTAGTAGATAATTCACAAAGCAAACTGACCTATTTGTTAGTTGCAAGAACAAGTAACAGATTTATTAGTTGGCAGTTAAATTAGCAAGTAATTTGCTTATAAACAAGCCAACCGAAAGACCTTCTCGTTCGTAGACAAGTCAACTAATAGTTAGTTGAAAAAACAAGAAACAGATTTGTCAGATATATTTCTTAGTTAATAAGTTATACAATAAGCTAATCAGAAGCAGCAAACAGTAAATGATTTGCTTTTAAATGAGCCAACCAGTAGATCTATGCAAGCAAGTCAACTAATAGATACATACATCAAGTTAGTATAATTTTCTTATAACTAAGCCGACCAATAGACTTTCTCGTTCGTAGACGCGTCAACTAATAGATCTATTAAGCAGTTAGTAATTCACAGGAGAACTGAGTTAGTTATTTGGGAAGAAAAATTAGCTGGCAGTAAAGTTAGTAAATAATTTGCTTGCAAATAAGCCAACCGAAAGGTCTTCGTCAATAATTTACAGAACAAATAATAGGTTTGTTTGTTAATTGGAAAGATAGGTGATGAATTTATTAGTTTGCAGTCACAATAGTTAATACTGATACGCTTGTAGACTATTTATTACTTGGACAGTAAATCACATAACAAAGCAAGGGGTCCATAAGTTAGTTGGAAAAAAGAAGAAACATATTTGTTAGATGATATTCAAGCTAGACAATAATTTGCCCATAAATAAGCCAGCCGAGAGACCTCGTTCGTAGACAAACCAACTAGTAGATCCATTCACAGAAGAAACTAGTGGGTCTATTAGTTAGTTGAAAATACAAGTAACAAACTTATTAGCAGGCAGTCAGGTTAGTAAATAATTTGCTTATGTCTAAGCCAGCTCGTTTGTTGGTTAGTAGATAATTTGATCTTTAGTTGGTTAGTAGATAATTCACAAAGCAAACTGACCTATTAGCTAGTTGCAAGAACAAGTAACAGATTTATTAGTTGGCAGCTAAATTAGCAAGTAATTTGCTTATAAACAAGCCAACCGAAAGACCTTCTCGTTCGTAGACAAGTCAACTAATAGTTAGTTGGAAAAACAAGAAACAGATTTGTCAGATATATTACTTAGTTAATAAATTATACAATAAGCTGATCAGAAGCAGCAAACAGTAAATGATTTGCTTATAAATGAGCCAACCAGTAGATCTATGCAAGCAAGTCAACTAATAGATACATACATCAAGTTAGTATAATTTTCTTATAACTAAGCCGACCAATAGACTTTCTCGTTCGTAGACGCGTCAACTAATAGATCTATTAAGCAGTTAGTAATTCACAGGAGAACTGAGTTAGTTATTTGGGAAGAAAAATTAGCTGGCAGTAAAGTTAGTAAATAATTTGCTTGCAAATAAGCCAACCGAAAGGTCTTCGTCAATAATTTACAGAACAAATAATAGGTTTGTTAGTTAATTGGAAAGATAGGTGATGAATTTATTAGTTTGCAGTCACAATAGTTAATACTGATACGTTTGTAGACTATTTATTACTTGGACAGTAAATCACAGAACTTGCTTTGGTCCATTAGTTAGTTGGAAAAAAGAAGAAACATATTTGTTAGATGATATTCAAGTTAGACAATAATTTGCCTATAAATAAGCCAGCCGAGAGACCTCGTTCGTAGACAAGCCAACTAGTAGATCCATTCACAGAAGAAACTAGTGGGTCTATTAGTTAGCTGAAAATACAAGTAACAAACTTATTAGCAGGCAGTCAAGTTAGTAAATAATTTGCTTATGTCTAAGCCAGCTCGTTTGTTGGTTAGTAGATAATTCACAAAGCAAACTGACCTATTAGTTAGTTGCAAGAACAAGTAACAGATTTATTAGTTGCCAGCTAAATTAGCAAGTAATTTGTTTCTAAATAAGTCAACCGGTAGACATATCCGTTTGTGGATAAGTCCATTGTGTCAACTAGATCTATTAGTTGATTCATAGATCTATTAGTTGACCTGTTCGTAGTAAAATGCACTGAAAACTGAGAAGCCTATTAGTTGATCGTTGCGTTCAAAGAATCAGAGCCGTCTAGCGGCTTGATTTAAAACTAATTTAGAATCTTTGAATCAATTCAGAAACTTTTAAATTTGTTTTAGTTACCAACGTAACTAGAAAGAATTTAAAAGATTGCCAGTCATGATGAGATCATAAAAACTGCTTTAAAAAATAGATCTCGCAATGCAACAATGTAAATAAATTAAAGAAGAAAAAAACGCAAATTAAAATTCACAACGCGTACTTACACATTTTGTACTCGAACAAAACAGGAAGTTTAAAATTACTATCGTTACAATTATTATTATTGTCATTATTATAATAATAAATACAACAGAATGAATGGAAGGAAGCCGTAATTTTAGTTTTTTTTTTTAATTGTCGTCCGACATTACATTGTATTCTCTGAATCTGGGATTCTATTTGATTTTATTGCTTTCAACGATTTTAAAATTGCGTTTATTTGTTATTTAAAGCGAATCCATTTGCGAACGCGTCCACTTCTGTTAGATTCGATTTAATTAATTGATTTAATGATTTGTTTGTATCACATTTGATTAAATAATGAGGCTGCAAGTGGTCCACGTATGAAAGCTTTCTACACGTGATCTAATTGAAAGAATGAACAATGAATGTTTACTGTGAATTTTTTAATTAAATCAAAGTTAAATCGACGTCGAGTGAAAGGGAAAAACCCAAAATGTATCACAGAGTCACACGATGCCTAAAATGCACAGTCATTGAAAATACATATTTACATCCCTGGGAGTGTATGTCTTCAGGTTGTGAAACATCAAATCTGAAATATTCTATTTTCAGTTTGATGAAAATATTTTTTATAATAAGATGTTGAATGAGTGTGAACAAGTAAATAGGTAAAACCTAAGGACATCCGCTCTTTGATTATAATATAACATCAATCAGTTGATTAACTATTTCTTTTTCTTTTGGAATGTGTTTCAATGGTTTTGAAAATCAATCAACCTGTGCGATTACTTTTCCGCAGGTGATTGCATTTTACCGTGCAATAATAAGCAAGCAGGCGACACGCTCGCCAACTCTTTTTCTAAAACATAATATATTAATGTTAGCACAGCAATTGGGTCACACATACACATGCAAGCCTGCGCTCGATAAGATAGTCATTTAAATAACGCGCGTTTATGACCTTGGCATAATTGTTTTCCAGTTTCGTTAGATTCACTCTCGTTGACACACTGACCTACTGACAGTGACATACTCCTTTACTTTTACGCGATGCATTACATCAATTACATGTTAAACGTGTGTGCTGCGCGCCTGCATACACCTCCATTTATTTCAGACAATTTATACAATTTGTTGAGAGTGTTTTGCAAGTTGCAAGAGCATTCCCGAATAACACAGAAAACAATAACACGAAAAAAAAAATTAAATATAAATAATATAAATATACACCGCGTAATCGAATAAGTTTCTCTTGCTACTAATACACACGAAAAGAAGCGAAGTTATATGATACGTATGGGGCAAAGGTCAATAATAACTCCGGAAAAATCTACAATTACTTTTTACAAAAAACGTTTGAGAAGCACTGGATGTGATTTAAATGCCTCAGCTGAGCTAAGTTTACTATTACATGCAATAAATGATAGAGCAGTAAACCAGCGGATATACATAATACAAGAAGCGTTGAGGCAGGTCATTTATGACTTTCGTACGAAAGAATACGGAGATTAGCAGTTAGTGATACGTAAGCAATAAAAAAAATAATGATGTTTTATTAGCATTTGAGTAATGGAAACGCACAATAATTCGTACGTAATAATATCAATTAATTAACTTAAGCAATTAACTTAAAACGGTAATCATGAATCATACCTAACAATAAGCAAAAAAAATTAGGTAATACTTAATTCAATAGAGGTCGCATTCTAAAAGTGTTTTTGGAGAACTCGTCACCCTTTAATTTATTATTTTATTACTTTATACATAAACTGTATTAACAATACGTAAAAATTGGCTTATAATGAGGCTTTCTTTATTAATCCAGAGATGGCGCTATCAGTTTTCTGATAAACTTTTGTTTTTGAAACGGCTCCCTTTACTAACTCTGAGATGGCGCTCTGAACTTTCCCTCGTCGTATTTGTTTTTTTTTTTGACATTGGTAATTCAATTATTATTTGTAATTATTTCAAATTTCGCCAAGTAGTTATGTATTATGGTTCACAGATGGCGCTCTCAACGTTTCCTTTCTTTTGGCTTTTGTATTTTGATCGGTGGCGATTTTTAAAGTCCGCGAAAGAATAATCTCCTTCTCTTAAGATATTTCCTTTTCTTATTTTTGCGTTAAAACAGTTTTCTTTGCTAACGCTAAGATGGCGCTCTGGACTTTTTTCCGCATTCGTAATTTAATGAGAATCCGTTTCAAAATCCATCCAAAATTCAAGCGGCTTTCTTTATTAACCCAGAGATGGCGTTACCTCTCACGGTAGGCCAGTTTCTTATTTTTGAGAATTAATTCTCTTACGTGATGATGAAGACTTTACAATGTTATTAAGTGAAACTTATTTCGATCACACCATCTTTCTGGACGTGTTCCAGTTAACTTCAATTTTCTTCCATTGTTTCCAACATGTGGACATGAAATTGCAAATTCCGGTAAACGCCATCTATCGGAACGCCAAGCAACTGCATTTGCAGTCGGGAAAAAACTTAATAAAAATGAAACTTTCAAGCAATGATTTACGTCTTCCTTTACACGCACAAAATGAGAACGTTATAAGAGAAAAGTGAAGGCGATTTTTCTTTTGCCACTTCTGCAAATGAGCGCCATCCATCGGCGTGTACAAAATGATAGAAAGCGAAAGCTCTAAACTATATCAGCCTGTATATCGAAAACGAACCACTTTACTTACAATCGGCCCAGAATCATTCCTCAAAATCTTTTACAATCATTAAGTTACACCCTGTATACAAGCGCAGAAATAAATCTGCTCAAAATAAGCGTGTAATAATAAAAAAGGTAAGTTCTTGATAAAAGAGCGCCATCTTTCTGGACGTGTTGCAGTTAAATTCAATTTTTTCTGTTATTTCCAATACGTGGAAATGAAATAGCAATTTCCTGTAAACGCCATCTACCGGAACGCCAAGCAACTGCATTTGCAGTCGGGAAAAAACTTAATAAAAAAAGGAAACTTTCTTAATGATTTACGTCTTCCTTTAGGCCCGCTTGACACTATGATATTTCTTGTGCAAGATTTGTTACAAAGTGAGAGAGATGAGCTACCACAGCGAATTCTGATTGGTTGAATTGGCACTTCTCGCTCACTTCATAACAAATCTTGCACAAGAAATATCATAGTGTCAAACGGTCCTTACACACACAAAATGAGAACGTTATAAGCGAAAAGTGAAAAATAAGCGATTTCTGTAAACGAGCGCCATCTATCGGCGCTTGTGGCAACTGATAAAATCAAGATATAAATTTTTTTTGACACGACGTAATATTTATTGCAATCATTAAGATACAAGCGCAGAAACAAATCTGCAACGATGAAAAGCGCCATCTTTCTGGACGTGCCGCAGTTAAATGCATCTTTTTCAATTGATTCCAATAAGTGGAAATGAAATTGTAATTTTGATACATGATATTTTTTGCAATTATTAAGATGCAACCTGTATACAAGCGCCAGAAACACACCTGCCAATGACGATATAATAATGAAAAGCGGAAATAATTCTGGTGACTCTTATCAACATCAAAAATTACAGTTTCTATTACAAAAATAGTTTTGAAGGTAATGAAACCTTGAAGAAATTGTTCCTGAAGTCGTTAGCTTTAATTTTGTTTTTAAGGCCCAAGTTTTACAATCGTGGAATAAGAACGGAATAACTGTTCGCCAAATATCTTTTAATGTTCCTCCATATCTACGTCACACTATACTAAAAATAATGCTTATCGGACGTTTGTAAAATCGGGCCTAAGAAAGAAACAGCTACATGTACAGGGTGTCCCATTTTCGATGGTATTCCGTAGGTATCTTCGTTAATAATGGAAATAGAAAAAAACCGAGCACGCAATATTGGGTCAACTTTTTATGCTAATTTGAATGGCCAACTTAAAAATTTGCTGTTCCCTGCCATTTTCGCGGTACAGTTGAAAAACGACAAATTCCTCAAATTTTCAAACGCGCATATTTTTTTTTTATTTTTAAAGATATCGAAAAATGATAAAGGCATTTTTTATTCGACTTTTAACATAGATCATGATTCAAGCAGAAAAAATACCCTTTTTAATGATGTCAAAGCCAACTATGGTTTCCATTTAAAAAAAAACATTAGTTGTGGTTATATCTCGGTTATTATGAACTTTTGGTGCGATTTGATTAAAGAATCATGATCTACGTTAAAAGCCGAATAAAAAATGCCTTTATCAATTTTCGATATCTGTAAAAATAAAAAAATATGCGCATTTGAAAATTTGATGTCCACTTTCGCGATTGTTTCGATGAGAAAAACAAAACAAAACAAAACTCCCCAACGTTCAGAGATAAGTGAATTTAATTTGATGATGGAGATTCGTGAAACGTTTTTGGAACTAAATTTAATTTAGTTTAAAAAATATTTATAATGAAACCCCATTTTGACAATGAGTTAACTGCATCTTATTTGACGTAATGCATTTTTGACATGCGCCATCTGGTGGTTGTAACTGCAATTCTCTTTCCAGATCTTACATTATGACGTGCGCCATCTATTGGTTGTAATTGTAATTAGGAGTCGATCAATTTAAATTCGATATAAAAAACAAAACTCATAAAATTCTTTCAACGTCCTGTAGGAAGGGTATGATATGAAAATTGAAGACTTTCCCCGTTTTTAACCCTTCTTACTTTGGTAGCGTAATTTTAGGAAAAATTTAACTAAGCATGTTAACTAAAATAAAATTGTGAAAATTTAGGAAAAACTAAAGTAACGGAGTTCGCTGCCACCACCGGAGTTTAAGGGAATTCCGGACCCTATAATGCTGAATTAAATTACATGGACGATTAACAATCCTTCGAAAGTAAGTTCTTTCTGGCTGGAACTGTGCAAGAGCGCATTATATTCACAATCTACCCTACTAGGAATAAAAGACAACCGTGAGCTCGAAATAGGGTACATTGAAGCTAATTTTGCATACGATATAAACAGTAATACATACATGAAAATTCCTACCTTTTAGGAGAGTAGAACGCAGAAGCAGAGAAGCTCTTATAGCTTTCTTTCTGTGGTTTCATTAATTTCTTTCGAGGACACCAAATTAAAATGAAAACTCCCGCGTAAAAAGGGATCGCGATTGAATTTAACTCAAGTTTAAAATTAATGAAAATTGACATTAAATTTCGTTTAAGACGAGGGCTAGGCGAACATTCTTATACCGACGATGGTTAGGCGAACATCAATAAATTTTTGAACTTTTCTCTCCCCTAGACCATTTTGTTTATAATTTCAAAATTTCCCCCTCTTCAATAATTCTCCCGGGAGATGCTGCTCTCCGGCGGGTTAGTCGTTCAACTTTTCAATATAAATCATTTAGATCACAGGAATAATCGAAATTGCATACCTTTAAGGCGCCAGTTGGTTCAATTTCGACCCGTTACCTCCGCACGCGTGGGCGTAAGTTTTTATTTCTTGCAATCAAAGATTTGCTGATGACTTATTTATTTTAGCGTATCTTAATTACTAATTTTTTTGTAAATTTGTCTTTACAATTTAAAATGAGTTAATTTTTTCTTATTTTAAATACGCATTGTAGACATGTGCCATCTAGTGGTTATTACTGCAATTCTGTTTCCAAATCGTACATTTTGACGTGCGCCATCTATTGGTTGTAATTGTAATTTAGAGTTCGTAAATTTAAATTCGATATAAAAAACAACGTTCACAGATAAATGAATTTAATTTCCAGATCGTACATTTGGACTTTCGCCATCTATCACTTGACGATTATCACTTGTTTTCACAACAAGGCATTAGTTTTTGTTTCTTCAAGTTTTCATGAAATTTTGCAAATTCCCACTTTCGAGATTGTAATTAAAAAAAAAAAACATAACCCGAGAGAGTAGTGATGGGTCAATCGATAGTGTTTAGTATCGATAGTGTTATCGACAGGATTTACTATTGTTAGTATTTAAATAGTAAATACTATCGATAGCACTATCGATTCTAAGCACTATCGATAGGCCCTCCACTAGCTAATAATGAAACCTCATTTAACGCTACTAACTTTTCTTTGAATTTGTCCGTTGCGGTCTTTACAACTGACAATGATTTTCTCTTATTTTGAGTAGATATGCATTTTAGAGTTGCGCCATCTAGTGGTAGTAACCGTAATCTATTTCCAAATCGTACATTTTGACGTGCGCCATCTATTGGTTGTAATTGTAGTTCCCACTCCGTAAATTTAAATTCGACGTAAAAGACAAAACTCAGAAGAATTCTTCAGCGTTCACGCGCGCCAGCTATTGGTTGTAATTATAATTTTGTTGCCGGATTGTAAATTTTGACGATCGTCATCAGTTCGTAAATTTAAATTCGTTGTAAAAAAAAAAAAACTTATAAAAATTCTTCAACGTTCACATGCGCCAGCTATTGGTTGTAATTTAGATTTTGTTTCCGGATTGTAAATTTTGACGATTATTATTTGTTTTCACAAGGCGTGCCTACGTTAAAAGCCGAATAAAAAATGCCTTTATCAATTTTCGATATCTGTAAAAATAAAAAAATATGCGCATTTGAAAATTTGATGAATTTTTCGTTTTTCAACTGTACCGCGAAAATGGCAAGGAACAGCAAAGTTTTAAGTTGGCCATTCAAATTAGCATAAAAAGTTGACCCAATATTGCGTGCTCGGTTTTTTTCTATTTCCATTATTAACGAAGATACCATCGAAAATGGGACACCCTGTACATCGGCAACCAAAGATAACGATCATTTTTAAAACTAGGACGATAACAGCGGTAGATTATTTTCTTAATTTATTCAGTTTTTCTCGTTTTTAATTTTATTTCTTTCTTATTGCGTTTACGTAGCTTCTTGTACGCAGTATTATATACATAATATTTGCTTTTTCTCTTTGTTGATCGCCATTTCTTTTTGGATTCCTTTTGAGTTTTTTTTTTAATATTAGATTTGATTAGGCATTATTTTTCTTGTGTTTATTTGTTAATAATTTGTTTTAATTCTTAGGCTTATCACTTTTTTGATCTCGAAGTTCAGTTGTATTCGTTAGCTTTGTGTCCTCTATTTCCTTTTCATATTTGCTTTTTTCTCTCAGTTGATCGTTTTTACATTTTTCATTTGCTCTTGCACATTTCCTTTTTAAAACGTCTTTGCTTTTCAAAATAGTTTCAAGTAATTTATTTTTTCTTATAATTTCTTTGTTTCTCATTCGATTTATGATGTGATGGTTGTAAGCGAAACCTGGCTTCATCCATATAGTAATTTGGCACTGTTACATATTGATAATTATAATTTCATTCACACGGCTAGGACTACTAGGGGGAGAGGAGTTGGTATGTAGATAGATATATTAAGAATAATTTAAATTTTTTAGCAGCAATTGACAACTTAAATCTTACTTTAGAACAACTTTGGATACTACTATGTACTTCTACTATTGATATCTTTCAATACATACAGAATAATTTAGATTTAGCTCCGGTCTTTTCATCTCCAGTTAACTTTATCTGGCGGTTTATTCCCATAGTAACAATTGTGATCACACTGATCACAATAGTTACTATGGGAATTAATCACCAGGTAAAGTTAATTGGAGACGAAAAGACCGGCGCTTAAACTTATGTGTAGTAGGTATCTTTTTTGATGTATCTAAGGCTTTTGATACCGTTAGACTTGACTTCATATCACAAAAGCTTTTTGCCCTTGGTCTTAGAGAACCAATAAACGATTGGTTAATATCATTTCTCTCACATCGTAGTTATCAAGTAAAAATAGATGGTTCCCACTCGGACCCTTATTATCTCGATTTTGGTACACCACAGGGCAGTTTCCTCGGTCCTCTTACTTTTCAGTTGTTTATTAATGACTTGCCACATTAAATTACTAGTGGCAAAGTTTTTATGTATGCCGATGACACTTCAATTGTGGTTACCGGTCTAAACTGGAACTGTCCAGTGGAAAAAGTGAAAACTGTTATTCGTGAATTTAGAGCATGGTGTCATAAAAATTGTCTTGTTATAAATATTGAGAAAACTGTTTGTGTATAATTTCATTCTAAACGTAAAGCTCCAAACACAACTTGTTTTAATTTTGATGACAATACCATAAAGTGTTTTAATCAAGTTACTTTTCTTGGAGTGATAGCCGACAAACACTTAGCATGGGATTATCACACAGACAATTTATGTAAAAAACTCAACAAATTTTATTACGCTGTCAAAAATTTTTAAAAAATTAATCGTTCAACAACTCAGACACCGTCTCTTAGTAAATTCTATTCTTCCTGAAAATCAGTCTGGATTCAGATCTAATTACAGTTGTACTACTGCACTCTTGAATGTTATCGACGATATTCTGAAAGCAAATGATGACGGTAAGATTACATTATTGGTGCTCCTAGACTATAGTAAAGCCTTTGATACTATAGACCATCATCTCTTGCTTGCAATATTAAATTTCATTGGATTAGATGAGAGTGCAATTACACTTTTTTCAAATTATCTCTCAAATCGTGTTCAGAAAGTTAAAATTGATGATACTGTTTCTGATTTGTTAACAATTAGCAGGGGTGTTCCTCAAGAATCCATTTTAGGTCCTATCCTTTATACAATTTATACCTGTTACATTCCTTCTGTGCTCAGGTACTGTAAATATCATTTACATGCAGACGATACTCAAATTTATTACTCTTTTCCCGAAGGTGAGTTACATAATGCGCTTAATGTAATTAATGCCGATCTTGCTGCTCTAGAGGATATTTCAATAAAACACTGTTTGCAAATAAATCCCATTAAATCTTCTGTGTTGTTGTTTGGAAGAAACTCCTGTAAGAATCGTATAATAAAAAAACGATATTAACATTGTAGTTAATAATGTACGTTTACCACTTCTTAAATGTTCCAAAAACTTTAGTTAATAATGTACGTTTACCACTTCTTAAATGTTCTAAAAACTTAGGGTTGTATTTAGACACTGACTTGCGTTTTAAAATGCATTTTTCCAAATTAATACAGAAATCATATTGTACATTAAAAGTTTCGTTAGCGAACAGAAATATTTTGGAAAATTTTGTGCAAATCGGTCTTGATTGCAGCGGATTTCCCGAGCAGGCTCTGTACAGCTGTTTCAGGCCTAGTTGGGTCTTCATCAGCAGAACCGTAGCTCGAGAACTCCACTGCAAACCAAACCGATCTGTCCAAGTTATTCGCCAATGCGATGTCAGGTCAAAAAGCGATCAAAAGATGTCGCTATTTAAAATGTTCATTACTTTCACATCGCATTGGCGAATAACCTGGACAGATCGGTTTGGTTTGCAGTTGAGTTCTCGAGCTACGGTTCTGCTGATGAAGACCCAACTAGGCCTGAAACAGCTGTACAGAGCCTGCTCGGGGAATCCGCTGCAATCAAGACCGATTTGCACAAAATTTTTTAAAATTCTCATATGCTTTGACAGCAAGCATGGCCGCCTTGCATGGGATGACTTATTATGTGGCGAACTGGCTTCAATTTGTCAATCCTGCTGCAATGTCAGGTCAAAAAGCGATCAAAAGATGTCGCTATTTAAAATGTTCAGAAATATTTTGAATCAGAAAACTAAAACTATGCTTTAATATTTATATTTTAATTATTGTGATTCTATACAGGGTTAGTATAAAGTCCCGGAACGGTCGAATAACTTTGTTACTTGAAAAGTACTTTTTTTTTAATTTGGTACGGATTTATAGTTGAAAATAACGAATTTATTGTGACAATTTTTACTTTTTTTTCGCTTCCGGTTTGACAGGAAATGCTTCCTACTTTCTTCTTTTAAATAAGGCACTATGTATATTTTTACATTTTCGAATGCAGAATAAAAATCTATGTTCAGAAATATCGACATGTTTATTTTTATTGAAACGAAGGCAATCACTTAATTAAAAAGATATGATAATTTCTTCTGGCAATATTTTTTTTGTTTTAAATTTGAACCTGATTGGCATTTAACGGCGACATTTTAATTGTTCCAAAATGTTTGAGTTGGAACATAAAACGTTCATCGTTCAAAGTTATTTCAGAAATGGTGTGAAAAACTAGATCACGGCCTATTCAGAATCATTTTATTTTCGATCGCATGGTATTTAAAATCTAATGGATACCTAAGACGAGTTCTCATGATACATGTGAATCATTGTAGTTAACATATGCACTTACATACATCGTTCCTAAAGAAAGTGTCAATCGGCACAGCGAAACGTTGAGAAGTTTGTGATTTTAAAAGCATGAGAACCTGACATATTTGTTGAATATGTTATCTTCGTCGTAATGGAACCACCAAAATTACAGAACTTCTCCACGTTTCGCTGTATCCTTCTTCGACTATTGTTAGGGGAAAGAAAGAAGGAAATTTTTAATAGACACGCCGAAACGTTGAGAAGTTTGTGATTTCGAAGCTTTTGGAATTGGAACTACTGGCATATTTGTTGAATATGTTGTTGTCTTCGTCGTTTAACAAACGTAGCAACTTTACAAGAGCCGTGGTGTACATACATACATAAAATGATACAGATTATTACATCACGATGTTATTATAACGGTACTAATATGGATATCGGTCAATCACTGGTTTTTAGCAATTACCTCGAAGGTGAATGGAAATTGAAATAAAAGTGCCCGTAATTGCTTATTTTATTACGTATTTATCGAGTTCTTACTGAATTACTTAACTATCAAATACCATCTCCCCCCTATTTACTATTTTATTACATAATTTGTTCTTCCGTTTTCGAAACGAAATTCAATTTTGTATTTAAAAAAAAAGTTCGCACATTAACAGCAAATGAAATGCAAACACCTTTAAGCCCCCCTGTCGTGGAAACGAGATTAAGCCGAACGAACAGATTTGTATACGTGGCACGCACCCCCCCAGGATGAAAAGGAAAAATGAGGGCGCAGCGAGAAGAAAATCGATAGATCCAGGATGTGCGACCGCCCGCTCCCGATCCTGTGGGAACACAACACGCCGAAACCGTGTCAGTGGGTCAGCGTGCCACGACGACGTTCAGTGTTTTAAAAATAGGTCCGCATATTTTGGGAACACCACAAGCACTTACCGCGCTTATTTTTAAGCGGTACGCTAAAAAAAAAGCGCCGCGCAATTTTCCCAAAATAGGGGCCGACGATTTTTATTTCATTTTTTTTAACTTACGCTACAAAAAATATTTATTATGTGACGTGACGAAATTCAGAAGAAGAAGAAATGTTAACACTTTTCTAAATTGGCATTTTAGAAACTCGAACGTTTCAACAGAGTTTTTTCGACATAGCCCGCGTTGGCTAATTTCTAGCTTGCGAGGCGACACACATAAATAAAATTAAGAGTAAAAAAAAAAATGAGTGCGTGTTGCAAATGGGGGGTTTGTGCGATGGACTTTTTGCACGGCAAGTTTGGTTGGTGGCGGTGTAGTACGTTACCCGCCGTCCGCGTCCCTGATGGCGTAGTCGAAGTGGGTCTAGTTTATTGGGTATGTGGGACGAGGCGGCCTCCACCTCATCTCTCTTTAATCAGATTTCGGTCGCCGGTTGCTTTCGGCAAGGCCTTGGATGAATTTTTAACAGCAAAACGATCTTGCAGTTTGTATTTTGCGAACGTGAGTGAATTGCACCAATTTGCAACATCTGAATACTTTATGAATCATTCTCGTGTGGATTTCTTACAAAATAAATCCCATGGTCTAGGGCGAAATTTGATTCACTTTGTTCTTCCTTCATCTCAATTATAATTTTGTTGCACTATATAAAAAAAAAAAACTTTATACCTAACTATTTAAAAATTATCATTAAATTTTGTTTCTTGTTTTAGATGTACATAGGTATACTAATTTGTCGTTTAATTGTCTAAAAAATATTACAACTCTATAGATAGAACTTTAAAACACAAATAGAATTACTCGAATTAATATCAAAAGGAAGAAAAATGTAAATAAAAACACATGCAGTATACAGGGTGATTTACGACATGTGTGAAAAATGGCACCCAGCGATAGGTTGGGTCACCTTGAGTAAAAAATTCCATATCAACTTATATCCTATGTGCTTTTGTTTCTGAGCTATAGCGATTTTTCTTTTCCGTAAGCCACTAGTATGGATGCTACCGGAAGACATGTAATACGCCAGGTCTTTTAGACAATACTGCCACTTAGAGAAACACAAGAAGTAGAACATAAAAGAAAAACACCTAAATTATAACAAGAATCTCATTTAATTAACAATTTTAACCTTATTTAATAAAGAAAAGGAATAAATTATGTTTACAACAGGTGCTCAGTGATGTGCCTGCATTGGCACGGATGCATGCATGGCAACGACGAATAAGTAAGTCAGTAATTCTAAACACATTATTATTTATGTTAGCCAGGGAATTATTAGTGTTTTGAATTAATAACTCGTGCCTAAATAAAAACCTGGCCAAGTAGGCTACATTTAGTAATTCTGCTATGTAAATGCAATGGATAAATTCTCGATCACAACCCACTTGACCAGGTTTTTATTGAGACGCTTGTTAGTTCTTCGAACTAAAGTCTTCCACACTGCTTCTACAAGCACCTAATTATTGTATCTGTCTCAAACTGCAGATTCCTTAAGTACTTTCTGTTACTACAGCAGTAGCTTGTTTCATAGGTAACGTAATTAATGGTGCGGGGTTAATTTTTACTTTTCAAAATTTTAAACTTGTTATAACTCAGAAAAAAGCAGATCGGATATATATTTCTATTCGCTTTTTTATTCAAATTGACCTCCCCTATCACCCAGCCATCATTTGGCACACATGTCATAGATCACCCTGTATGTAGGATACTATCAATTAAAAGTTATCATACCTCGGGCCACCACCAAGTTGAATCGCATCGCAGTTATGTCATGGAACCGTTAAAAAATAATTTTAAAAAAATTATGTACCTACAGATATAATCCATTCCTCATCTATTTTTTTATCGCATCATGCCGTAAAAATCTAGTGAGAATGTGGTACTCGACTTAGATTTTAAGGTTATTCCGGATTAGGCAATGTTGCAATATTTTCTTTTCGTCACGAGATGCATTCACGGCCAAATTTACGTAAAGTTGAGAATTGACAGCACCGTTTCATGAATCTTATATTAGTTGTCACAATTTGACGTTTGTTAAAATGACATCAAATTAGATTTCTCTAATTTAACATGATAGCCAACTTACTGGCTTAAAATTGCGGCCTACTGCGATAACAAATAGAGAACGAATGGATGATAGGTCAAGTAATAAAAAAATAAATATAAAATGAAACGTATTGAGATTCAGCATCTAAAAGAGAAAATGAAATTGCTTCAGAGAAAGTACGTGATTAAACAACTACTTAGTAAACTGTATCACAAAATCTTTTAACCGGACACTAAATAGCGCTCAAACACTTAACGTTTCGCCGTCGTTCGACGAAGCTGTCGAACGACGGCGAAACGTTAAGTGTTTGAGCGCTGTTTAGTGTCCGGTTAAAAGATTTTGTGATATAATTGTCATTGGACAAGAACCAACTTTAAATACTTAGTAAATATTCAAAAGCGAATTAAAACCTTCATTTTGTATTGTATTGTAATATGGAGTTTTTTTTTTTTTAATTGTTAACAAATATTGGCGCATGTATCTAAACGTAATTTTTTTCAGTTAGTCGTTTTTTTATTTAATTTAAAAGTGTTTAATAACAACTGCAGAAAATACCATAACTTATTGCGGGGTTTGCGGATTCTGCTTAAGTAGGTATATTTTGAGCCTTAATTACATAGTAAAAAATGAATTGATTTCAAATTTCGATATAGAATAGAATACCTACCCACAAAATGTTACCTATAACTTTTTGAATAAGTAAGTATGATTTTGTGCCTAGAACTTTGACATGTTTTGATTTTCTTATAACGGATGTCGCAGTCTAAGCGCCGCTGGCTGTTGCTTATGTAAAGCCTGTGACCTGAGACTGTGACTTTTCTACGATTATTCGGGCAATTTTTTATTTACTTTCTTTGTGCTGTTTGCTCGAATTGAAATCCGAAAATATTTAGGTACGTAATTTATTTTTTTTTCCTACACTATTAGAAAATTCAATTTTACCGGCTCATCAGTATCAATAATGTGGAAACCATGGCGGTAAAGTAGTTTTCGAGGTCTCGAGAAGTGGCCAGGCTCGGCTGCGCCTCGCCTGTCCATATCTTCTCTCGACCTGGAAAACAAGCACTTTACCGCCTCGGTCTACAATATACTATTTAATTAGTCAAATTAAATTTTAGAAATACTTTTTTTTTATTTACCTACATATTTAGTTTTATTTCTTGTCGCGCAAAAGTCTTTAATATCTGACAGGTCACTTACTGCCAGACTTCGAATATTTCGGAGCGTTACCATGGCAATGCAATGAATGGACGCTTTTTATTGGTCGTCGTATTGCGTAACCATGGCAACATAATGAATGGACACTTTTCATTGGTCCTCATATTGCGTAATCATGGCAACGTTCCGAAATGTCCGAAGTCTGCTTATTGCATATCTATATATGAAAATTTTTTAATATATAAAGTACACAGAATGAGTTTTCGTTAGACGAATCCATATTCAAAATTTAGGGGAGGTTAGAGTACAGTGTCTAGCAGCTACGCGAAGACCACCAAACGACTCATACTTCACTAAGGGCCGGTTTCTGAAAGACTCATCATTTAAACGTCGCGTCGTCGCGGCGGATAGCAATGTGTGGCAAGGTCTGGTTTGATCCTGAACTGACAGTTATTCTAATGTCAAACTGATGGCGCCACAATTTTTTCAATATTTTTTATATCTTTATGCCTAATTTATTCTCCACAAAGAAAAATTGGAAAATTAAAAATGGAAGGAAACACGTAAGGGGTGAACATAATATTAACATAAATTAACGTTTACATTAATTTTAATGTGTTCTAACAAAACTTGTGACCTATAATGTTATGTGGCCGTTATGTATTTAATCTTTAACGTGCTGATGAAGCAAATAAAGTTTTTAGTTTGCAAAACACCTGATAAAACAACACTTATTGTCTATAATTTACATTTATGACAAAAATGTCACTTTTTTCAAGTGTTAAAACCCAAGGAGCAGTGAACAAAAATTATTTACTTATTTGGTAAAAGTAATGTACATGCAATAAAGTGAAAGCTCCCATAGAGGACAGCTCTCTTAAGCGGACACCTCTCTTAGCTGGACAGTTTTTAATCTCCCATTTATGTAATTTACATGCACTTGCATCTCTCTTAGGCGGACACCTCTAATGAACGGATAGTTTGCTGGTTACAGTCGGTGTCCGCCTAAGAGAGCTTTCACTGTAATTGTAAATGTAAAAAAATTAAGCATAGTATAAAAATTGAACCAGGGATCAACGAATTGCAAAACACTAATAAAACGCCTCGGCCACGCGGGAGTAAGTAGGTGGTATATGTATGTATGTACAGTGAAAGGTCCCATATCTCCCGTGTATGTAATTTACATGCATTTGCATCTCTCTTAAGCGGACACCTCTAATGGACGGACAGTTTGCTGGTCACGGTCGGTATACGCCTAAGAGAGCTTTCACTGTACTTACAAAATATTAAAGTACCTACCTACCTATAATTTTTTGAATATGATTTTATACCTAGAACTTTGAGGCTATCATAGTCTAAGTGTCGCTGGGTGTTAGGTACGTAAAGCCTGTAACCTGACTGTGCCTTTTTTGCGATTTTTCGGCAATTTTTCTGTTTTACGCAGTTTCCTCGAATTGAATTTCGAAAATATTTTTTTATAACAGAAAACGTAAGGTAATTGGGGGATCACACTAAACATTCTGTATTTAATTTATAAACAATTAACATAGATATTAGGTAGGTAGATACCTAAGTAGGTATATGTAGGTATTTCTATTAATTCAAAAAAATGTACCTACCTATTATAACCTGTGAGCAAATAAAAATCAGATTAGAGCAGGCGGTGCAAAGAAAATGTATGTCTGTGATTAAATGAAAAGTCAATAAATTTGACAGTCCATGAATGTATTACATTAATTAATTCAGTTAATCACAGACATACATTTTCTTTGCACCGCCTACTGTAATCTGATTTTTATTTGCTCACTTTTTATTTGTTGTTTAAAGAATACGGTATTAGAAAACAATGAAATGAACATAAACTGACAGTTACATTAAAAAATTATGTTTTTTAAAAATAACTTGGCATCTTACCCAACTACACTGGGGGAAGATGCCGGTACATAACATGTGTCCAACAATTATTGTAGCCCTGGGTGGCTGTAGAAGCAAACATAAATATCGATTTTTATTTCGTGTCGTTGAATTGACGTCTCAAATATTGACTGTTAAACAACAAATAAATATTTCTTTACGTATTTAATGTTTTATTGCCATTTGAAACAGTAATTAGTTAAAAATGTTTGATTCCACAGCCACCCAGGACTACAATAATTGTTGGACACATGTTATATTAGCTTTGTTCGAGGAGACGTCCTTAAAATCCATGAAAGTTATACACTTGAAAGCGTTGTTAACATCGATCATTATTTCGATGGTCATTTAATTTTAACTGTTCCGAACTGGTCCGGAACGTCTCCGCGAACAGACCTATTGGTAGTTATTCAGTTAGGCGTCTTAACTCGATTTTGATGTTATCTCACCGCGAATCGGTGGTAGGATATATTCTCAAAAGAGATGCAAGTCTCATAAAGCCACTTTTTGCATAGAGCAAATCCAATCCACCCGCACGACTTTTTCGCTTAAAGTCCGCATTGTTCCCTGTATAATAAGTACGTAGCTACACGTGAAATAACGTGAAGTTGCAGGCTATCATCTTGCCCAACACAATTTATGCGACTAACCCCAATGTGTTGGGTAAGATGCCAAACTTCTTAATAAAGTAAAACAAAACTTGGAGCCAATTATTTCTGCAAAAGTAATAATAAAGAAGAAACCTTCCCTCTTGCAAGCTAACAATCGTCGCAGTTGAAAACCCTGTCTATTCTCCATTATCGGACAAAATACTACGAGGATGCAAAACTTTCTCACAACGTCAAAACATCACTTTTCTGTTAGTTGTCAAAACAGATTTCAAGCGACTGACTTTACCGACATGTACACAAACTGCATTTTGCGGACATACAATGAGCAAACTCTTAATTGGAGTGCTGTGGCATCTTCCCCTCAATTCTTAAATAAATCAATAAAAAATAATATAATGTAAACGTAAATTAAAAAAGGCCGTTTCAGTGAAAGTAAAAATAACTTTATCTTCCAATAATTTTCTTTGGTTTAATTTTTATTTTTTTGTTACGTGCACACGACTTGTTTAGTAGCTATGCCTGATTATTACAAGTAGGAATAACGTTCTATTAAAATTTAATTCGTTTGAAAAAAATAAATAAATAAATAACAAAACTTAAAATCACAATTTTTACCTACTAAGCTCGTGAGCTTAAATTCTATTATAATTCTTTTACGTCTTTGCATCTTACCTACAGTAATAAGAAGGAAATGGATTACGGAATTTACTACACAGGGGCGACGAGAAGTGGTAAGATTCCCCAGGTTAAGACATCGCCCAAAAATTTGGTAATTTTTTTCTCCCCCCAACACAGGGTTAATTCTGAACGCTCGTATACCATTACGTCAACATAAAAGTCTTATACTTATGCTATTTTATACATACATACATAAAAGATTTACACAACAGATTTCATTGTTATTTACCTAATATTTTATATTCTTACGTTTGTTTACTCAGTGCTACCTAATAGTAAAGTAGGTATCTACTTATACCTAGGTATAAAAATGCAGAGCGCTATATGCATAATATTATAGAACTGTTTGTACATCCTTGTACGTGTAAATACATAACTAACTATTAAAGATAATTGGTGGCACAATGTAATTAATTCGTGTAGGTTAGCTGATAAAAAAAAAGCGCTTTCGATAAGCCCAACGTCCACGACACAGTCACATCGTTCCTCTTCTTATCGCATGGGCGTTGCGCAAGAACGAAACCAAAAGTGATGCCAATGTCACTGTGTAAGTGTGTCAGTAGGCCAACCATGCGCACAAAAGCGCGATCTTTACTCGTTTCGCAGTGGGGAAAACTTAAATTGCAAGCCACGTACGGTGGGGGGGACTAGCGTAAGCCATATTGTTGGCTATAATGGGGGATCTGCGGTAGATAACTGAAAGTAGGTCAACGAAAAAAATTAAGGACGCGTGATTGCATATCGATAAGCGAAGGAAAAAAAATAACTAAATAAAAAAAAAACGCGCGGCACTGCAAAACATAATTGCATGTTTGCGCGCTTGTACGTGCTCGCAACAAAGTAATGTCGCTCATTAATAATTACTTTTACTTATTTATTGCGAGTCATTCATCTATAATAATTATTTATTAATTAAATGTAAAATACTTTTTAAGATTGTATTTAAAAAAAATTAAACCTAAATTCCTAATATCATCACTCATCAGTTTTGCATTTTTTTAATTCCCTAAAGATTCATAAATAGAAAACCTGGAAGTCTCCTAAGCACAAACACCAGTATAATAAAATACTACAGACTGAAACTGAAAAATGTTATAATCGCCACCAGCATTTTAAGGCAATGGCTCCTCCAACCTGCTTCCAAGTATAGGGAGGTAATTATCACCCAGACCAAAAAAGGTCAAAAAAAAAAGAATAGCACCTGCAATTTTTTCTGTGTTTACAAAATGCTGGTGTAGTTTATTTTCGATGGTAATTGCTCATCGGACTAGACGAATGCAACAGATGTTTCTAACAAATTTGCAGATGTGTTTCAAGCCGAACAGGTTGCCCCAGACATCTGCTTACATACACACAAGTGGAAGCCTAAACGATGCTAATTTGATTTAATCGCGCGAGATTTTTTGCAGAGATATACGTATAATATAATTCATGGTTCCAAATTGGTATAAGGAAACTGTCCAATTAAAACAGGAAATTGAACAATCAAGAAAAAATTTGTAACGAAAATTACTTTACTAACTCGATACTAATTACATAGGACATTACCAAACTCAACAGTAATGAAATTTCAAATCGGGTTATTATGTTTATACAATGTGTACGTCTACGTATATACAGGGTGCATTCTAATAAGGATATATTTTGCTTGAAGACTTTTGTATACGTACATAATAATTAGAAGTATCCGACTTACATACCTCATGATAGCTTTTAATGCTCTAATTCAGGCATGGGCATGGAAAGGGGAAGTATCTCCCACTACGCTAAGCAATAGGTCAAACGAGTGTCGATTGCAGCTAGCTTGGTCCCACGAAATATAAAATTGTAGACGGCGGCGGCGCGGTGTATTCGTTTTGATGCTGTTCATATTGAATGAAACCGAAAATTATTATAAATATTGTTTAAAAAAGGTTTGTTTTTCATTTTTAAATGGTCTCGAACTTGTACGACACTGTTAAACGCTAGTAAACCAACATGAACTAACTCACTCGGCGCTTTCTATTTTTGATTTCGTTGATACGACCGAGTCAGTTATGTGCCGGCGCTTGTTTGTCTGAAACATTAAAATCGTCGCAAATAATTGGGGGTGGGAGTCGAGCTTTCGGCGAGCTCGTGCCCGTCCCTGCTCTAATTCAAAGGGTTTTGTTTTAACTTTGATATACGTAGGTGGTAGTGGACTAGAATTTGGACAAAAACTTAATGTATCCAGGTGCCATTAAAAATTTTAATTAAAATTTTCTTACGTGTCGTAAAGGTGTTAATGCTTTCCACAAATTGGTTTCCATGATTTACGACGCCGTTTCCTCCAGTGCAAATTAATTTTTGAAAAAAAAAGTGGCAGTATATTACGCCCACTGAGATTTACTGCTACGCTGAGCTCGCCTGCTCGCGAATGCAAATAAATCGTATGCACGGCGTTTTTCTCGCGAAAACTGGGGCGCACAGAACGCGTAATTTATGGCAAGCAGTTAACGCCTTGTGCAGGTCCAGGTTAGGTCAGGACGGACGTCATTCCGAAACGACGTTCGGGAGCAGGTCGCGACGCTTGAACTGGGTCAGTGGGTCGCGCGCCCTCTCGCGTGGCGGAGGCCCGGGCCGCCTGACCCAGGTCAAGATCACAACCTACCCTCACGTATTACACCGAGCCCCTACCGCCCGTCGACGACCAAGGTGCCCCTCTAATGTGTCTCCCTAGGGAACCTCTCTGTATTGTTAATTCCGTTGATGGAGTTGGGACCGGAATTAACAAAGGATGCTTACAAGGGCAAGTTGAAATTCGCGTAATTTACAGACGAGGTCATACAAAATTTTAAACGATAAGAAGTAATATGAAAGTATTCTACAGGGTGTAATCAATTAAGTTTCACTTATTAATATTGTAAATTCTAGCTCAGACTGACGTACCACAAGAGCGCATCATTTTTTTGGTTCAAAACCTCTACTCGTTCGTAGAACAATAAAGCTCCAGCAAAATTTACGGTCACTCGGTCAATGTCGCCCACAAGCAAACGCTTTTAATAAAAAGTAAACGTAGATTTCTTCGGTGTTATTTGTCCCATACGCTTCTTTTCTTGTGTATGTATAGTGGTTACAGTAAGTCATATTCTAAGTGTTGACACTAGATTTAATCCGCAATCCGCGTTGGTGAAATCGGGTATGAGTGATACTTATTCGATTGCACACTGTATATTCATACAGTTCACAAAAAAATGCTTATTTTGTACATACGTATGTTCAACTACAAGGTGTGCTTCTCAACTGTATTAACTACCATAAAACATATTTTTGAATTAAGTATTTGAAGTGTGTACCTAAATGCGAACAAAACTAAGCAAAAATAAGTTCTGCGCCGGCCACACTAGATCACCTTGACGCCGCAGCAATTGCGGAAACTTACTTCAGACATTTTTTTTTTCTCTCTTTTAATTCAACTGTGGTTACATAAAGAGCGAAGTGTCTCCAAACGGGTTTCAAACGACCCACGCACTCACGTAAACGGATGAAATAACGCGTAAAAAAATGATAGTACGTTTTTTTCTGCCTCTCTCCATGGGAAAGATGTAAATTTCGAAACCGGTCGGTTGTCCAGTAGTCTTTCTAGCAAAACATCAGTTTGATTTTTGATTAAGAAGTACCTACTTACTTATTTTTATTTGAAACCTTTGTCGAATTACGTACTTTTAAATTAAACCAGAAATTCCCCTAGTTTAAAAGAGATTTCAATTAACAAGCCGCGTTTTTCAATCGCATTTTGTTAATATCAAGGTAAATTATCGCTCAAAAAATGTCATAATTGCGAATTATTTGGCCTTCACTGTATACAGTATGATTATTTTTTTATGTCGTACTCCTATTTTCTCTCTAATCTCTCGCATTATAAGGCAAATATTCTTCACTCTTAAGTTGCTTTCACTTGTACGCCAATGCTATTTATCTATTTTGTCTGGAAGTTCGATTTCATTGAGAATAATATGTAGGAGGAAAGCAAACTTCAAAGAGGTTTTAAATGGACGTCTTTCTTTTCGAACGGTAAACTATTTTTATAAAAAATGAAACGGTATATTTTTAGAGAAAGTTAAATCGTATCTTTCTGATTAGTGATACGATACGGTATATACAATGTAACATAATATAGAACAAAGTTAAAAATCGCTACAGATTTTCTTATACAGGGTGACTGACAATTATTCCATTAAAAAAAAGAGTAAGGGCTTCGAACCGGAGCTGAACCGAAAACCGGAAAAACCGCTATTTTTGCCGAAACGAAAACCGAAACCGAACTGATATACACTTTTTTATTGAACCGGAACAAAAAAATTACGGTTCGAAGCTCTGAAGAAAACGACCGTTATATTTTACGGGAAAAATATTCTACGCAAGCAACAGTTTAAAATTAATTAAAACATGCTGCGGCTCTACGTACGAAATACGACACCATGTTTTATAAATGCAGCAGTAAATAGGAATATAACGTTTTATGATTATTATTTTATTGACTACTTGACTACACACCATGCAACTTTGACACACGTGTCAATTTCGGTCGAATTTTGTTTCTTTTATGCAATACAATTATTGGTAACTTCTAAAATAACTGGAATTGCGTATGTAATAAGCGCCAAAGAGTAAGAAGTTGACAAATAATTGTGTAAAGCGATAATACTAAACCAATTATACTTACTGCTGTCTTGTCCAAGAAGTTGATGAAATGGCAATGCGATACTCGCACGATAAACTCTGAATTAATTAAAATCGCTTAAGCTAAGTTTCCACATGCGAGGATTATTGGCGCCAACAACGTGCCGGTTTGGTGGTGCCATAATTACTGGCACCAGCAGTTGTTTCCACATAAAGAACAAATTATGAATTGACGTTAATAATAAAAATGGCGTCAACTGATGTACTGCGTGCAGGTATCAACGTAGTTGTGCTTTGGAGCTTCACAAATTATTGACAAAAAAAGAAACGGAAACTTAATGCTTCACCTCTTTGGTTTCTGTCTTTGTAAGCTGGAATTTTATGATTCCACAAACATGGATATTGCTCATACGCCTCCACGAACTGTGTTATTTTTTCAGTCGTCCATTTTTTTGATGCTTTTGGCATTTTTACGGCACAACTTTTGTATCAACACGTGTACTTTCTGTTTACAAACACTACTCCTGGGGCCAAAAAGTACAACTGTGTTGAACTTTACTGGCGCATTGATCATTGGCGACAATTTACTGGCGCCAGCAGATTTTCGACGTTTCCATATGCAACTAAACTGGCACCACTCGACTGGCGCCAGTAATCCTTGCATGTGGACACTTAGCTTTATGTTATTTAAAATTATTCAATATCGTAAAAATAGTGCTTACGGTGAAACGAGGAACGATTTACAACCAGTGCACTAGGGTTGCAAACGCGTCTTGAATTTGTTAAACTTTTTCGTAATACTTGTTAATAATGTTATTTCATTATATCTGCACTGTTTCCATGGTTGTTATGCTATCCATAACGGCCATTATACAGGCTGTTACAAATTCGAGGCTCACCATTGGGATCTCGGAAACGGTAAGAGATACGAAGTCGGTTAAATTGGGGCAAAGTTGCGTATTTTGGTGCTGAATAATAATCCGTTCTGAAAAATCTTCTACGTTTTGTAGTTTTTTTAATATTTCAAAAAAACCAGAAAACGTAATTTTCTTTTTTATTTTTTCCTGAAGTTATTATTGCAGGGATCATAACAAAATTAATACATTCTACAGGCACTCTTTTAAGCTCTTTATGATGATATCATTAGATTTTACTTAAAACGTTTCGTCTCGTTCTGACCATCATCAACTTCATTTTTTCTTATGGGCGCTACATTGGGTTTTAACACCCATGAATAGATCTATTTTTTCTGATGCTTTTTCATATATCACACATCCCTACTTAATAATTTGAAACAGCTGGAAATGCAAGAAATTGTTGAAAATAACACTGCAAAGAAAAACATGGTATGCAGTGAAAACAAAAACCAGAAAAGTTTGATATAACTTCGGAGTTTTATTTCGTTTATCACAAAAGTAGATCTTTGAAAAAATTTTAGATATAAAAATGAATTATGTATGTGAATCCAAGAAAGACGTAAATTTTTAAAACGTATTGTGCTAACAACAACAATTTAGTAGCAGTAAGAGAAATTTACTTCCAACAATGACGATGACGCAGTATTTAATTAGTTTCGTAATTAAATTATACATTTTTATAATTAAAGCAAGAAAGTATCACAAGAAATTATGTCTTTAAAAATCTCTCATTCCTGTAAATTTTAAAATGTATTGTTCTAACAACAATTTAGTAATAGCAAGAGACATTTACTTCCAATAATACCTAGAAAGATGCTATCCACACAGAACAATGTTATTAAGTTAGATAGAAACATTGCACTTTACGGATATTTTCATAAAACTCGAAGGACGTATCGAGATAGCCTTAATGATTAAGAGAATTAAGAATTATTAGAAGAGGTAATTAATAGTTATTTATAAAATGTATAAAATTATGAGACTACAAGAAACAATGTCTCTTCGAGCAGTAATATCTTTTAAGATATGAGTTTTCTAAAAACATACATAATTTAATTTGATATTTTCTTGCTTTAATAATAAATAATGTATAATTTAATTACAATATCAACTATTATTTTGTAGTTGTCTTTCTGGATATTGTTGGAAGGAAATTTCGCTCGTTATTACTGAATTGTTGTTGTTAAGACCACAATAATTTTTTTAATTTACGTCGTTCTTGGATTCATAACATTCATTTTTACATCTAAAAATCAGCTTTTGTGATATACGAAATAAAACTCCGAAGGCATATCAAACTTTTTTGGTTTTTGTTTTCACGGCATACCATGTTTTTCTTTGCAGTGTTATTTTCAACAATTTCTTGCTTTTCCAGCTGTTTCAAATGATTAAATAGGGATGTGTGATATATGGAAAAGCATCAGAAAAAATAGATCTATTCAACGGTATTAAAACCCAATGTAGCGCCCATAAGAAAAAATGAAGTTGATGATAGTCAGAACGAGACGAAACGTTTTAAGTAAAATCTAATGATATCATCGTAAAGAGCTTAAAAAAGTGCCTGTAGAATGTATTAATTTTGTTATGATCCCTGCAATAATAACTTCAGAAAAAAATAAAAAAGAAAATTATGTTTTCTTATTTTTTGAAAATATTTCAAAAACTACAAATCGCAGAGGAGTTTTCAGAACGGATTATTATTCAGCACCAAAATACGCAACTTTGCCCCAATTTAACCGACTTCGTATCTCTTACCGTTTCCGAGATCCCAATGGTGAGCCTCGAATTTGTAACAGCCTGTATACGGTAATTTATAAATAATCGACTTTGTTTCTCATTGAACGGTGCACACAAAACGAAATTATAACAATTAACAACCGAAACAGATACGAATGTGTTTACTGATTATAATGTTTTAAATTCTGGTTGTCAAATATTTATGACGGACACGTTGCTTGTGGGAACAAACTTTATTTACGATACAATTAAAATTAAAGGAAAATACTAGGAATTCTTAACAGGGAGATTTGATTTGTTTTCGTGTTGTAGTGATTTATTTGTTTACCTGCCAAAGTAGGCCGTTATTATCCTTTGTACGGAACAATTTACTTCACGTGATTTGTTCGTATTTCAGCTGTTTAAAGGTCAAATTCACGTCCGACGCCGGAACTTAACACCCATAAACCTATAAACACTTTTATGACTGTATTTATTTCTATCACAAAATCTTCTAAGCGGACACTAAATCGCGCAACTATACATATATATAGTTGCGCGATTTAGTGTCCGCTTAGAAGATTTTGTGATACAAATTTCATCGGACAAGAACCAACTGTAAATATGTATTTATTTCGTTCATCTGCCCCCATTTCTTAAGCAGGGGGCAGGAACGCATCGCCGTCAATTTTTGATTAATTAATTCTCGAAAACTAAAGTATGTACATCGAATTTTTTTATCATATTTCCCATACTGATTTTGTTTCTTATTCTGTGGCGAAGTAATAGTCAATCACCCTGTATATGTCTAGAGCAAAGGCGAGAGTGAACAAGATTAGACAAATTCAAACGCGCGTCATCCTGTAAACTCACGCAAATTCTATGTTTTTTTTTGCTTTTTTACGTTAAACTACTTGTTAGAACTAGGATCTAGAAGTAAGATTTTAAATAATAATAATTAATAACAAATAGTGCTGATAAATAATTTGTTTAAGACAAATCTATAAAACAAATATAATTTTAAAAAAAATTAATTTATTTTGACTTAATTAATAATAAGAATGTTTTGTTAGGTCCTGTGAATAAAACCAAACCAAATTATTTCTGTTTTTTTACAAACAATCTACTCGGAATCAGGCGATGAAAGTTTAATAAAAAGTAACAACATTTGGAAATATTTTTTTTTTTGAAAATAGATTCGGAAATGGGTCTTTTTTCGTTTAAAGAAAAGCTAAGTAGCTTAAGGCCTTTCTAGACGGTCACATTTCTTGTAACAATTTGTTACAAAGTGAGAGAGATAAACTGCCACACTGAATGTTGATTGGTTGAATTGGCATTTCTCACTCACTTCGTAACAAATTTGTTACAAGAAATGTGACCGTCTAAAAAGGAGATTAATTGAAATATCTAACTTTCTCGAAACATCTCGAAAGATTGTAAAAAAAAAAACGAATTTAATTTATCGCCTTTTGACTTTGACATCACATCTATCATTCTATAATCTGCCCTCCCATTCATTCGAAATAATTTTAAAAAAAAGGATAAACAAAAATTCAAGTTAGAAAGTATCCAAACTGAAAGGTTCAAATAGCCTTTGTATTTCTCATAAGTAAAGCACGGATTTAGGTGGTGCACTTTGATCATGGTCATCACTCCACGACGTGTACGCCCAACTAGACTCATGACCTAAAAATGCACCTAAATTCGTGCTTTACTTTTAATTTGTCATTCTAGGTTATAAGCAGAACAACATAACTGCAGGTTCAGGAAATCTTCCCTTCTTTTTCATCAAAAAATCAAAACCAACTTGTTGAGCTTGATGCTCGTTGTAATATAAAGCAAAAGACAAATTCAAATTCGGTAATGGTACCCTAATTTGTCTTGGTCTGGTCTACGAAAATATCCACAAAAAGACTACATATTAAAGTGTAGTTCTGGATAAAACACTTTCTTCATTTAAAAATGTTACACTTTGATTCTAAGTACTGATTGTTTCATTGAAACTTGAAAAAAAGGCGATGACAAAACAGAAATGGCTATATTATAAAAGCGCAAGTGTTCACATGTTTGTAAGCAGCGTTACTAATTTAGCAGATGTAATCTATTAACTCTATCAAATTCACTACCCCCTCTATAATCCGTTTACTTGACATCCGCACTGTCAGTGTCAAAATTTGGAAAAAATTCATGGTTTTGAGTGTACTTGTGCCTGTCAGTGGATAAAAGCCAGATTAGATACGGTACGGCGTATAAGTAACGTTAGAAAAGATTTGTGTGCTCTCAGAATTAACAGCAACTGTCTAAAATGTAGTAATCATTACGAATAAATTTAAAAATACTGATGAATAAAACAGGAAATGTCACAAGTGTGCAGTGATGCCAACATACTGTCAGTTTGACAGTGCGGATGTCAAGTAAACGGACAATAGTCGATAAATTTTGAGTTTAGGTAATTTAGTGGCAGATTTTATTTGTTTTTTTTTATAAATTAATATACAATCCTACAGTATTTCAATTTTTTCAAGGTCTCCTATCTAAATTCTATTGTTTAAAAGTATAACTTTTAAAAACAATGCTCGCGGCAAGAGTACAAAATTTACAAAAACTTTTGGGAGTACTTTTTACCTCTTGAAGTACTTACGCCAAAAACTTTTAATCGACAATTGGTTGAATCAGCGCCATCTATTATACAAAATGATAACCAAATTCTAAAATATCACTTCTCCAGGGTGAAAGTTAAAAACCTCGGTTGCTAATAGCTTAAAATAATTGTACAAAATTGCGACATTTATCGATATTAATATTGTAGTAGTCATACTTATGATGATGCCATCTATTGCGAAACTGAAGCGACATCTATTAGAGAGTTTACATTTCTTTCTGGCAATGCCATCTCGCAATACGCTCTCGTCTGAGTAAATTCGCTAATAAATTAAAAAAATTATTTCTTAATGATGTTCATTTTCTTTTTTTGTTTGTCTAAGGTTGCGTTGCATAAAACATTTAAGCTAGGATTAAGTTTAAGCGTAGAATGTGACACACAATATGGCTACTCGTCATAACATGTGTCAATCTAACTTAGGTTTATATTTAATCCTGGCTTAAATCTTTAATGCAACGCAGCCTAAATTACACTGGACACATTTTGGAATTAATATTATTTTGACTTGCGTCCATTTCTTGTTAAAATATTAAATTTGTTATTTTTAATTTGAATTTTGTGCTGATAAGTAATCAAACTCACTGTTAGGGGGCGCAGCAAGCAATTTGAATGAATTTGACTGCGTAAATCGCAGATCTGTACATTCTGAGCGTGTCTGAGCGTTAAGAGTGCGAGTTAGATATACGTGTACACTTCCCAATCAAAACGAAACATACGGTAAGTATCATACAAATAGGGTTGGCATCCGTCTCGGATTCACCGGGATTATCCCGGAACGTGATGACCTGTCCGGCCGAGAGAATGCGCCACCCGGGAACCGGGATTGTCCCGAAATTCCCAATATCAGATTTTGCGCCATCTATCTGATGACGAGGAATCAACTGTGTAACATTATTATTATTGAGAAAAATGTTTGCTAACCGATATTCTACTTAAGCGTATTAGGTTTGGCAACACTGGTCTCGGTATTAAAAGACCGCTAATATTACAAAAGAAAATTAGGCCGTATGCACACGGAGCTACTCGAAAGAAACTGAACTGGTTTGTGACTGAAATTACTAACTGGTCATTCAGTTCCGTACATGTGGTCTATTCAGGAGTGATCGTGTAGTCATGGAGGGTGGAACCTCATCGCAATCATTGTTATGTTATCGTTGATAATGATTCAAGTGATGATTCCAGTGATGAATCTGTGTTATTATATTACTATTATCATTACAGTAATCTCCAACAGATTACTAACGCGTTACTGACTGGTTAGTCGCCGTCTGCAGGGTCCCATTCAATTACGAAAGTTCTGATTCAGCGCGGACTAGTTAGTGATTCGCGTCAGTGATCAGTTTCTTTTGAGTAGCTTCGTATGCATACGGCCTAGATTGACGGTTTCGTCAAAAATATAAACAAAAGACGATCGATAGTTTAATGAACGCAAGAAACAAAAACAGCTATTTGAATAAAAGAAAACCTTTCGATTTCAATTTTACGTTAAAAATAATTTTTTTCAAAGAAAGGGACAGGAATTGATCGTCATTCATTTCTTCTTCGTTGTCTTCTTTCTGCTTCTGCAAATTGCCAAAACGGCGCTCTTGCAAAAATGTAAAAAATTCCTTTGTGTGCACATTTTGCTGATAAAGAAGAACGCGATTTTATGTTTGAGAACATGGCTAATTAATTTTATAACAGATGTCACCACAAAATTAAAAAAAAAAAACTAAATTAGTCACTATTAAATGAATCTACTGAATCGTGCTTTAAAATCAATTGTCTTTTGTTTCTTTCTTTTCATTTGTTATGATCCTAACAGGATCTTTTTCTGCCTCTTGATTTATTTGATACTTGAATCTATTTCTGTCTATTAAATCTCTTCTTTTAGGCACTGCAGCTCTCGGTGGAATTTCCCTTCTTTAGAAACGCTTTCCAGTTTTCTCTATCCAATGCTTACCATCTAGGTCCTCTCACTTCAAAGTTCTCTTGGTTTTCCCTTCCTTTGGAAAATCCTT
This sequence comes from Dorcus hopei, assembly GCA_033060865.1. Classification (NCBI taxonomy): domain Eukaryota; kingdom Metazoa; phylum Arthropoda; class Insecta; order Coleoptera; family Lucanidae; genus Dorcus; species Dorcus hopei. The sequence goes on from CM065425.1 coordinate 74,037,040, forward strand.
GTGTCCATTTTCAGATGCTGCAATTTTTATTGGGATTTTCCTTCCCAATTTTCTCTGCATGGCCAAAGCCTGCCTGCCATCTAGGTCCTACCACTTCAAAGTTCTTTCAGTTTTCTTTTCCTTTAGAGAATCCTTACATCTTCTTTTAGACACTGGGGTTTTACTTCTCAAGAAACTTTCCTCAGTTTTTTTCTATTAACGTTTGTCACTCCCGTCTTTCCACTCCAAAGATCTTTCCTTCTTTGACCCACTGGTCCAGTTGAACGATTTGTCCATTGTCCAAGTGAAGGAATTGCTTACCACCCTTATATTTAATCCCATTCCAAAGTTTCCTTTTCCTTTTTACCTTGCAAGTTCGAACCAGTTTCGTTTACGCTCATTACGTGCCTTATGGCGGATTTCTTCGTCATGTTTATCCTAAGGTTAATTTATCTGTCAGTTGGAAAGTGCCATACACGTACTGTGTGCCACATTCTAACTGACAGATAAATTTAACCTTAGGATAAGGCGATGAAGAAATCGGGCATTATTCCTCTAAGAGAATACTGATTTTTTAAACGTCTTATAAAATACCTTCTTCTCAAAATACAAAGTCATTTATGGTTTCTTTTTTCTTTCAAAAACACACTTCTCTTGTAGGTGTCTACATTCCTAACACCTGGTCTTATGTTTGTTTTGTAAAACCATGCTTTATGCTTTTGAAGTGGCCATTTTTTTTAGTGTGTGTTTTAGGATTGGTCTGGAGATGGTTTCAGGCTTTCCTCTGGAAGTAATCTTTTATAAATTTTGAAATAATTTTGTGAGATGTTGTGATCAAGTCAGTTTATACCTACTTTTTTGTATTACATTCCCTATTGTCAACATGTATGATTGGTCTGGGGAAGTTTTCAGGTTTTCCTCTGGGAAGTAGTCTTTTATAAATTTTGAAATAATTTTCCGAGATAATGTGATCAAGTCAGTTTACACCTACTTTTTTGTATTCCATTCCCTATTTTCAACATGTATGGTTCATTCAAAAACCTCACTTTTTATAAGTAAGTAAATTGCGCATGGGGTTCTTAGATTCCACCCCTAAACTTCAACCAGGAGCACTTACGTGTTCCAGGTCTCCTAAGATATTAAAATCACTTGGTAGGCTTTCTTAAAGTCTTTCAATTACACTCAATGGTGGTTCTTGATTTTCTTCGTTACATTTTCTTCCAATTCCAAAATAAACCCAAATGTTATAAAGGTAAAATGCTGAGTCTTCTCTACAAAGTTTTATTGGAGATTTTCAATAAAACTTTGTAGAGAAGACTCAGCATTTTACCTTTATCAAAAAACTACAAAACAGCAATGGAGTTCATTAATAACCAAATGTTATAAAATTTTCGAACCCTCCTCTCTTTACTTGGGTTGAACTAACGATCTATAATGATAATGTCTATGGAATGGATCTTTAATGATAATGTCTATGGAATGGATCTTTAATGATAATATCTATGGAGTGAGTGAATCTTGTTTGATTTTACATTTTTTTATCATTTTGACATTTTATTCCTGAGTATTTCATTTATCAACGAATCGGTTGGCAACAATGAAGGAGAGTTTTGATTGTATTGAATTTTATTATTTGTTTTTTGAATGTTTATTATTTTGTTTTCTTTATTTTGTCACCAATCTTTTGAAATTGCTTGTTTTTTTTTTTAATTACATATTAAGCCACTGAATTGTACTGTAGATCGAACGTCTTTGGTTTGTCCTTTCTACATTTTCTTACACATTTATTCCTGAATTTCAATAAATTCAAATAAATGTCAGATTGTCTGAAATTTCAATAGAAAGTCATCAGATCTACAGACAAAATCAGTGAATTGGCAAAAATCGAAAGTGATTCAGTGATCACTGATCAGGCAGGGTGTTCCGGCCTGGCACTTCTGAAAGGTGGCAACCCTACATACAAATTCATTCTACAAATAAGTTGCGGACTGCCCTCTTTTTGACACTCTTCTCGTATCACCCAGTATATTAAAGTAGTAAATGCAATTAATGTTTTTTTTTTTAGTCAACCAGCACGAATGAGTTGTTTATGAATGGAAGAAAAAAAAAGCCCGAAAATAAATTTGTCATTCGATCTCCGTGCTCCTCGGTAGAAAGAAAACGCCGGGCATTGAACAAAGAGAACTCTCCACACGTGCTGGCGCTGCATTCCGCGAGGATACAAAAAAAAACATATTTCTAGTTGTGGATGTGCAAATTTATTTTGGGCGCGGAACTTGGCAGGGTCTGCGATCTAGAAACCTTGAGCTAAACTACGGCAGGCCGAGAAGTTCTGCCGCAATTATACTATGTAGATTTTTGGAACTAAAAGAAAAATCACACTTGAGCTTCACCCCATGAAAACTAAATACCAAAAGGTACAATTCAAAAAGTCATCCACAGAAGAATCATTAAAAGTCATATCTTCATTAGACTAACGACGATGGTTAATCTGAGGGTGAGTTTAACGTGGATGGATCACTTTGATACCAGTCAATTTTCGACATAGTAACGAAAACGAGAACTTTCAATACAAAGGTAAAAAATAATAAAGAACTAAAACACACGTTAACGCACAGTGTTGAAACCGAATGAAAATAGAACGCCGAGGCACCTACTTCAAAGTGAAGATGAAAATACTTGAAAATTAATTAATTAATCTGTTCAAAGGCGACGTGGACAAGTTGTGTGGCATTAATTATTATAAAACGGCCCAATTTCGTTTTAAGACCGTCGTTACCGAAACAATACACACACGTTAAGAAAGAACGAAAAAGAAATATTTACAGAAATATTTTAGCACATCGCGAAAGCTTCTCGTTTCTTGTAAATTTCGGCTTGCACCATCTCAACGAGATGACCATCGAATTATACATTGCGATTCAAAAAAAAACTTTGTAAACAACAACTCTCTCTCGTCTTCCTCAAGTTGCAGTGCCATTGCACTCTCTTTAAGACATCGTTGACAGATCAAGCCTTTGTTCGCTTGCAATCTGCAGTTATAATAGACGGGGCGTTCTATTTTCGGTTTCAAGGCGATGCGTTTCGGTTTTTGCCCGCGCCACGTAAACCGAAAGGCCAAAAAACTTCGGTGCCGTTCAACTTTGCCGCCGTTAATTAATTTATTTATCATAATAAGTATTCATTTGCTTCTTTTTTTCTTCATCCCGTTTGCACAACGCACGCACACACACATACATAATCCAGTAACCTACATTGTAAAGTAAAATATTTATACGAAACGAACATTTATTGCTCCCACGTCGATACTCATTGAGTTTTTTATATTATGGGTTTCGTAACGAATGTAAAACACCGTGCAATTTTCTCATTACTTATTTACGGCGCTATTAAACCGCTAAGTGCATCGGATACGTTTATTTAATGCTAATAACGGCCGGCTGCCTTTTAATAAGGACGAACGTTTTGATTCAATGTTTGTTTACATCTCATTCAATTAGAGCCGTCCCTCTTGCCGTTGCTGAAAGCAAATTGCTTCTTTACACACTTCTGGTACGATACATGTCATGGTTTCTTTGTGCTCGCGGTTAATTAATAATAATAATAATAACAACCCAACAACCGATGAGTGGCGAAAGACACCGTAACAATATAACAGTTTAAACTTGCAATGTGTGATTTGTTAATGCATATACAGTGTTTTCTCGGGCAATATCTGAACACAATTTCTTCTTTAATTTTGGAGGTCCACAACACAAAATTATTTTCATCTATACAGAGTGAATCAAAACACAACTTTTTTTATTTCAAATGGCACACCCTATACATGAAACCAAATTTTCTGTATACCATTATCTATACCTAAACCTAACCGTTCTTGAGATATTTAACATTTTGTCTTAAAACTGCCATTTGCAATTTTATGAGGTTAAATTTACTGCGGCGGACCAATGCTGTATCAAAAGTGAATTCGCGAAATCACGTAGAATAACGCAGAGTTCGACTGGAAAATTACTACCGGGCACGTTCATTAAGTAATAGAACTTTTAGACAAATTCTCTGGCCTTCGTATCTTAACGGTATTTATCATAAATTCTTTGTTTAAATACTTAAATAACGCATCCTAAACATTGTCCGTGCGTGTAATAAAACTCTTCCTACAAACATTTTTATGATAATTTAAGGAACTAGATAAAGCGGTGATTATTTTAAATTTCCTGTAAGATGTAGGAGTATAAAACAATGAATACATGTACATATTGTGCTTTTCATTGGCTATAATTTTAAGCTTAACCCAGAGATACATACATAACTTATAAATGTACACCGCCCGTAAAAAGTATGCCACATGATGAACACGGTATTAATGTGTTTAGGCGGTCGAATGGTTTCCTGGAATCAATTCTACGAACGCCTGCGTAACATGTAAACATATTTTCAATACAAGTACGCATACCTATACATATACGATATACGTATAATAAAAGCGTGATACGAATATGTTTTGAAAGGGTCTTTTATATTATTAACACGTGCACCAAAAAATATCACATCGAAACCGAAAATATAAACAGCGACAGATTTGTGCTCCCACAACGCAGAAACGCGTGTTTTTAACCGACACATCATTATCTGAATTGTTAAAGGCTGCGATAATTTAAATATTAAGCGGCAGAATTTAGGTCAGCCTGCGACATTGGCATACATTTTCTTTAATGTTTACAGTATTACAGCCAAGGCTGAAGCCCGTTTCGCGTAAAAATAAAGCGATTTATAACGCGACGGCGATAAATTTTTCCGCACGCGTTTTTTCTCGGCCTGCAGAAAACGTCCTTTTCGGTTTGGTGTTTTTCCGACCTCGGACGGTTTCCGGAAGGAGCGCGGAAAGAAAAGCGACGTTGCCAGAGCCTAACAAATAAATTACTTAAAACGAACGGTGATGACGTCAATGCAAAACTAACAACAAGAAATTAACTGCGACGCGTTACGTATTCGCGTTCGATTTTAATTAGATTTCTATATCTGTTGAGTCGCGGTTAAAATTTTATGTTTGTTTACGGTACCAACAAAACAGGAAACTCATAATTTAACAACCAAAATTTAAAAAAAATTAAGGAAATTGGGAAAAATATTTCTGATAGCTAGAGATCGGAATCACATATTTTGACGTCATCAATAACAATAAGAGTTCACAGTGCGTCATGACCACGGTGAATTGAAAACTAACGGTGGCAGTATGTTACAGTTCATTTTTTTCAATCCTGTTCTAAATACCCCCTGTATATGCATTGCCACCGTCCAGCCTTCATTTCTGTTCCGAACACGCCCTGTATATGCGAAATTCGACGTGTCGGATTATTCCTTGGACCGCGTCGTTGTACACATTGCAGTCAATGTAGGAATACCCGTATTTCGCCGGTGTAATTTTTCTTAAACTTTCGTTTTAGCATATTTCTATTAACAGGACCTTCATTTATTTAAACAAATTCATTTTATATACGTAATCCATCCTTATTTGAGTTCAAAATCGCGTGTATGTGAGGAATTGAACGAATTATAACGAAGTTCTACTTCTGGACGCGTATTATGCGTGACCTTTGTCCTTTCAGCCGATTGGTTCCCACTGTTACTAAGAAGGTTCCCCGGAGGTAGGATTAGAAGGTGTCTCGCTTGTTTATAATCGTTCCTTGTTTGTCAAACGAGAAATGTTGCGCCATTGTCAGAACGAAACTTGCCGTCTCTTGGGTCACACTCTCTTTTCGTAAATATTTTTATTTGTGCGTGCCATTACATCGAAGGGATGTTAGTGCATTTCTACGGCTAATTGCCGACTCTGATTAGACCCAGTTGTGAGACAGGAAAAACCGCGTGTCCCGTGGTTTGTCCCAGCTTCGGTAACAGACCGAGGTAAGTTCTGTACGCAGCAACTCTCGGTTTGACTTATGTGTTCGTTTTATTTCATTGCTTATAGGCTTTTATCGTGAGCTTCTAGCAAAAGCTATCATTAATCCTAGACTTTAATCTGGGACCTATATCAAGAGGTATTTCTCGTTGGGTGCATCGCGAATTACGGCGTTGGAAGCTCCCTCCCTCGCCCCTCTACGCGGAAGCCGGCACACTACAAAGTGCCGCTGCGACATTGCCGCAAAGACACCGACAAACGAATCGGACATCAAAGGAATAAAGGTCGGAGCGTTATAATTTTTTTTCTTAGTTTTGAGCGATATTTCGCGGATTTTATTTTTGATCCATTACTTTGATTTTGCCGCAATAAAACTTGCAACTTATTGCGTAACTGCCGGTGTAATTTAAATATGATATAAGCAGACGAGCGTTGACGCGTGCAAATAACCGGAGATTGCATTCTTTTGTATTCTGTTGCATTAGTTACGATTTGAATTATTTTAATATAGTTGTGTAGCGATTTCGGATCCGAAAAGTTAGGTAATAACGTATTATGTTTATGGTCTTGTTGTGTACTTAGATCGTTCGACTTGCGTTGAATTTGTTTTATTTGTTTTGTGTTTCTATTAATAAAAGTGTTCATGTTTTGGACGTAACGTGTTTTCTTAATTTTTCACGCGTTTCCTTTTACAAAAAAAATTAAGTGGCGCCTGTTTTTGGTTTGGCCTTCGCGTTTTGGTTAGAGAACCCCCCGTCCCACTGTGCTGGCTGGCAACATTGGAGTAAAGTTTCGCTCCAATGTAAAACTTCTGCCTATCTACGCAGGTAGGTAGCAAGTATTCAAGTGAGATAGAGAACCGTTACGCCATTGCATACCCGCTTCTCTCTCTAACACAGTAACTGTCAACCAACCATTAACTGTCACGGTTGACAGTTTGGTTTGTAACTCAAGAAAAACCAGAATAAATTGAAATCATTTTTAGATGAAAATCGAAAGCTATTCAATTTTAGTTCGGATCAAAACCAAATATTTTCGTGCCTGATAAAGAGGGAAACGTACAAAGTTCTTTAGAGACTTTTCTTGAAATGTATCGCATGACTCCAAATTCTGCACTTCCTGAAAACAAATCACCCGCTGAGATGTTATTTGGGCGTAAACTCAGAACCGCTCTCGATCTTCTGAAACCATCAAGAAAGCTATTAGAACGCGATTTCGACATGGAGCAGCAGTTTAACATCAAGCATGGTGCTCGTAAAAGAGTATTTAATGTTAATGATCTTGTTTATGTTCGACATCATCGTTCACAAAACTGGAAGCCAGGAAGAATATTGCAGAAACTGGGACACACTATGTACGAAGTACAGATTGATAATGAAACAATTAGTCGTTTCCATACTAATCAAATTATCAGTAGAAATTCGCCAAGTACTCCTAAAGATGAATTAGCAAGGATCTCTGAAGCTCTTCCGATGCCTTCAAGAACTGTTCATCAGTCTTCAGTGACTGAGAAAATAGACAACGTAGTACCTACAGCGAAAGGAAAACATTCTGTTCTTCGACGATCGAATAGGAACCGACAACCGACCAGACACATGATGTTAACACCTCACCAGAAAAATTATGATATTGTTTAAGATATTTTCTCACTTAAAAGGGGAGGTGTTGGATCCTTATTGTTTAAATTATTAGCCACACCTTATTAATGTAAATTAAAATAGGAGTAGGCTAAAGAAATATAAACAAGAGAGGCAGATTTTGTAAACAGAGTAAAAATAGAGTTGTGACAGTTGGTCTAATCTTAATTTGTTGATTATAAACGACAAAATATACTGGGTATAATACAATGATTGTAAAAAAATTGAAGGGGTGATTCTTGAGCTGATTCTAAGTATAAAAGTTCCGATAAACAAGTGGCCTAAAATGCTTCGTTTTCGACGTACAGTGTCATTCATAATATTAGTGACATATGGGAATATTTTTTATTATTGTTTTTGGTGAAGAAATTTTACTAAGATCAGTTTGTATGTCAATCAAAACAAAAAAGCAACCCAACCACATCATCTACTTGACAATTTAAAATTCGGCGGGAAGATTGAAATTCTCAAAAGTGAAAAATTGCAACACGAAAAAGCTTCTGTCACATCGAAGCTTTTTCGTGTTGCAATTTTTCACTTTTGAGAATTTCGAGAATTTTGAGAATGCACGAGTGCGCACTAGATGTTGATCGAATTAAACTGAAAAACATAGTGCCATACAGCGTGTTCCATACAAAAGTATTTCATTAATAAAATTTAATCTTTAGTTTATAACTTAGTTCACATCCAGATCAATTTTAGTTCGGATCAAAACCAAATCATCCTTTTCAGCTCAGATAAAAACCAAATTAATGTCGGATCAGCAATCTAAATAAAATATAAGAAAAAGTACCGGTTTCTTTTTGCACGTGACAGACATAAATAAAGAAAATAAAAAAGTTTTGAAACCAAAAATCGAAAGCGGTTCAGTTTTATCTAAGTTCACAATCAAATCAATTTTAGTTCGGATCAAAACCAAATCTATTTTAGTTCAGATCAAAACTAAATCCTTTTTTTAGTTCAGATGAACGCCAAATTAATGACCGATCAGCTACCTGAATATAAAATAAGAAAAATACAAGATTTTTAATTTATTGATCCTGAGATACACAAAAAGAAAAACACAGAAAAAGTCGTAAGAATCTTTTTATTCTTTGATTCATTTTTAACTCGAGGAAAATCAGAGAAAAGTAAAAGGCGAGCCATTTTTTTAGATGAAAACGGTGAAGTTTTAAAGCAATTGAATGGGGTTCAGTTTTATCTTAGTTCAAAACCAAATCAATTTTAGTTCAGATCAAAATCAAATCTATTTTAGTTCAGATCAAAACCAAATATCTTTTAGTTTAGATGAAAGCAGAATTAATGACAGATCAGCTAACTAAATAAAAAATAAGAAAAGTAGTAAAGGTATTTTTATAGAACATGACATACATAGGTAAATAAATTTATAAAAAGACAAAAAAATTCAAAGCCAAACCAAAAATCGGAAGCCGTTCAGTTTTATTTAAGTTTGAAATGTTTACTACTTCAGCGGTTCATTTTTGCAATTGAAAATGTTAAATTTCGTTAAAATTTTGTAAACAAACTTTATAAAATCATGATTTTAAAAAACAAAAATCGCTTGATTTAAATCTGCGATTTTAAACATGATTTTAATCAGATAATTTAAACCAGCTCAACCCTGCTTTTTACTGTAATAGGCCCTGTAGCTTTAAAGTATACTTTATAGATCCTGTCTATTATCACATTCTTTTCATTTATTATTATTATTATATTTCTTGAAATGTACCTCCTATTTATCTTATCTAACATACTTTTTATTGTACTTAGACCCTGTGGCTTTAAAGTATACTTTACAGACCCTGTATATCATTATATACTTTTCATTTATTATTTATTAATAAAGAGAAGAAGAGATACTTCGGTATTAAAAAAAATTAAAACACTACCTATTGCGGTGTTTATGAGCAGAACGTAATATTTTTTTTAATCTTCATAAAGAAATAATTTTGTAAATAATAGAGTAAAATTCAGAGCAATGTATTATTTGTGTTTTACAGGATTTGTTTGTATAATTGTTAAATTCAAGTGTGTTTTTCGAATATATTAAGTTTATGTAAATATTTTCAGAAATAGGCGATCTAAAATTACATTTTTATTATAAACAAAATATTTAGAATTTTTGAAATGTAAATAACTAAGATTCAAGCTTAGAATTGTAATATTTAGAAAAATTGATATGATAATATCGATGTTACAAGAAAGCTGTAAGTGGTAGTGTGGGAGTTCGGAAATTGAATCAGTGAGGGCGCTGCGTTTAGCTATTGTAAACTAAAGTCCCCGGTGCGACTGTAAAACCGCAAAGCGTCCGCGTTACGAAAAGGTCAGGAGACCGATGCGGAACTAAATGGAAGTAGGTGTTGCAAAAAACCGAATGAACAAATAAACTTCGACTCTAAAAAAACTCCGAACTTTTCTACGATCTGTATTCAATATTTGTTTGTGCGATTCTTCGGAAAATTCAATTAATAAACTGTTGTTTTCTATTTCATTCTACGAGCATTCTTCCTTATTTATTCACCTACACACACACACACACACGTACACTGACGCAGATACATAATTTTGAATGTGAAGGCTCGCGAGTGCCATCTACATCCAAAATTATTTATCACACGACAAATACACTCTACGAGCAAGAATTAACCGACGAGATACACTGCAAAATACATCATCGGAGCAGGAGCCGTCGCAGCAACAACGAAGTAAGAAAGCGATAAGAATAATAATAAAATAAGATATAAACAAAATAAAGATTTAGAAAAATATTGACAAATTACCCTGACAAACATAACATTGCATTAAAATTGGCTTCACCAACGTGCAGGCCAAAATACAGCATTTAAATTGACACCCAACAACGTGGGGCATATTAAAAAGATTTGCAAAATACCCAATTACACAGCAGTGTGTCCTTCAATTTTTTTATCTAACATACTTTTTACTGTAGTAGGCCCTGTGACTTTAAAGTATACTCTATAGACCCTAGATATTGTTGCATTCTTTTCATCGATTATTATTAAAGCACGGATACGGATTTAAATGCACTTTTAGGTCATGAGTTATCATTATCCACAACGCGTACGCCCGACTAAAAAAAAGATAATTCATGACGTAAAAATGTAACATACTTTTTACTGTAGTAGGCCCTGTGACTTTAAAGTATACTCTATAGACCCTAGATATTATTGCATTCTTTTCATCGATTATTGTTAAAGCACGGATTTAAATGCATTTTTAGGTCATGAGTCATCATTATCCACAACGCGTACGCCCGACTAAAAACAGGTGACTCATGACGTAAAAATGCACCTAAATCCGTGCTTTGACTATTATATTTCTTGATAATATCAGATTCACGGAACTTGAGCTCTACGTCAACAATCACCGAAGTTACAACCAACAAATATTTCAGTATTATTTCTTTGTCAACGGTGAACAAGAAAGAAGGATAGAGTTATGCTGTTATGTCTGATTATGCAACGCCAGACGCGTTTTATTTATATTTTATAACGCAGAGCTCTTCTCTTATGAAAAATTCTATACAGGGTGTTTCAAAAGTGATGGTAAAAAATTTAGGGATGAGGAGTATGAATGAAGAGAAACAAAAAAGTTCCAGTAAACATGGTTCGGGAAATTAACCGTTTACGAAATAATGTCATTTTTTGCTGGTTGTGTCATGCTGTATATTAACTACTAATTAGAAAAACAGTGGAAATTTTATTTAATTTATCATTCAGGAGACATCAGAAATTCATTTCCTTCTACGTGTAAGACGATTTCTAAACAGACGATATGGTGAACGGTGGATAAGTAGAGGAGGACCTGTACCTGTGGCCTCCTAGATCACCGGATTTAAATCCTTTGGATTTTTGTGTATGGGGTTATGCAAAAAGCCTAGTTTACAATACAGCTGACATTGCTACACCTGAAGAATTGCAGCATCGGATTGTACATGCCTTCCAGCAAATGAAGAATGATCCAGAATTGCTAGAGCGCATTCGCAGGTTTTTACGGAGAAGACTAGATAGATGCATTCAAGTGCATGGTCAGCATTTTGAACACCTATTGCAAATTCTTCAGTTAACATGCTCATACTTTACTGTACGTTGTTTAGCCAAAAATTATGAATTTCTGAATGTCTCATGAATGATATATTAAATAAAATTCTCACTCTTTTTCTTAATAAATTTTCTTAGTAAGTTAATATTCAGCATGCCACAACAAGCAAAAAAATGACATTATCTCGTAAACGGTTAATTTCCGGGACCATGTTTACTGGAATTTTTTTGTTTCTCTTCATTCATACTCCTCATCCCTAAATTTTTTACCGTCACTTTTGAAACACCCTGTATGTATTATTTTAATGTATAAGGTGAGGTAAGGGAGAATGTTTACTTTGAAATTGGTATTACTGGTTGTCAAAACGAAAAATGAAGTTAACAGATTAACTTACTATTGTGTAGTTAATATTAAGACAACGTTGCCACATGGGAGGGATAATCTCTCTTTGGAGGGATTTTTAGCAACTGCTCAGTAAGAACTTTTTTTAATGTCGAGGATAGAAACGTAATAAATAATAAGGACAAGAAACGAGACTTGCGTACTAAAAAAAATTAAAACTTTATGTGCTCCAATATTTTGTGACTTCTGTTACTTTAAATGTTGAGTTCAGAAATTCACGCCGCGCAAGCTCGGAGTGAAAAATAGAGTGAGAACGCAGCTGTTTTGATATACATAAAAGTGAGACAAGAGTGCTCGAGGAGTGAATAGAGTGAGCGCGGAGGAATTACCGAACCCAGCAAAAGTATACTTTACGGACCCTGTATATCAATTACATTGTTTTCAATTATTATTATATTTCTTGATGTTTATTATTTTAATGTATAGGTACAAGGTGAGGTAAGGCAGAATGCCTATTTTAAAATTGGTATGACTGAAGTTAGATTAACTTACTATTGTGTAATGAGTATTCAGACTGTGTTGCCAGATGGGAGGAATAATCCCTAATTTACAGTTCGTGTCACGTGTTTATGTATCACAAAGTGTAACTGAGAGAAGAATATCACTTACAAGAGGAAGATGCAAGATTGTCAACATTCTGCGAAATTCAGACAGTGTTGCCAGATGGGAGGAATAATCCCTCTTTGGAGGAACTTTTATTTTAGCATCTGCACGATAGGAATTAGGTTTTGATAAAGGGTTGGATTTTTCTTCATTTTTTTACTTATACCAAATACCTGTTATTTACAGTTCGTGTCACGTGTTTATGTATCACAAAGTGTAACTGAGAGAAGAATATCACTTACAAGAGCAAGATGCAAGATTGTCAACATTCTGCGAAATTCAGACAGTGATGCCAGATGGGAAGAATAATCCTTCTTTGGTAGAATTTTTAGTATCTACACGATAAGAATAATTTATTTTTTGATAAAGTGGTGGATTTTCCTCATTCTTTTTTGACTTTTTGACAAATATGTTATTTACAGTTCGTGTCACGTGTTTATGTATCACGAACTGCACCTGAGAGAATAATGAATAATAGTGGATTTGGACACATCTGTGCTTGGCAGAATTTTGGAAGCAGAAGCAAAGGGTCAATTCCTACTCAGAAAATCATTCCTCCATGTGAAATGTGACGTCAAATGGTACAATATGTGATGTGAAAAGACCTGTTTGACAGCACTGTGCTTGGCCAAATTTTGGAGGCAGAAGCAAAGGGCCAATTCCTACTCAGAAAACCACTCCTCCGTGTGAAATGCAACGTGAAATGGTACAGTGTGTGACGTGAAAAAACTTACTAGATTTACACAAAGCAAATGTTAAAAACCCTGAGTATATACTGAAGCCATTTTGTAACGTGAAAAGACCTACTAGATTTAGACAAAGCAAATGTTAAAAACCCTGAGTATTGAAGCCATTTTTATTAAGATGATAAAAAAGCTCCACAGAAAGACAAGTAACTATTTACATATCAATGATTTAAGAGCGAAATATTTTTTCCTGAAAACATTCTTACACTAGAAATTTGATGCAAATAAATAAACATGAGACAGTAAAGTCCGATAAGATAGAACGCGTATAAACTTGCATGTGTAAGCAGATAAAGGCGATACACACACTCGATAAACATTACTGACCTAATTAAAGTGCCAATTATTGTAAGTTTCAATTTCGTTACAGCTACACGAGCACGGTTCGTTAATTGAACATTTGTTAATGAAGAAACTGACGGACCACTTTAATATGTACTTGATTTAAGCGAGCGAGTTGAAATCACGTGGCTCGTTTGCGTGGCATAAAATTTAAAATAAAATTATTGTACAACTGCCACCAAAGTTAATGTCACGGGTATTGGTTTTTTTAATTAGTCGATGTTCTTTTATTATTTTTTTATCAAAATAATGAGGTTTTAGCTGTTTGATTTATCAGTATCGTACTTTCTAAGAAGTATCTTCGATAGAATTCCATTTGCATTAGAAAAATTTTCAGAGCAACATAAATGATTATCTCATCTACATGTTCTATACGCATACATACATACATACATATATGAAATACTCTTCCTTCTCGATCACAACATGTTTACTTTTCGCGAGCCACGTGTTACCGAAAACCCGGGGGCCCACGATATTTGCGTACACGTGCGTTACGTCGCCCGAAAATGAAATTCCTTATCGACAATAATTTTACAATGAAAGTAGTCGGCGCCTATCTCATCAAATAAAGCACGCGTGTGGTTCTCCTCCTCCTCCTCCTCCTCCTGTTGATAGCTTTAACCGCTATCTCCGTTCGCTAGCTTGTATTGTGTTTTTAAAAACGCGACGAAAGTGCCGAAACATGATTATCAGAGCGTAACGGTTTTTCTTATCTGGCTTTATCACAAAAAAAGGGAGTTTTGTTACTACCAGTTGACTCAAATCTTCGTTTCTGAGAAATTTATTTATACAGTCGAGTCTCGATTATCTCAGATTCGATTTCGAGGTGGATTGAGAAGGAATTTATTTTTTCGGCATTGTTTCACTTTATTTATAATAATTTTCACCTTGAATGCATACCACTTTTTAAAAAGTTCTCGTTAGAATGCTACTATCACAAGTTAATTTTAGCCTGTAAATTGAATTATAATTTCCGAGGATCAAAAAGCTTTCTATAGACAATATGTATGTTTAGGAGTGGATCTAACTGCAACTTCGTGCAGTAACATTTAACCAGTTTGCCATGAAATTAACGTAAAATAATTGGTTGGCAGCGCCGACACCGATTATTCTTTTGAATCAGAGAATTAGGTTATGTTTAATACATTTTCTAACGTGTCACAATTCGGAGTGTATTTAACTTTCGTTGTCAAATATTTTTCACAATTTGAATAAAGTACAATAACATAATAAAGTAGGCACAATATCATCGAAAACATGTATCTTGTTTGTCATGAAATCGAGATAAAATAATTGCGTTGGCAACACCGGCACCGCTTATTCTTCTCGATCAGTCAGAGAATTTAATATTTGAGGTTATGTTTAATACATTTTCCAACATTTCACCATTCAGAGAGTAACTTTCAAGAATGTGCATATACAGTATGAGCATAAATGTTTGAGGACAAGTTGAATTTCCCGCCTTTCAATATTTTTCTTAAGTTGGTCAAATGCATAGGTTACAAAAAAAATAGGCAAGTAATTTGTTTATTTTAAATACAAGAAGCGGCAATAACTACTGACAGGTACATTAGGCAAACGCGCCCCATTTTGTCTTATAAATTCTTGGAGCCGGCTGCAAAATTTATACAGGCGACACTGAACAAAAATTAATTTTTCAGGACGGCCACACACAAAGAGTAAAAATTACTAGATAGAGACGCGGGAAATTCAACTTGTCCTCAATCATTTATGCTCATACTGTATTTCATGTTCGTTGTCAAATATTTTTCACAATAATTGAACAAAGTGTGTCAATGTCTGTTACAACTTACAACGACAGGTTAGACGTTATTGTTGTTTTTAAATCAACATAACCTCAACTGTACTGTAAGGACACAAAACGTCGATAAAACAGAAAACGATAATTTATAACAATAATAAAATTGTGACTGGTAGCAGTGTTACCAACGCACAAAAATCAGAAATCCCTCAAGAGTCGTCGAAAACATTCCCTTTCTTTCGATATAGAAAAAACCCCCAGTCTGTTACTAGATTCTGGAGTTTTTATTTACGTAAGAAATCAAACAACGATTTTACAGCGCAATTCAGTTGATTCATAATAAATTTAAAAACAAAAAAACAATTCGAAAAGAATGATGACGAAAGAAAGAAAAATAATAAAATTTCAAAAAATAAATAACATTTCAAAGATATGATAATAGAAACAAAACACAATCGAATTTACGACACACTTTAATAGGTTAATGTTAAAAAAAGAATGAAAAGAACGATGAGAATGCAAAAGAATATTAGATTTTTTTTTTAAATACGAAACAATAAAATTTAAATAATAATAAAAACAAAAGACGACCGATTTTGACACAATTTTTAATAGATTAAAATTTTTTAATTGAAAAGAACGATGAGAAAGCAACAGAAACAATAGAATTTAAAAAAAAAATAAGATATAATAAAATTTAAATAATAATAATAAAACAAGAGACAATCGATTTTATGACACAATCTAATAGATTAACATTTGTTTTAATGAGAAGAACGATGAGAAATAGTAGAATGTTTAAAAAAACGCGAAATAATAATAAAAATTATATTTAAAAAAATTGATTAATATTTTTTAATCAAAAGAACGATGACAAAGCAAAAGAAACATAGAATTTAAAAAAAAATACGAAACAGTAACTTAAATAATATGTAATAATAAAAACAAAAGATAATCGATTTTACGACAAAATTTAATAGAATAGAAAGAAAATGAGAAACTAAATGAAATAATAGAATGTTTAAAAAAGGCGAAATAACAAAATTTAAATAATAATTAAAAAAATAAAAACAAAAGACAATCGACTTTATAGCACAATTCAGTATTCATAAATTTAAAAAAAAAAAAAAACAAACAAAAAGTGACAAAACAAAGACTACCACGTGGTCAACAGATTATTAAAAAAAAACTGCAATAGATGGCGCTGTTGGGTATCTCGCACAAATACAAGTTCATTTCATCCTTTACTGACGACAAGCGACGTTTTCATATTGATCTTCGGCATCGCGGGAAACCACCTCCGTGAAAACAAACGAAAAAGAAATTTTCGGCAGGTTTTAACAAATAGCGTTGTTGTTGTTGTTGTCGTTGAATGTCTTAAAGCCGTTTTACACGGTAACATATTTGGTACAAGATTTCTTAATAAAGAAATTTGTGACCGTGCACTCAAATGTGACAGATGTTACCAAATCTATGATAGAAAACAGAGCATGTTTTATTCCCATCACAATTATGTTTGTGCGCTTGCGCCCACAACGTCCTGAAGTTAGCAGCAATGTTGCCAACTGTACGATTTTAATCGGACTCGTATGATTGAATATTTAGCAGTTGATTTAATTTTCAAAATCGTATTCATAAATACGATTTATTTTTAACGTTCAGGTATAAAATACTCGTTTTAGGATTTTGGCCGAAAATAAAATTTTTCAAATTTCGCGCAAAATCCGTCAAATTTTTTTGTTCTTACATTGACTTGTGCGCTTTTTTAGAATAATAAGACTCAAAACAAATGGTAATAGATAGTAATAAACAATCAAAATTAAATTCACAAATGAAGAGAAGTAAGAATAAAGAAAAATGGAAGCAATCAAAAAGAAGAAAAAATGAAAAACATTTTTAACCATCCAGAAACTCAATCGAAATGAAAAAAAAACAAATTAATATCGTAATAAAAATTAAAATTCAACAAATAATTAACAATAACAATAACATTCAAAACGTACTTAATGGTGATTCAAAATTCACAAAGAAAAAAGAGAAAGGAAAAAAACAATCGCAGCATTTTCGATTATTGAATTTCTGAAAAATAATTTGACAACCGAGAAACCCAATTGAAATGAAAAACAATAAACAAATAAAAATTCCTGATAAAAGTAAGAAGAGCAAATGACGGTTATAATAAAAAAAATAAATAAACGAATTGTACATTTAAAATTTCTTTAAAAAATAATTAATAATAAACATTTAAGACATAGCTAAGAAATAACAGCAGTTCGAAATTTACAAAAAAAAAGAAACACGGAAATTTGAATTAAAATTTCTTAATTTCTGAAAAATGGTACACAATCAAAAACGAGAAAAAATATAGGATGTTTTCGACGACTCGGAAAACTCAAAAGAATTTAAAAAATGAAAATGAACAAAATAGGAGAAACAAGTAACGATCGTAACATTCGCGAGAGAACGAGAAGCGCAAAAAATTTAATCATTTAATTTCAGATCGGTTAACATAGATGACGAATGAAAAAAAAGAACAAGAAAAAGTAAAACAAATGACGATCGTAAATTTTGCGAAAGAAAAAAAATACAGAAAAACAAACGACGATTCATAACAAAATCATTTTTATTTTTTATTATTATTATTAAACGTCAAGCGACATATGACTTTTAACGACAAAATACGATTTTTCCCTAAGAAAATACAAACTTTGAAAATTTTTCAGTTGGTAACACTGGTTAGCAGCTTACGGGCGCGTTCAGGAACTGCATCGCGAGAACACTTTGGGCGTTTAAAATGAAAAGCAAAATCCACAAGACCACTTATACAGGCTGTTACAAATTCGAGGCTCACCATTGGGATCTCGGAAACGGTAAGAGATACGAAGTCGGTTAAATTGGGGCAAAGTTGCGTATTTTGGTGCTGAACAATAATCCGTTCTGAAAAATCTTCTATGTTTTGTAGTTTTTGAAATATTTCAAAAAAACAAGAAAACGTAATTTTCTTTTTTATTTTTTCCTGAAGTTATTGTTGCAGGGATCATAACAAAATTAATACATTCTACAGGCACTTTTTTAAGCTCTTTACGATGATATCATTAGATTTTACTTAAAACGTTTCGTCTCGTCCTGATCATCATCAACTTCATTTTTTCTTATGAGCGCTACATTGGGTTTTAATACCAATGAATAGATCTATTTTTTCTGATGCTTTTCCATATATCACACATCCCTATTTATTAATTTGAAACAGCTGGAAATGCAAAAAATTGTTGAAGAATAATACTGCAAAGAAAAACATGGTATGCAGTGAAAACAAAAACCAAAAAAGTTTGATATACCTTCGTCCTTTTATTTCGTCTATCACAAAAGCAGATTTTTGAAAAATTTTTAGATATAAAAATGAATGATGTGAATCCAAGAAAGACGTACATTTTTAAAACGTATTGTGCCAACAACAACAATTTAGTAATAGCAAGAGAAATTTACTTCCAATAATACCAAGAAATATGCCATCCACACAGAACAACGTTATTAAGTTAGATACAAACATTGCACTTTATGGATATTTTCATAAAGCTCGAAGGACGTATCGAGATCGCCTTAATGATGATGAGAATGAGGAATTATTAGTAGAGGTAGTTAAATAGTTATAAAATGTATAAAATTATGAGACTACAAGAAAGAATGTTTCCTCGCGCAGTAATATCTTTTAAGATACGAGTTTTCTAAAGACATAAATAATTTAATTTGATATTTTCTTGCTTTAATAATAATAATGTATAATTTAATTACAAGTCTAATCAACTATTGTTTTGTAGTTGTCTTTCTGGATATTGTTGGAAGGAAATTTCGCTCGTTATTACTGAATTGTTGTTGTTAAGACCACAATAAATTTTTAAATTTACGTCATTCTTGGATTCAAAAACATTCATTTTTAGATCTAAGAATTTTACTAAAATCAGCTCTTGTGATAAACGAAATAAAACTCGAAGGTATATCAAACTCTTTGGTTTTTGTTTTCACTGCATACCATGTTTTTCTTTGCAGTGTTATTTTCAACAATTTCTTGCATTTACAGCTGTTTCAAATTATTAAATAGGGATGTGATACATGGAAAAGCATCAGAAAAATAAATCTATTCAATGGTGATTAAAACCCAATGTAGCGCCCATAAGAAAAATGATGATGATGATGGTCAGAACGAGAGGAAACGTTTTAAGTAAAATCTAATGATATCATCATAAAGAGCTTAAAAAAGTGCCTGTAGAATGTATTAATTTTGTTTTGATCCCTGCAATAATAACTTCAGGAAAAAATAAAAAAGAAAATTACGTTTTCTGGTTTTTTTGAAATATTTCAAAAACTACAAAACGTAGAAGATTTTTCAGAACGGATTATTATTCAGCACCAAAATACGCAACTTTGCCCCAATTTAACCGACTTTGTATCTCTTACCGTTTCCGAGATTCCAATGGTGAGCCTCGAATTTGTAACAGCCTGTATGTATGAGAGAGAAAGAATATTACCCAGAGCGCGCTCGTTTTAGTCGGAGCGTTATTCCTGAACGGGCCCCAGGTGGTTAGCAGGGACAGAAATATTTGAGCGAGAATTTCAAACTTAAAACAATCCATAAACTTATTATTAAACGTCATATCGGGATACGACTTTTAACGACAAAATACGATTTTTCTCTAAGGAAACTTTGGAAAATTTTCAGTTGGCAACACTGCTTAGCAACTTATGATTACCAGTTGGTTAGCCGCAGTGCAACTAGCTGGAAAATTTCAACTTTCTTGCGTCGTTTGTTTGTTTATAATCTTCCTATTATTCACTGTAACAATTTGTAAAAAAAAAAGTATAATTAAGGTTGTTTTCATAACAGAACTTAAAGTGACTTATAATCTGGTAGTACTCAGGTGGGGTCCTATAAACTCCACGGAGTTTATTTTCGCGTAACATCAGTTGAAACTTTGTTCAATAGATGGTGGTTATTCGATATAACTGTGAGCTGTCTAGGGGTCGCGTTAATCGGTTTCCAACTTCTTTTACGAAATAAAATTTGAAAATCCTTAATGATTTGAAAAAAATCCTTAAAAAGGGATTTATCCTTTAAGTTGGCAACACTGTGTGTGTCTATATTACACCATAACAACGGATGCACTTTTCACATCCGACTTAGGCCCAGTTTTACAATCGTGGAATAACTGTTCGCCGAATATCCTTTAATGTTCCTCCATATCTACGTCACGTTATTCTAAGAATAATGCTTATCCGACGACTGTAAAATCGGGCCTTATACGTAAGTTAAGTAAACACAAGACTTCTTAAAACAGAGGAGCGAGATGCAAAATATGTTTAAAGATCGTGAGTGAGAAAGATGCGATACGCGAAGGGTATAATTCTCGAACGGATTACACACGTTACTTTATTTATTTTTTTTGTTTGTTGCCAACTTTGAAAGTGTGTTAAGTCTCGGGATAATTTCGATTTCATGCTTCCCTTCTCGCAAATCTATAATCAAACGGCCGGACCCCGGCCTTTATCAAAACCGGCAATTTCGATTAGGACATGCGTCTGACATTTAGATTAATCTTAACAAACCGCATAATCTAATAAAGCACGTTTCAATAAAATAGAGATTTGAAATTACACAAGTTGGCTGTGCACAAAAACGTGTTCGTACACACGCGGACGTCAAATCCAGTTCTGCCAACATCGCCCGCCGCCTGCGTAAGAAGACTCGTTTGAAAGGAGGGAAACGTTTTATTTATTTTTTTAAATTAAACTTCTGCTTGATTTTACATCCTATGTATAGAAAATAGATAAACAGTCGGAAGCTGTTCGATAATAATTTTACTGTCAATTAAATAAGTGCCTTCGCAGTGAAGTTTGCGAGATTGATTTTGGTGGTTGATTTGAATTCGCCCGACTGTAGTAGGAATAGGAATGCAAATGTTGTGACGAGGACGTAATACGAAGCCGCTTAATTAATATTAATGTGGCTGGGGTACATAGAATTCGGGGGAACGGGAAGAATATAGCAACGTAAATATAGTGATCATAGGACATGGCACAAGATGACGCATGCGCAGAAGCGATCGATAATAAAAGCCTCACTGCACCTGTCCTGCACTTGAACCTGACCTATAATAGATCACGCCGTTGTCTAGGATAGCCTAGATAAATTCGAAATAGATCGCCGATGGGTCAAGGAGACGCACCTATGGGTAGAGAGCTGCGTGAATTACGCAAGCGAAGAGTCAACCGTCGCCGGCGCATTCCGCTTTGCTCTTGGAGGGTTAGTGTCTCTACAAATGACAGATTGGGATAGGGTATACCCGGGAACGGGCGTAACCTACATCAAGTCGGCAGGCAAACTCGCCGTGTTGCCGCGTCCTACTAACATCAATTTAATTCTTCTGCAACACGACCGGACGTCATCTAGACAACACACGCAAGAACTCTCGATGATTTCACCGCGTTTCCCTTTCAATATCACTTTCGCACACCTCATAATTAAACAAAAGACGAATGCGGCTGCGACAAAAGACGTACGATCCCAGCGAGTGCTCGATTTAAATTCGCGATTGAAAACAGGTTTATAGCGCACTCAGACACACACACACACACACACATGCAAGCAGGAACGAATAAATAAACCATTGTCGCTTTTATAACCTGCAAATCACGAAGTGTCACACATGCATTGGGGGTTTTGAGGGAAAATTACCTCCGGAATTGTTGGAGAAAGGCACTTCCAATTCGACGTTGTCATGGTCCTGCGTCTGGTCTAGGTCCACCTCGGCTGTCACCACCGAAACCAACGGAGACGTGCCGTTTTGATTATGGCTAGTAGATGCGGCAACAGAGCAAGGAACGCTCATAGTCGCTTCTTCGTGCATTGTTTATCCGTTTACACACTGTTCCCGTGATGATACCCGATTCTGGAGAGTCCCAGAGCTTTGCGAAGCTCTGACCTTCAACTACGCGTCAAGGTTTCACAAATATCTATTTCTTTAAGCGGTAGAAAAATCGAACGTCGTATAAATGTAGGTCTGTAGGCCACTTCGCTTACACTTTGCATTGAGACAGACATGACCATTGAGTCAAATCAGCAACGCGCCTCATACAATTACAGAGCAGGTTCCTAAAATCAAACATCCCATAAATCGACGGCAAACGCATCCCTAAACGTGCACGTGAATTTTTCACAGCACGCCTTGAAATCTCGGCGCGATTATTCCGCCGTTCGCGTTCAGCCAACTTTCACGTTCAAAGTAGGTCACAGCCAATAACTCATTTAATCGCCAGCGCGTTGATTATTCAACGTCGGATGCCTCGGAAGACGTCCACGGGCACGCATCGCCCTGTTATTCCCTGGAAAATCGAGGGGAGGCGTTTCGAAATTGAATTAACACGGGACTTGTTTTGACCAGGACGTAGCGCAGGCGCCCTCTCGGACGTGCGCGTTTCGAATTTTGGCGGCAAGTTTCTAGGTCATGAGGAGGACTGAAAACGAAAGTAAATCAACGGGAAACGCATTATCTATTACGTGTCATAACAATGCGTAACGACGGGAAAAAAACTACATAACCTTAAATTCTGCTTATTTTATTTTTGTTTTGCGTGGTGCTGCCTGAATACGTTAGTCCGTTGCGTAACGTTTCGATGAGACGACGCAACGGGCAATCTTTCCGCTCGTGAATCATTTAATTTTGTTTTCGTTTTGTTTCAAAAATTCTTTACAACGACCTGTTTTTAAAAATGAAACTATTTGATGCCTTGCAACTGTGAAATAATATTAAAAAAAAAAAAACGTAAGGGAAAACCCATTACGAATTGCTTCCATTGTTTAGAAAAATAATGACGTCATCAATGAATCGATGTAGTAGGGGTTGTCAAAATTGTTTTGCATTTTCTTTTTATATAAAAAATGATGGTATTGATTAATTTTTATAAGTATTACAATCTCTCATCTGCATATACGTGCACATACGTGCTTTAAACAATTGCGAAGATTAAGAAGAAACTTGTATTACTTAGGTTTTCTTTCGGGAAATTTCGCAGCAAAGAATACTGGCGCCATCTCTGAGTGCGTTTCTAAACGATTATTTTACAAATTTCATTTTTTAGAAAACCGGTGACGTCTTTTATTAACCGTTGTGGTGGGAGATGTGTCAAAATTAATTTGCAATGTTTTTTTATTGTGTTTTTAAAAATATGCATTGTGTCATTGTACATGATGTCAGCATTTATGTCAATTCCTTATCTATTTGTTATCGCAGTAGGCCGTGATTTTAAGCCAGTAAGTTGGCTATCATGTTAAATTAGAGAACTTTAATTTGATGTCACTTTAACATACGTCAAATTGTCACAACTAAAATCAGATTGATTAAGCGGTGTTGTCAATACTCAACTTTATGTAAATTTAGCCATTAGTATACATTGTTCACAAATTAGAAAACCACCACCTGCTGCATTATGTTGGTATAAAACATAAGTCTCCTATAAAACATTATCAAAGTAGCAAGGTTGGCAAGGTATTTGAAGTTTCATGTCAAAGTAATTTGTCAAATCAATTTTATTATTATATGTTTACATTTATATTCATTTTAACAAGCCATTTCAATGCCTCGAAAGCAGAAAAATATTTTAAATGCCAAAATGAAAGAAGCACTCGTCAAATGTTACCAAATTTCTAACTAGGACAATGTTGCCGGTTGTACTTTTCACAAGGCAACATCGCCTGTGGTTTTTTAATTTGTGAACAGAGAATACTACAGTCACTAAATAAATACAGTACCGCAATCCATATGCTTAATGTGTAAGACAAAGAAACCATGGTCGACTTTTCTAATGATTTTCTTTCCGGCAAGTTTAATCAAACTTAACACCTGTCAAATAAATGGTTAAAATGCCCAAGTGTGTCGTTGTTAGCGTTAGACATTTAAATTTCCCGCCAATATCTTGCATTAAAATGGCGGCGGATTGCAATACTGTAATTATTTAGTGACGGTAGTGAGTACATTTCGTGACGAAAAGAAAATATTCCAACATTGCCCAATTCGGAGTAACCTTAAAATCTAAGTCGACATGACTTTCATTGTCAAAATTTAGTTACCTACATGAGTACCACATTCTCACTAAACTTTCACGGCATGGTGCGATAACAAATAGATAAGGAATGGACTTCTCTAATAATGTAGAACATAGCCTAAAAATGCGTTTTTAAATTCCGCAACTGTACATATATAAAATATGCTATTGATTAATTCCTCTGCATAGAAAGTTCCATAGCAAAAAATATTGGCGCCATCTACGAGTCTATTTCTAAAACAATTCTTTTACAACAATTTTATTTTCATTCCATTTTTTTTTAGAAAAATAAAGGCGTCACCTATGAATCGATGTAGTAAGTGAACCAAAATGACTGCATTGTTTTTCTTTTTACAAAAATTTGATTTTGATTAGTTTTTTTATCTTAGGCCTAGTTGTACAAATCGAGTTTAACTTTAAGCGAAGCTTAAACCCATAGCCAACGTCCATTACAACTATGTTATTGTTAAGCTTTGGTTTAACGTTAAACTCGAATTGTACAACTAGGCCTTAGGGTGGAGATATTCATCCCCTATTAAAGTTATTCGACGATTGACGAATAACTTGAGTTCTCTGAGTTGATCTTTTATGAATTGTTTCCATGGTAGTTATTCGTCTAATAACTATTAGCTAATTTCTTAAGAAGTGCATATCTCCGCCCTTAATCAATTATTAATCTCTCATCTGTATGTTAACTAACGTGCTGAAGATTAAGGAGAAACTTCTATTACTTGGGTTTTTTTTTGGAAAATTTCGTGGCAATGAATATTGGTACCATCTACCGGTCCATTTCTGAAGCAATTCTGCATTATTTAATGTTTTTTTTTAATAAAAAATATGCAATCTCTTATCTGCATGTTAACACACACGCTATAAATAATTTTATTGCAAAGATTAAAAGATTAAGAAAAAAATCTCTATTTGCGTTTTTTTTTTTTAATACTGGTGCCATCTAGTGGTTCATTTCTAAGGCAATTCTTTTGCAATGATTTTGATTTTTTAAGGCAATTCATTTTTGCTTTCACATTACAATCACAATCCTTAACTGAAGCACTTTCTTGTCCGTTAAAAATTATGTCAAAATTTGTAAGAATATAATTGATGGGACAGTGTTGTTCAATCTGGTGCTTTGGTACCAAACTTGGTACTTTCATAACTGCTTTGGTGCCTTGGTACCTATCCACGTCTTCCAATATTATTTTCTCAATTATTTTTGTTAAATTCGTAAAAAATATGTAAGTTGGTGGTTCTGTTTAGTTTTTTTACTTTATTTTATTTTTTATGGTTATTGCTTATGTGGTTATTTTGTTTTTTAAAGCATGTTGGTAGTTTTTTAATTAAAAGTTGCTCGATTTTTTGGTACTGAATATTTAAATCTGGTACCCTTGGAGCTGCCAACTTGGTTCCTGCGTGGAACAACGCTGGGGACAGTCCAGAAAATCAGTACAAATGTTGACGTTTCGCTGCACGCTGTCAAACGTCGACATTTTTACTGGTTTTCTGAACTGCCCCATCAACTATTATTTATTATAAACAACTGTGAAGATTGAACAATAACTTCTGTTATTTAGGTTTACTTTTGGAAAATTTCGTGGCGCCATCATCTATGGGTCAATTTCTAAAACAGTTTTTCTTACAATGATCTTATTTTTATTCCATATTTTAGAAAAATAAAGACGACAGTAACGACGTTTTGTAATCAATTGTAAAGGTTAAGAACTATTTAGGTTTTCCTTTTTTGAAAAATTCGAGGAAAAGAATGTTGATGCCATCTATGGGTCCACTTCTAAAACAATTCGCTTGCAATGCTTTTAATTTTATAGGGCAATTAATTTTTGCTTTTGCATTAGGATCTATGGCAACAAATGTGAGTAAATAATTTATTTCTATTTTATTTAATATTAATGTTAATCAATGCACTTTTATTAACATTGTCTGTTTCTTATTTAAATTAAATATGCTCCGAGTGATTATATTTACATTTACACGTTTGGACATGTTCGTTTACCGTACTTCAAATAATATACATAAATAATAACTTCAAAAATCTAGCAAAAAAGCTTGTAAAATCAAAGCGCCATCTATGAATTAGCTTGATAAACAGGTAATTCTATTTTTACGCAAAACTACAGCGCCATCTATGACTTAATTTGACAAATAATTCTATATTTTATGCAAGATTGACCTTTATTAAAAATAATCTTTACATTGTAATCTGTAACATGTAAGAACCAGTCAAAAAAGAACTCCAAAAATTATAGTGAGAAGTATTTCTGTTTTTTTTTTTTTTAATGAAAAGAATAATGAGTCAATATGGCTTTTATTAAATATAATTATCCGCTTTTAAAAATTTTAAGCTTTGATTCAAAACTTAGGCCCGTGTAACGCCATGCAAGATTTGATGACATTTTTGTTACAAAGTGAGGGAGATGAGCTACCACAGTGAATTCTGATTGGTTGAATTGGCACTTCTCGCTCACTCTGAAACAAATCTTGCACAAGAGATATCATAGTGTCACACGGGCCTTAGATAAGAATGGGGGCAGGTTTTGTTAAGAATTTTTTCATTTTCTTTGGGAAAAATTGTTGAATACTTGCGCTATCTGTGGTCCACTTTCGCTATAAATATTTTTTTAACATTTTGGATTCTGGATGGATCTGGTAGGTATCAGATTATTTTTTAAAACATATTTTTTACATTAAAAATAATAAAGTCTATTACAAGAGAAGCGATTTTAAATGGCCAAGTTTGATGAATGATGAAGCTTAAGCTTGTAATAAACGAAAAAAATTAATAAAAATACTTTATTAATATATTAATACAAATGTTTTTGCTTAGACTTCTACTAGAGAGACGAATGTTACAGATTACAATACCGTTAATAAAAATAAACCAAATCAATAATAAAAAAAGGGGAAAAAATAGTTTTTGCTGTTACAATATCGCATTCGTTATTTTTAGTACAAAATATACTCACTTTACTTGCATTAAAATTGTAAATTAAAAATCGCAAAGGCTCCGATTTGTATGTAAACTTATAAAAGGCACTAATTCGTTTGCTTGGCCCTTTCGAGTATCTCTCTCGATACGATAACCCGCTGGATCTGGGACGTCCCCTCATAAATCTGATAAATCTTAGCGTCTCGCATTAATTTCTCGACTGGGTAGTCGCTGTTGAAACCGTTTCCTCCGAATACTTGCACCGCATCGGTTGCACACTTGTTGGCAATGTCTGCGGCATGACATTTGGCAATGGATGCGTACAGCGTGTTTCTTTTTCCGTTGTCGGTTTCCCATGCAGATTTCATCCAGGCCAAGCGCGAAGTCTCCACACCGATTGCCATGTCGGCTAATATAAAGGCTACGGCTTGGTGCATGGCTATTGGTACGCCGAATGTTTTTCGTTCCAAAGAGTATTTAGTGGCTTCATCGAGACAGCGTTGGGCTAAACCTGTTGCACCAGCTGCTACCTAATCACAGTCATAAATGTTAAAATTTCCTCTACCCACACAATTTATGCTACAGAGTTTGTTAATATTAACTTAAAACCAAATGAAATCTAGCAAGCAAATAATAAGCTTCCTCTAGTCGCACGTAAAATAAAATAAAAAAATTCACTTACAGGAGGTCTAGTTTTGTCAAATGTGGACATGGCGATCTTGAAGCCCTGTCCTTCTCCGATGAGGACGTTTTCCTTGGGGACCCTGACGTCTTCAAATGTGATTCCTCGGGTGTCTGATGCCTTCTGGCCCATGTTTAACTCCTTCAAGAATTCATTTTGACGAGTGAAATTTACAAACCGATTAAAAGTTCACTTACTTTTCTGCCTGGCGTAAGCCCAGGTGTTTCGCGCTCAACAATGAAACCCGTGAAAGCTTTGCTTGCTGGTACTTTCGGGTCTGGGTTTGTACGAGCCAATACGAAGTACCTAAAACGATATAATTCTCC
Organism: Dorcus hopei; assembly: GCA_033060865.1. NCBI lineage: Eukaryota > Metazoa > Arthropoda > Insecta > Coleoptera > Lucanidae > Dorcus > Dorcus hopei. The sequence continues at coordinate 74,065,523 of CM065425.1, forward strand.
AGAAATTGATATATTGTTATTAGCACTATCGGCCGGTAAAGCCCTTGGCTTTTGGAAGGAATGACCGAATGACCATTGCACAAGTGACTTACCAATTAGCCACTCCCCCATTTGTTATCCACATTTTCTGGCCGTTTATAATCCACTCATCCCCCTTCTTTTCCGCCCTCGTCTTAACACCGTTTACATCAGACCCGGCTCCAGGCTCAGTAACACAGTATGCCTAAATTAAAAGCATCTCTATTATTCAAGTATATTAATTGCAAAAAAAAAACTATTACTCACAGCAACCAACGGTTCTTCAACAAGTCGCCCCAAATATTTCTTCTGTTGTTCTTTATTGCCTGCTAATATAACGGGCATTTGCTGCGAAAGTAAAATCTTTTTAATAGTAGCTCGGGATTAAAACAATGAGCGCTTACGCCGAGTCCGCTGGCTTCCAAAGCCGTCATAATTCCGGTGCAACCGTAAGCAAGTTCCTCGGCGATAAGACATCCGTCGAAGACACTGTTATCCATTCCACCTATAATGTTTAGGACAATTTAAGTATACAGTGTATTCTCTCTTAAGCAGACACCTACTGTGGCCAGGAAACTGTCCGCCTATTAAAGGTGTGCACATAATAGAGGTGCAAATACACATAAATTACATAAATGGGGAATTAAAAAAAACTGTCCGGTTAAGAGAGGTGTCTGCTTGTGAGGAGTGCGCGTTATTTGTTATTAGACAATTTGTTTCCAAATTCAAGTACTTTTTTCTTTTAAATATTGTAAATGGACTAGTTTCAGTATGAATGATTCTTTGAAACTCAGTAGTGAGTTAGTTAATGAAAAAACTTACCGCAATGTGCAGGAATGTGTCCGTTTGTGAGTCCAAGCGACCACGCTTTCTTAACTATATCCCAAGGGTACTTCCCCGTCTTGTCATATTCGGCCGCTACGGGTACGATCTCCTCCCTCGCAAACTTCCTCGCCAAAGCCTGGATTTCTTTCTGGGTGTCATTTAACTCTGCGAATCGATTATTTCATTTCATACTAAACTAATGAAGTTAGTCGGTGGTTTCGACTTAGACTTACCAAAGCTGTACCCGTTCTGATATGTTCCAGCCGAATTGTTAACCCTAGTGGTAGAGAGCGTCCTGAAGCTCTGTCTTAAACCTACTTTTGGAATCTGGAAATTACACAGGAAGTGGCCATTAATTAATTAACTGTAAATGTGTAAATGCAATTAATAAGTTGGTGGCACTAACCTGTTGTAAAAAGGCCATAATAAATTAAAGTATTTCAGTTAGATTTTCAGTCTTTCAACTTGTGTAGCAGAGCTCGGACTTTGGAGTTTTGTACTTAATAAGATTTTATTTTTACTTCCAAAATAAAAAAAAGTACATTTCATAGGTTATATTTGTAATTATAGTTCGTAGATGCAGCGACATCTAAGCCGATAATTCAAATACTGCAGTTGACAACTAGATGGCGCCAGCAAAAATTATATTTAATTCAATTAATTATTGGCCGTGTTTTAAAATTATTCCAACAAGCGTTCGAACGTTTGATTAATATGCAATTTCCTACCTAATTGAGCACTTGCTGAAGGTAAGAAATCGCATGCCAAATCAATGCTCGAACGGCTGTTCGAGTAATCTTAAAACACGGCCATTCCCATTATTCTTAATTATCAGTAATAATAATAGTAATAAGAATAATAGAAATGTAACTTCACAGGGATAGGCAGAGTTAAATTAGAACGACTCATGTATGTTTATATTAATATGCAGTGTTGCTTGCTTGTTTGCTTTGCTCTGCGCAGAATACGCTTTTCTTGCCTTATCAGCAAATGCCATTCCAGACAATTTACTAAGTATTTGTAGCTGGGTCTCGGTCATTGCACAACACAAACATCCATGGCTGGGATTCGAACCTATGTCGCCGAGCGACACGACTTCCAAAGTCGGCTAGGCTAACCGCTGAGCCACGCGGCGACCCATGCAGTGTTGTGAAATTGCCCGTAATTTATTTTTAACGTTACCTTACCGGTATTGGTATTGTTACCGCAGCATTACCAACTACATTCAGCGTTGCCAGCGCACAGAAACGCAATGTACCAACCCTCAGCAAAAGAGTACCAAATTTACCCAGAAGGTACCAATTTTGGTACATTCAACGTTTAGGTTTTTGTTAATATAAGGTCTTTGCAAAATAATTGCGCCCCGGCACAACTATTTTCCGACTTATAATTCGTGTTGTGAAAGCAAATAGCAACAATACCGTTGCCTCATAAGCTAACACGCACGAGATGGCAGTCGAAGCGGACAAAACGTGTCATCGCAAACATGTAAATGTTGGTTGCGAGTCGTCAGGATCGCAATGGGGCCCCCGAGCATATTCTGTATAGCTATTTCGGCCCTAATTGGGGCCTCATCAGCAGAACAGTAGCTCAAGAACTCCACTGCAACCCCGACGACCAACAAGATATACGCACGCTTAGCGCGTGAAAGCAAACATGTGAAATAATTGCGCCCCGGCACAACTATTTTCCGACTTATAATTCGTGTTGTGAAAGCAAATAGCAACAATACCGTTGCCTCATAAGCTAACACGCACGAGATGGCAGTCGAAGCGGACAAAACGTGTCATCGCAAACATGTAAATGTTGGTTGCGAGTCGTCAGGATCGCTGTTCTGCTGATGAGGCCCCAATTAGGGCCGAAATAGCTATACAGAATATGCTCGGGGGCCCCATTGCGATCCTGACGACTCGCAACCAACATTTACATGTTTGCGATGACACGTTTTGTCCGCTTCGACTGCCATCTCGTGCGTGTTAGCTTATGAGGCAACGGTATTGTTGCTATTTGCTTTCACAACACGAATTATAAGTCGGAAAATAGTTGTGCCGGGGCGCAATTATTTCACATGTTTGCTTTCACGCGCTAAGCGTGCGTATATCTTGTTGGTCGTCGGGGTTGCAGTGGAGTTCTTGAGCTACTGTTCTGCTGATGAGGCCCCAATTAGGGCCGAAATAGCTATACAGAATATGCTCGGGGGCCCCATTGCGATCCTGACGACTCGCAACCAACATTTACAAGGTCTTTGCAGTTTCAGTTTGAGATCCAAGGTCACGGAAATCAACTTTTTAAGGTTTTGTTATGTGATTTGAAAAATATTTTATTACAATAACTTTATATTTCACATGAAAACTTTAAAAAGACTGTAACGTGGTAATGAAGGTATTTCCTAATTTGTTGTAAATTTTAATATAGCTACGGCAGGATGTTGTATCTCTTTCAGGGTTCTATAATCAAAAAATTGTTAAAATTGCCAATTGCCATCAGTCATCCTTGGAAAGAAGAAGAAAAAATGAATGCCAAGTGTCAGTTTCCGCCAGTCAAATGTCAACTGCTTAAACTGTCAACCTCGGAATAAATTATAATTGCATCAGTTTTTGCGAGTTCCAGTTAATAATTTGCTTAGAACGAACTGCATTCTGAAAAAAAAAAATTGATGCCAAGTGTCACTTTCCGCCAGTTAAATGTCAAAATTTTGATGTGTCAACTGCTTAAACTGTCAAACTTGGGATGAATTATAATTGCATCAGTTTTTGCGAGTTCCAGTTAAAGGTTGCTTAAAACAAAATTGATGCCAAGTATCGACCAGTTAAATGTCAAAATTTTGATGTGTGAACTGCTTAAACTGTCAAACTTGGGATGAATTACAATTGCATCAGTTTCTGCGAGTTCTAGTTAATAATTGCTTAGAACGAACGGCGTTCTGCAAAGAAAGTGGATGCCAAATGTCAGGTTCCGCCAGTTAACGTTAAAATTTTGATGTTTCAACTGCTTAAACTGTCAAACTTGGGATGAATTACAATGGTATCAGTTTTTGCGAGTTCCAATTAATAGTTGCTTAAAACGAACGGTGTTCTGAAGAAAAAATGATGCCAAGTGTCAGTTTTCGCCAGTTAAATGTCAAAATTTTGATGTGTCAACTGTCAAACTCGGAATGAATTATAATTACATCAGTGTCTGAGGGTTCCGGTTAATAATTGCTTAAAACGAACGGCGTTCTGAACAAAAAAATTGATGCCAAGTCAGTTTCCGTCAGTTAAATGTCAAATAACAAAATCAAATTTTGCTGCTGCGTTGGGACGCTGAGACTTGGCAACTGTTTTACGACGTGTCCTGCTTGCCGCGCAACATAATCGCGAATGTGAAGTATCAAACTCGAGGTCGTCTGTCATTCACGTGTCAAACTTTTTTATGTCAAACTCGCTTATCTGTCACATAAAAAGAAGAAATTCATTGACATCTTAAATTTAATTGCGTTATTTTGTGAAAAGTTTGACAATCGTATAATGGCGTTTTAATCTGTCACATCTGTCGTTTCAGCGAAGTGTCAAAATCTATGTCGTCTGTCATTTACTCATCAAAATTAAAAATTTTAAGGAATTAAGTAAGTTGATTGTTTTAACTTTTGCGAACTGAATGGCGTTTGAAACAAATGGAGTCAGTGTTTATTGTCTTTACCTGTCAAAACGTCACAAGAAATTTTATTTATGTCTTGAATTTAATTGTCTTTGTTTTCGAAGGACTTTTAAAATTTGACAACTTTAATGTCGTCTTCCGTCACAACCGTTGCTTCAACTGTCAAAATTATTAAGTATCAAGACGGTGATTATCTGTCATTTAGGTGTCACACTTGAAAATTCTGAGTAATCGAAGTTGTGTCCTTGGCAGTTGTAAACAGAGTAACATTTTTAACAAATTCCAGTCCATACTTTAACTGTTACAATTTTTATTATGTCAACTCGAGTTCGTCTTTCGTTTATCTGTCAAAATGTCAAGTAGAAATAAGACGTTCGTTAACCGAATAGAGATGCGAATCTGCGGTTTTTAAATTCTCGGTCTCTCCCGCTTCTCACTCGTTTATTTCAGAAATTACAAGGAAACGTCAAGTATGAAAGTTGTAAACGTTCGCGAGCACTTTCGAATGAAAATTGCAGGAAAACAATCGCGCATCGCATTCTCAAGATATAACCTAATAGAGATGCGAATCTGCGGTTTTTAAATTTTCGGTCTCTCCCGCTTCTCACTCGTTTATTTCAGAAATTACAAGGAAACGTCAAGTATGAAAGTTGTAAACGTTCGCGAGCACTTTCGAATGGAATTTGCAGAAAAACAATCGCGCATAGCATACTTGAGATATAACCTAAAATTGAGTTCTTGCGTTTTCGACTTGTTCCGTCTCTCCCGCTTCTTGCTCGTTTATTTTCGAAATTGTAGAGAAATGTTATTTACGAAAATTGTAAATGCTTGCGTGCACTTTCGATTGAGGTACACAAAAAAACAATCGCGCTTCGCATTCTCGGGTTACAATGCGTAATTATCGCGGTTATTACAAAGTCAGACGAAAAAAATATTAATACCGGCCCTATTTGAGGGTGCTAAAGTGGTATGAAACGTGCTAAGAAATTTCTTTGTAATTTAAAATCAACAAATCTCACTAATATGATTATTATGTACTAGAGATACAGAATCTTCAAAAAATAAAATATTACTATAATAGATAGGTACAGTTCTTTCGCTCGATCTTTGCAGTCACGTCACACTTTACCGATTCGAGAAACGAAATCAACATATTCTTTTATCCTTATCTAATACGTATGTTAAAACAATGATAGAATTTATAAATTTGTCATTTTGAGTCGATAATTTTCTGACGTAACTGCAAAGATCGAGCGAAAGAACTGTACTTATATAAATGAAAATATGTCTAATAACGTCTGAACTGCTTCTTAAACCTTTCATAATGATAATCATCAGTGGCTTTCTCATCCTTCTTGGTTTTACTTCTGTCATTGTGTGGGCTGTCGCCTTTCTCCTCAAATTTCTGCTTCTTTCTTGGTACATCATCGACATTAACTGCAAGAGTAACATTGAATTTTAAATATATTATTATTTTCTTGCCTAGCTTTTCACAAATATAAAAAAATTTATGAACATGGTGTAGGCAGCTTCACTTCTCTGCAGACTATTATTTCTTGCATTGCTTAAATTTTAAAACAATATTAACTTTCTGTTATTGCTTGCATTGAGAAACACCTTCTATGTCATATTTATCTCCAGCATTATAAAAACCGACTCAACACAAATGAAACCTCAGAAGCTATGACAAACAAAATCATAAACTGACTCTAAGATGTCAGAGTAAGACGAACAAACAACTTATTGTTTTTTTTTTAATTAAGTAGAAATTGGGAAACTTTGAATCTGTAAAATGTCATCACAGCAAAATTTATTATAGTTTTAATGACTACTGATACAAGAAAGAAATTCTTGGGTTTTCCTATAATCCATTCATAAATTCACCCACTGTTAATGACAAGAGTATTAATAAGCTCCAGAGCAAATCAAATAATACTTACATCTAGAATGTTGTACAAAATTAACAGCCATATTCGACGGTACAAAATGCGAAGGACCGTCCTTCTGATTGTGCTTCTCCCAGAGCAACCTCAACTTGGCTTCCTCCGTGGCTTCTATATTCTTAATTTTCGCCTCTATACCCAAATCGACCTCCGGTATCCCGCTCAGCATTTGATTCGACAGCATTTCCTCCGATCTCTTCGTCGAAGACTCCCTCAGGTGTGTCGGCACAGCTTGAAGCGCAGCCTCTTCCGGACTGCAATACTTCAGCTTCTTCGCATCTTCCCAACTCACGCTCTCGTCCTCGGACTTGTTGCCCTTCTTCTTCGCCAGTTTATCCTCGATGTACTTCATCATTTCTTCATCCTCGTCTCTCTTGTTCGTCTCGACAGAGAACTGAGTGCCTATCCCGGTGTCGTACGCGTCGTCCACCTGCTTCATTTTCCCGCTCTTCAACGCGTGCATGTTGATCATGCCTCCGTTTTGTAATTTGAAAGGATCTTTCTGAAACGCTTTTATTTATAGCGCTTTCGACAGATTGCCCTAGAGCATTCTCAGAGTATCTTCATCTTGTTTTAACCTCATGTAATAACAGGGGATGGAGATACTCTCAAAGTACTCTGGAGCATGCAGTCGAAAACGCTATAAGTGTGTGTTTAAGTAGATAGTTGAGTTTCTTAAACTTACACAGACTGCTTCGTCTTCGGGTGCAACTTTCTTGCCCGTCGCCAAGCTAATTACACTCACGCCGTTCGGACGTTTCCTCAAGTTCTGCAGTTCTTTTAGACTTCCTAATTTCGCCCTGGAAATCGGCGGTTTAGAAGAGATTATGTTAATTTAGGAGCGGGACTTGCCTTACACGTTCATCCTCCGAGTCCTCGCTTTCTTCGGACTTTACTCGCTGCCTCAAACATTTTCTTGATTTGCGCTTGAACGCGGTGCCTTCCTCTGTTTCGGTTTTTACGGTTTCCGTGTCAGACATTTATTCAAACGAAACTTGAAGATAAAAATACAGGTAAATACAAATGTGAGGTTATGTTTACTGCTTACAGTCCTGCCAACCGATAACTGACAAGTCAAATTGTCAGAAAAGACTTTTTAATTTTTAAGAACTACAATACCGCTTTAGAAATGGTAAAAAATGAAATTGCATTACATAAATAACGCTTGCGTTTCAAATTATGCCCACGCAAGGGCTGGAAGTGAATGTGCTGCCATCTACTTTCCTTGACAACATTGACTTAGAGCAACGTTATTAGAAATAGATGGCACTGTCACTTTAGATTTAATTTAATTTATTTTAGCCTGAAACGGAACATCCACAAATAACGTGAGTGAAAGAAAGTGAGCGATAATTTAAGTGAGCCCAGTGAAAATAACAATGCGACTTTTATGCAAAATGTTAATAAATAACATGCATTATTGTGAAGTTGGCCATTATCGTTAATGCTTCGTTTACTGTTATAAACAATTTAAAAGCAATTAAAGTGAAGGTTTGGTTCATGTTTGTTTACTTGCTGTAACTGATTTATTTTTATAAACTTACCTCAAGTGTTACTTTCGGTAAATTACGGCTGAAGTAAAAAGTAATTCAAAACTGCTCTGTAATCGCGCAGCCAACTTGAATCTATTGATAACAAAAAAGAAATCGTAAAGAAAAACAAGAAACAGTGGCGTAGCAATTGGGGAATATATTATTATCTATATTTAAACAGACAGTTTGTTTGCTTTTATTAATTTTTGTTTTGTTTAAACGACAGATGTTGTTGAGGCTTGCGTTGCGTACTACTGCCATTCGCAGTTTTTCGTCAGTTGCTTCGTCAAATGGGTATAATTTTGGTAAGTTCCAATTTCTCTTTTGTGTTTAAATCTGCGTTTAGGATGGTCTTGGGTTTTAGATCTTTTCATTCGGCACGTTCTTTAAAAAAATCGATTCTGATTGGATGATTACTTGCAGTTTTTTTTTAATAGCGCAGAGATGAAATAAATCTTTAATTTTTCTTTTATTGGTAGGAAGTGGATAATACTCATTGGAATGTTAAAGAAAACATATAATTAATTATTAAGAAAATTGCACTTTTTTTACATTTTAATCGACACTTGTTTATACAATTTCGTGTCTATTTGTTACTATAATTTTTAAATATCTTTTTATTTAAACAATTTTAAAAATTCTTTGCAATTCTATGTTGACGGTTAAGATGAAAACAAAAAGGTTTTTTTAATGATAATTTTTTATTTGCAGAACTGAATGAGACACAGAAGGAAGTTCAACAAGTCGCACGTAGATTCGCCCGTGAGGAGATTTTACCCCAAGCAGCGCACTATGACAAAACAGGGGAATTCCCCTGGCCTTTAATTAAGAAGGCGTGGGAACTTGGGTTTAGCAACTGTCATATTCCGGAATCCATCGGTGCGTTCAGCATTTAATTCAGGACTGTGAAGTCGGTACATGAAATCTGACTCTGACTCCGACTCCTATTCCGATTCCAACCCTGACTCCGATTCCGAAACCATGCGACATATAAATCTGTTAAAGGATGAGTGTGAAAATCACAGCTATAGCATTGTATCTCTTTTTTAAAGAAGTTACAAAATATTACTCTCGCCATGGAATTTGGACGGAATGTCGTAGCTTTACTGTAAAACAGCAAAAAGGAGTGCAATGACGGACTTTTCACTTAAGCTAAGACATACCATCCAGATCTCATGGCAAGAGTTGATAAAAAATTTAAAAAATCAGTCGGTATAAACAATCACAAGAATCGAAGCCGGAGTCAATAGAGTTTCATCTACTCCAACTCCGACTCCAATAACGCAACAATTGCTACCGACTCCGATTCCGCAGCCCCGGTTTAAATGCTGTTTATTTTAAAATTAAAAAAGTCAACCTATAAATTTTAGAGAAAATTATTTTCATGGCTGCATGTATTCACATAATAACCGGTGAGCAAATAAAAATCAGATTAGAGTAGGCGGTGCAAAGAAAATGTATGTCTGTGATTAAATAAAAAGTCAATAAGTTTGACAGTTAATCACAGACATACATTTTCTTTGCACCGCCTACTCTAATCTGCTTTTTATTTGCTCACTTTTTATGAAAGTCTAATGTGAAGTCGGTTACGATTCTTCTTACTAAAGGCACGTTCAAAAATTATATCTTGGAGTTTATAGCCTCGGGTATGTATACACATCTCACTCGCTCATGATGATTAACCTATTTTAAATTTAATAAATTTTTCAAAAAGTTATGCTTATATCTTATTTCCATGGCAACGGATTTGATATCTTTTTTCCTGCTGATATGTTGTGGGGTGGAAAACTGGGGGAATTTGTTTACTATGGAAACCATGTCGGAATTAGTGAATTATTTCTGCATCATTCTGTGTTGAAAAAATAAATAAGTATACGAAATTCTGCATACGCGAGAGAAAACCTAGAATACAGTTTCTGAACGCATGCTAGTTGGTTATGTGGAGTAGACTCTGAAATTTGCTTCGGAGTTGGTAGTACTGAACACTAAAGCACAGAATAAGAATCTACACAGCGACACTCGAGTATAATTGTCACATTTGCCATTTTGTTTGATACCTACCGACTTGCAAATTACATTACATTTCCATAAGAGTATCAAACAGTATAGCCGCTTTTCCTGACACTGACGTTTAAGTAACTACTGGGTAGTTACTTATACTGTGACTAAAGCACAGTATAACAATCTACATGGTAGAGTATAACTGTCACATTTGCCTTTTTGATTGATACCTACCGATTTGCAAAATACATTGCATTTCCTTAAAGGCATCAAACAGTATGGCCTCATTTTTGGACACTGACGTTTAAGTAACGCTACTGGATGATTACTTATACTGTGGCTAAAGGAGGGACAAATCAAGAAGTTGACAATCTCTTGACTTTTAAAATTTTAGGTTAGGTTTGTGTTTTGCAACAGTTTTGAATAGTGTACAGTAACGGATAATAAAATCCGGCAAGAATTTGACATGCTATGCATATTTAGACAAATTTGCTAAATCAGTCTTTTATTGCTATTGGGAAGGTTATATTGCTGTCAAAACGCAAAAAAATATTGAAATATCAAACTTAGTAAACTGAAATCTCCTAGCAACTTTCCTCTCTATCCAATTTCACGTAGCAAAGGTCAGGACTCTTACTTTTCGAGTGGAATTTGTCAAATTGCAAATTATTAAAAGTAAAATTTGTATTAAACGCCAGAATTACTACTGACAGTACTAAACCTCAAAAATATTAAAGTAAGGTTTACATTGTAGAAATGACGTGCCCGGATTTTAACGACCGCTTCTGTACAAGGAATCCCATTCAATATTTTCTTGTTTCCTCAGCGTTTTCAAAGTAATTTTTGGTTTGACAGTTATTCAAACTTGAAGTTAGCCAGTGTTACCAACTGTATCACAACAATCACGACCTCTCCAATCATAAATTCATTTGATAGCGTGTTATTTTATTCACCGTTTTCTTATTTCTCAGCATTTTCAAAATAACTTCTGGTTTGACAGTTGTTAAAATTTGGCGTTAATCAGTATCATCAACTGTATCACTACAATCAGGACCTACTCAATTATACATTTATTTGACCTCGTGGTTTTTATTCATCGTTTTCTTATTTCTGAACAATTTTAGAGTAACTTCTGATTTGACAGTTGTTAAAATTTGACGTTAATCAGTGTCACCAACTGTATCCCAACAATCATGGCCTGCTCCAACTATAAATTCATTTGATCGCGTGGTATTTTATTCACTGTTTTCTTATTTCTCAACATTTTCAAAGTAACTTCGGCTTTGACAGTCGTTAAAATTTGACGTTAATCAGTGTCACCAACTGTATCACAACAATCATGACCTACTCCAATTATAAATACATTTGATCTAGTGGTATATTAATCACCCTTTTTCTTGTTTCTCAACATTTTCAAAATAACTTCTGCTTTGACAGTTGTTAAAATTTGACGTTAGCCAGTGTCACCAACTGTATAAATAAAATTTCATGTTCTCTTTAATCCAGGTGGCCTGGGACAAAGTGTTTTCGACAGTTGCATCGTGGTAGAAGAAGTAGCTTATGGTTGTGCCGGTATTAATGCAGCAATAAGCGTATCTAATATTGGGGTAAGTCTCAAAGAAAGTCAATTTTTTGACAGTCATTTGACTGAATTTCCAAATTACAATTTTTTTCGTTTAAAGAACGCGTTAATTTCTTGGCCCTTAGGTATTTCGTATGTAATCAGTTCGACAACATACAGGGTTTCCCAAAAGTAAATGTTATTTATGGAATTCGCGGCACTTCTGAACTGTCAATTTCTCACAAGATGGCGTTAGCTGCCGCCCATCTGTAAGGTTACTGTATCGAGAAGGTAGCGCCAACTTTCTATCTCTTTTAATTTGAGGTTAATCAAATTCATTCATAAACTCCTTAGCAACGGTAGCTTGTTATGTATCTATCCTTTTTCTTCTTTAGCGTTTCATCGCTTCCTTTTTAATTTGGGGGACGAAGCCGCGGAAATGAATGGCGTTACCTTCTAAATACAGTAACCTTACACATCTGGCGAAATTTCCTAGACGTACTATATCAAGAACGTCTATAATTGGCAGCCTAGATTCTATGACTTAATGTCGCTGGACTTTTACCTGCAATTTGCCAAAAAAGTCGAGGAACAAAAGATTCAAATGACGCATTTAAAACCTATTTTGAGTTGAATTAAAAATATCAGGATTTTCCAAAATCAATTGTATTCTCCGCCAATTTTTGGGAAAACCATTTCGTACCCACGACACCAAATGTTGAGTCTTTTTACATTTACAGTAACTATTAGTAGTAAACTGCAAATTTGAAAATATTTTTATTTTCGATAGAGCTATTGACATTTATTCAGAAGACTATCTCCTTCAAAAAGACGTTTAAGTTATTAACATGAATTGATCCAACTTAAAGTCTCCTCAAGAGAACATAAATTTATTATTTTGACAGGCAGCTAACAATAAGGCATGGTTTTTGTTCCATAGCCTCCTATGGATGATTTTATTCGATCGTTTAAACTTATTAACTTTATGTTTGTCAGCAATGGCCGGTTATCCTCGCCGGAAACGAACAGCAACAGAAGAAATACCTCGGAAGAATTTTGGACGAACCAATGCTAGCTGTAAGTTATTTCTTGGACGCGGTGAACCGTTCAAAACAAATGCCTTTCAGGCTTTCTGTGTGACCGAACCCGGTGCGGGCTCCGACGTGAACGGAGTCAAGACGAAAGCGGAAAAGAAGGGCGACGAATACATCTTGAACGGCCAGAAAATGTGGATCACCAACGGTGGAACCGCCAATTGGTAACTTGAGCGTCACAATAAAAAAAATTGTATTCTAAGCGAAGCGTAAAACAGGTATTTCGTTTTGGCCCGCACCAACCCCGACCCCAAGTGCCCCGCCAATTCCGCCTTCACCGGCTTCATCGTGGAACGAGATACTCCTGGTGTGACACCGGGCAGAAAGGTATTGACATTGAAAATCAATGCCGATCAATTTTTCTTTGGACACTTTTAGGAAATCAATATGGGCCAAAGGGCTTCCGACACCAGGGAAATTACGTTTGAAGATGTGAGGGTGCCGAAAGAAAACGTCTTACTGGGCGAAGGCTCTGGCTTCAAAATTGCAATGGCTACCTTCGATAAAACCAGACCTCCGGTAAGACCTTATCCACCAGCCATCCTTCCCAAGCAATTCACAATGACGTCATACCACGTTTTTTGTATTATGGCAATTGATCATCTGTATAATTTAGGTGGCAGCTGGTTGTGTTGGTTTGGCCCAGCGGGCTTTGGACGAGGCCTCCAGTTACTCACTCCAACGCAAAACGTTCGGAGTTCCAATTGCTCAACATCAAGCCGTCGCATTTATTCTGGCCGACATGGCCATTGGAATAGAGACGTCAAGGTTGGCCTACATGAAGGCCGCTTGGGATGCAGATTGCGGCATTCGCAACAGCTACTCGGCCTCCATTGCCAAATGCTATGCCGCTGACGTTGCCAATAAATGCGCGACGGATGCCGTGCAGGTCTTCGGCGGGAATGGCTTCAACACTGAGTACCCCGTTGAGAAGTTGATGAGAGACGCGAAGATATACCAGATTTACGAGGGCACCGCCCAAATCCAAAGACTGATCGTATCCAGAGACATTATTAGTAGAGCCAAAAATTAGGGACGTCAACACCCTTATGTTAGGGTACCCGATATTATTATTGTTAATCATTGGCCACCAAACAAAAGATGCGGTCATTTGGCTATTGGTTGTTGGTTTTTCTAATCATCGGGTACCCTGGCACCCATCTGTACCATCCTTGCCAAAAATGCGCAAGGTGAAATTAAACATAAGACTTGTGCCTGGGATATTACTTTTTTTAACGGTTTTTAAATAAATTTTACTTTTTGCAAAGTGTTTTTGTTTTTATTAATTGCTAACCTGTTTTGTTTAAATCGTACCTTTTTCTCTTCAATAATGACATGTTACTTATAAATAGGATCACACGATACAATCGACTTTACAAATGAGCGTGACAGGAGGGCTTCAGGGTAGCATTTTAGAGGAAAATCACGATGACTCATAGGGCAAGTGGCCCACGTAATCGGAATTTCCGGTTTGAAACCATATAAAAGGAGACTGGGTTTCACGATACGTATCATACAGCTAGTAGGTAGTCGTATGGTTGTGAGCAAGAATAAATTTGGTGAAAATACGTCAGATCTCGTGAAATTTCACCGGACCTGGCTACACTGGTCCAACAAACATATTCATTGCCAATTGGTATATAATTATCAGCAGGGATGCGAATTAACTCCATTGCTTACGCACGAAATGCGACAATTTGCTACTCAGAGTGTACACAAGTTCAGTGACGGATTAAGGATGATAGTTGGGGCCCTATAGGCAAATTATATTTGGGGACCCTCCAAAAAACAATTAAAATAAAAAACAAATAAAAGTTAGGTGGCAAATAAACGAAATTTTGTACTTTTGAATTTTTTGAACTTCTGGATTCTCTTGGGTTGGTAATGCGATATAATTTAAAGCTTACCAGTACGTAAGTGTTTTTTTTTTAGACAAGAAAATGTTTTAAATAGTTCACATGAGCGCCCTCTATTAGTGGCGTGACGAAACTACATAATTGTGTTCAAATTATTAAATAAAAAAGTGCACTCTTGAAAATGACATCATTTGTCCTTGTCAGTCGTTACTGAAATGTTTAAAGAACGTCATAAGATCGGAACAAACAGAAAATGACGAACTTCATGAAAGATAGGTACCATCACCGGCACTAAAAACGAAACGAAAAGCCAGAAACTCGTTCGAAAACGAACCTTATTGATAAGCAGCAAATATGATGTAAATGAATTGTCCTTAAGAGTTGGTTACCAGTGTTACTTAATAAATGTCAAAATAGTTAACAACAGCGCCTTCTATTGGTGGCCTGATGGAAGTAATTGTTTTCAAATTATGTTTTAAATAAAAAAGTGATCTGTTGAAAATGTCATAATTTGTGCTGGTCATTCGTTACCTGAAAGTTATGAGAATGAAATAAATAGAAAATTGACGAATTTAATGAAAGATAGGTACCATCACCGGCACTAAAAACGAAACGAAAAACCATAAACTCGTTCTAAAACAAACAATATTGGTAAGCAGCAAGAATGTTGTAAGTGGATTGCCCTTAAGGGCTAGTTACCAGTGTTTCTTTCAAAAAATGTGTTTTCTGGAATGTTTTAAATAGTAAACATTAACGCCCTCTATTGGTGGCGTGATGAAAGTAATTGTTTTCAAATTATTAAATAGAATAAAAAAATGTGCTATGTTGAAAATGTCATGATTTGTGCTCGTCATTCTTACTTGAAAGTTTAAAGTACGTTGTAAGATTAAAATAAATAGAAAACTGATTAATTTAATGGAAGATAGGTACCCTCACCGGTACTAAAAACGGAACGAAAAACGATAAACTCGTTCCAGAACGAACCTTATTGGTAAACTGCAAGTATGATGATTAGACTGCGGAAGTTTAGGCAGTAACGAATTTACATTTAGGCCCAGTTTTACAATCATGGAATAAGGACGGAATAACTGTTCGCAGAATATCTTTTAATGTTCCCACGTCCCCTTATTCTACGAATAATACTTATCCGACGATTGTAAAATCGGGCCTTAGGTACCTCAAATGCCTAAACTTCCGCAGTCTAATGATGATAAATGGATTGCTCTTAAGGTTGGCTACGAGTGCTACTTAAGGATACGGCCTTGGTACAGCGTTTCATTTTTAATGCCGGGCGTGGTACTGTAAGAAACCGGCATTTCGTAAATCATTAAGCTCATTACGTGAGTTAAAGTCGATATTTACACATACACTTAAAAAATTATGGAGACAAACAACTTGATTTTTCAAGGGATTTGCCGTCATGAGTCACGACTGACTTTTGCAATAAAATCGCGTTCGGGGAAAACCCTTGCATATTGCATTACCAAACAGTCGCCGAGGTGATCCATCAAAAAAGCCGGCATGAGCGGACGGTTAGGAAAATCATGATGACTCATAGCGCAAGTGGCTCACATGCAGTTTTTCGTAATCGGAATTTCCGGTCTGAAACCATATAAAAGGAGACTGGGTTTCACGTTACGTATCATACGGCTAGTAGGTAGTCGTGTGGTCGTGAACAACTTCCCGAGATCGGAGGCGAATGTTATAGTCTGTGACGAAACTCCGAAAATCCGTCCGTCTCTCTGTATCTAGTACCATGGTTTGGGTGAGAAATATTAATTCATTTGTCAATTGATTGTGTTATTACTAGGGCCCGGACTAAATAGTCCCTGCCTCAGTTTACCAGTTACTTCGCTACACAATTCACGCGATGAGCGCAACAATAATTACAGCGGTCCACTGCACCGCCAGTAACACGTCATGAAGCCAGCGGCGCCAAGGCAAATTCTCAAAATATTTTCCGTGCGGTTTACGATATTTACGATAAAATAATACCTATTAATTTTGTTTAATGGTTTTTATAATTACTCTAACACAAGTTCGTTTTAAGCGTATCTACTAATTCTGAATGCAATTCGTACCGATCGAAGACGGATCATGCGGCGTGCCTCCCAAACGGACATCGCTGCAACGGAACTATCTAATCCGGGCCCTAGTTATTACAAACTAACAAATGTTTTATTTGATTTGCAAAATGCTGATTCTTTCATAAGGTTACAGTAGGAGCTTCGATAATCCGGACAAAAATGAAATAGCTATTACATTTTTATTTACCACACAACAATTTAACCTAAAATTATAGACAATCAGCAAGATTACGTGTGTATATTATGTATGCCTAAATCCGGTCCAAGTAATCCGGATTATACATATCACGGCTCGTTACGTACCTCTCACTGTAATCCCCTATAAAGAAGGGAATCTCTGATTATTATTAAAAAGTAACATGGCGCCGAAAAGACCCCACAAAATTATTATTTTTTTATTAGAAATTCAAAGTGACGTAACGCGCCCGTTTACAATCCTTGTTTGTTTAGTTTTACTTACAAGTAAACACTTAATAAATGTCCAAACAAACACAACTTAAAATTTATTGCCAATTAAATAACTGGACCGTACGGACCCGGCCTTCTACCTAGATTCTCAAGAAAGGTCACTCGGAATGTTATGACTACAATGGAACATGCCGCCCATCTGTCTACGGTAACTCACAATGTAATTTGATATCTTTACCCAAATTGAACATGTATTTTTATTTACAAGTAAACACTTAATAAATGTCCAAACAAACACAACTTAAAATTTATTGCCAATTAAATAACTGGACCGTACGGACCCGGCCTTCTACCTAGATTCTCAAGAAAGGTCACTCGGAATGTTATGACTACAATGGAACATGCCGCCCATCTGTCTACGGTAAGTCGCAATGTAATTTGATATCTTTACCCAAATTGAACATGTATTTGCAATTTTAACGCGACAAAATGTATACAAAATCTAAGCGAAAAATCCACGCCTGCAATTATCGAATTTCTAAAGAACTCTCCGGGTAGTACACAGCCCCAGGGCGTCGCACTTAATTACCCCGGGCCGCATTTTTCCAGCGTGCAGTTTCGAACACGTGTTTGTTATTTGAAATTAAACATGCAACAATCGATTTTGTTTTGAAAACAAATTCCGCGTACGTTTCAGTGAGCACCAAATCTTAGCTAATTTAACCGAATTTCTGTCTTTAAAAATTAAAAATTTGCTAATAGTGAACCGTTCAGATTGAACATCCTGTATAAAGTTTGGGTAACAGTTTGCAAGTGGGCCAAAAATTATAATTTTTTGAGGATATGCTCAGTAAACATCTCTGATTTAAAAACACTAAGAAATCATTTGCACAAGTAAGCCGTTTTCAATTAAAAAAATTAAAATTGTGGCATCTGATGACTTCACGCATTTTCTGCTCTTTTCTAACCAATGGTTATAGATTTTGTGATTCTTCTGTCCTTGTATAAACAATGATTACATGTGTGAATCGTCAATTGACAAGTGTATTTGTAATAAATATTTTTATTAATTTGTAACACTCGTAAATAATTACCATAGTTCGTTTGGAGGTTACTTGTAAATTATTTCATTAATTTTTATCAAGTATTTTGTCACGTTGTCCAGTTTGGCATAACTGATTACTTAATAATAATACTAAATTAATTTAATCGATCCGGATTAGCGAAGCTTTACTGTATTCTGAATTAGTTTTGCATCCCCTTTCAGTTTTAATCGGAATTTCCGGTCTAAAACCATATAAAAGGCGACTGGGTTTCACGATACGCATCATGCAGCTAGTAGTCGTATGATTGTGATCTGTTAGGGTCCGAAGGCGTAATCAACGTTCACAGAATGTCATAGTGTGTGTGAACAAACTCCGCAAGATCCGTTGCTTGGTTGCAAAATCCGAAAGATCCGTCCGTCTCTCAGTATCTAATATATGTTTTTTTTTTTTAATATTTTTTACTCCCCCTCATTCCACAAAAATATACCTACCGATAAGATATCTTAAATTTCATTTATTTGCATTTATAGCAATTTTTGACAATATACCACAATTTTATGTTATGTTATTTTTTATTCATATTGCTATTTTGTTCACTTCTATTACGTCTATCAATTTTTAAATTAGGTTCATGTAATATATTTTTAATAAACAAATTTCTTTTAATCATTTAAAAGAATTTTTAAAAAGGAAAAAAGTTATGATTCTGCAAACACCCCGTAGAATCTTATAACCCTTTCACATTAACGAATCAAACGACATATTTTCCTGTTATTAATTTTATTGTTATTTACACCGTACAAGATTACTTTATCTTATCAGTTATTAGCAGAAGCGTAACAGAAATGAACTTTGCCGGCATTACTGTACAATAATAGGTCGAGTAAAAGTGAACGCATCTGTACAGTGGCGTACAGAGGCGGGCCAAAAAAAGAGATACAAGGCGGGAGAAGCTAATGAATTGAGCTAACATTGTACATTCCAAACATGTGCTAACATAGCAAGATTTCACTTTGTTACGAGTATAAAACAGAACAAATTGGCTGTGCGTGCGTGTATGTGATACTGGGCGATCTATTTCTATAATGTCTAATTTACCACAGGTATGTAAATAGGGACATGTCTAAAAATAAACATACAACAATGCTTAATGAATAAATAGCGTGAGTGTTTGTTTACGTTTGCGATTTCCGTAGGTGTTGCGCACCGCGATCCGGGGTTCCGCAAGGGCATTTTCCTCTACGGTTCCACCCCCGAACGGGTTTAATTTCGGTAAGAATGGATTTCATGCGATCGCGATTTGCAATTTAGAAAAGATGTTGTTTGTTGTCGCAGCAAAGTCCAAAGTTCAATGTGTTTAACGCAATTATCGCAGCTCAGAGGTCGAAAAAATAACATTTTATTATGCCATATATTATTTTAGAGTGATTTATTTATAACGTTCCAAAAAAAATGATTAAAGCATATTCAAGAATAGAAGTTTTCGAAAAAAAAAGGGAGGGTGAAGGTTTTTTCTCCTTCATACTTCAACCGCCCCGATTACTTTTCGAAAGACAAGAATCCACCAACGGGTTTTGAAGTATAATCGCAAGTTAACCCTCTTTTTGCTAAACAAAGCTAAAGCATCTCTGCAATTGCTAAAATCAAAATTCTACCCTGCCAGGATAGTTTAAATTTAAATTTTTTGATTTCTAGAGCTAAACGAAACCCAAAAAGAGGTGCAGGATCTGGCCCGCAAATTCACGAGGGACGAAATCATCCCCGTTGCGTCCCAATATGACAAAACCGGCGAGTATCCTTGGCCCATCATCAAGAAGGCTTGGTCCCTTGGTTTGATGAATGGCAAAATCCCCGCGGATATTGGTAGGTTCCCAATTTGAAAATTTGGGGACTCCGAAAGCTTACACGTCTTCATATTCCAGGGGGCCTCGGAGGGGGAGTTTTCGACGCCTGTCTCATCGCAGAAGAACTCGCCTTCGGTTGCACGGGTATTTCCACCGCCATCGAAGGAACCGGATTGGCAGTAAGCCCTTCATTCTATTTTGATTCTCAAAACTTAGGCTTCCCTTCATTTAAAATATTTTGGCAATATTTGAGCAATCACCCTAGACCCCTAATTTTATTTTACTTTACAGCAAGTGCCAGTGATACTGGCAGGAACCGAACAACAAAAGAAGAAGTACTTAGGAAGACTCTTGGAAGAACCAATAGTAACTGTAAGTCTATATCAATTGAAAATGTCATTTCTGACTATTTAATTATTATTCATTAGGCGTATTGTGTGACTGAACCGGGAGCAGGTTCCGACGTAAATGGCATCAAATTGAAGGCAGAAAAAAAGGGCGACGAATACATTCTTAACGGACAGAAAATGTGGATCACGAACGGTGGAGTCGCCAATTGGTGAGAAGACATTTTTAATTTTGATTAATTTTTAAGTGCAACTCTATTTTGCTTGTTAAGGTATTTTGTACTTGCACGAACGAATCCAGATCCGAAAGCTCCGGCGGGGAAGGCTTTTACTGGCTTTATTGTAGACAGGGACACTCCGGGCATTACTCCGGGGCGAAAGGTTTGTTCGCTTACATTAGCTTTTTTTTTTTTGGTAAAACATTCTGTCGTATAGGAAATAAATATGGGGCAGAGAGCGTCGGATACCAGAGGGATAACGTTCGAAGACGTGCGCGTGCCGAAAGAGAACGTTCTCCTGGGGGAAGGCGCCGGTTTTAAAATCGCAATGGGGGCGTTCGATGGCACCAGGCCACCTGTAAGTACAATTAATACTTAAATTACGCATTTTATTATTACAAAATCCTCCGTTTGAACTCCGCTTTAAACAAAACAGTACGCTAGGCGGGGAGCAACGATACTGGGCGGGATTGGCGCGGTCGTTCACGAGCGGGGGTTGACGCAATGAAACAATGCCAGCCAAATCTTATCTTGTAATTAAAACCAAAAAATTATATTAAAGCAAAATATTTATTTAAGTAATTGTCAGCTGCCCATGGTTTATAAACAACTGACTGGATTCTTCTCTTTAGGTTGCTGCTCAAGCTGTTGGATTAGCCCAGCGTGCCCTTTATGAAGCTTCAAAGTATGCCACGGAACGCAAGACTTTCGGGGTACCCATCGGCCAACACCAAGCCGTCGCTTTCATGTTGGCGGACATGGCCATCGGGGTCGAAACGTCGAGGTTAGCCTGGATGAAAGCCGCGTGGGAAGCAGATCGGGGAATCCGCAATAGTTATTCGGCTGCCATTGCCAAATGTTATGCGGGCGACGTTGCCAATAAATGCGCAACGGACGCGGTGCAGGTTTTCGGCGGAAACGGATTCAACAGCGAGTATCCGGTCGAGAAGCTGATGAGGGACGCCAAAATTTATCAGATCTACGAGGGGACGGCCCAAATTCAAAGGATTATCGTGTCGAGGGCCGTCCTCGAGGGGGTCAAGAATTTAAATTGATTTTTTCTAATCTGCGAGGAAGATGAAATTGACCTGCTCGTGTACTTATAAAAGTTAAAAAAAAAACAATGTTAATTTTTAAATTTGTTACAATAAATTTTATTTTTTAATAGCGAGTTTGTATTCCGAGCTGGCGAAAAATTCTTGAAACGTCGAGACTATTCTAGACAAGTCATTGCCCTCTGTTACGTGGGTGGCCTATACACTAGGATGTGAAACTATGCGAGTTTTCTATCGTTGTTTTGGTGACGTTTTACGAATAAATTTTAACAGAAAATGTTATAAATTAACAAGTCGAAATTAAGTTCAATTATTTATTTATTTATTTTTGTTTAAAGTTAAATGTTATGGAATTGATTAATCGTATAATAATCGATGAATCTTTTTTATCAAGCGTTTTAAACAATTAATTCAATTAATTGATTAAAATTTTATATTCGATTTATCAGATTTACGATGGGGCAAGCCAAACCCAAAAGGATTATCATATTGGGGGCTGATCGTGACAATGTGAAGAATTTAAATTAGTTTCCAAATTTTTAAATGAATTGCGTAAGGAAACTAAAATTAATGCACCTGTGTACTTATAGAAACCGTTAGAGTATCACTGACAATTATTTTTAAAATGTAATAGGTACGATGTTTATAAATACCAATATGAATAGCTTGTTGCCGCCGCCACATTTTTATAACGACGATAAATTTACATTCCCAAACACGTGTCTGCAACAATTGAATTGTCCGTCATAAATCTCGCGGAAAAGTTGTAAACATAGGCGTACACAGGTGTACACAGAATAATGTACGGAATTTCCAAAAATAAGACGTAATATAAAATTTTCAAAAAAGAAGGACAAAGACTCACTTGCCATTAAATACAAAATTTATTACAACAAATAAAAAATTTAAATTAACGAAAATTGTTTGTTTCAATTTGGGATTCAAAAGCATCAAATTTTTGAAATGCTTCTGATAAATTTATTTCTTGTAATTTCGTACTTGCGTAAATAAATACTTCATAAAACAACTCACCCTTATAATAAACCATGAACCATGCTACCTACCTGCGTAGATAGGCAGAAGTTTTACATTGGAGCGAAACTTTACTCCAATGTTGCCAGCCAGCTACAGTGGGACGGGAGGGTTCAAATCCAAACCGCGAAGGCCAAAACCCATAAGAAAATAGGCGCCACTTAATTTTTTTTGAAAGAGGGACAAGGTGAAAATTAAGAAAACCCGTTACATCCAGAACACGTCAATTTACTTAGTCACAAACAACAATCATAAAAGAATATACACAAATAAATAATATATGGGGAACACAAACGTTTACAACATATTCAACTTGGTCGGATCCGAACTTCGCATTAAACTATATTAAAATAATTCAAATCGTAACTAGTGCAACAGAATACAACAGAATACAATCTCCGGTTATTTGCGCGCGTCAACGCTCGTCTACTTTATTATATTTAAATTACACCGGCGGTTACGCAATAAGTTGCAAGTTTAATTGCGGCAAAACCAAAGTAATGGATCAAAAACTAAATCCGCGAAATATCGCTCAAAACTAAGAAAAGAAATTGTAACGCTCCGACCTTTATTCCTTTGATGTCCGATTCGTTTGTCGGTGTCTTTGCGGCAATGTCGCAGCGACGCTTTGTAGTGTGCCGGCTTCCGCGTAGAGGGGCGAGGGAGGGAACTTCCAACGCCGTAATTCGCGATGCACCCAACGAGAAATAACTCTTGATATAGGTCCAAGAGTAAAATCTAGGATTAACGATAGCTCTTGCTAGAAGCTCACGATAAAAGCCTATAAGCAATAAAATAAAACGAACACCTAAGTCAAACCGCGAGTTGCTGCGTATAGAACTTACCTCGGTCTGTTACCAAAGCTGGGACAAACCACGGGACACGCGGTTTTTCTGTCTCACAACTGGGTCTAATCAGAGTCGGCAATTAGCCGTAGAAATGCACTAACATCCCTTCGATGTAATAGCACGCACAAATAAAAATATTTACGAAAAGAGAGTGTGACCCAAGAGACGGCAAGTTTCGTTCTGACAATGGCGCAACATTTCTCGTTTGACAAACAAGGAACGATTATAAACAAGCGAGACACCTTCTAATCTTACCTCCGGGGAACTTTCTTAGTAACAGTGGGAACCAATCGGCTGAAAGGGCAAAGATCACGCATAATACGCGTCCAGAAGTAGAACTTCGTTATAATTCGTTCAATTCCTCACATACACGCGATTTTGAACTCAAATAAGGAGGGATTACGTATATAAAATGAATTTGTTTAAATAAATGAAGGTCCTGTTAATAGAAATATGCTAAAACGAAAGTTTAAGAAAAATTACGTCGGCGAAATACGGGTATTCCTACACTGACTGCAATGTGTACAACGACGCGGTCCAAAGAATAATCTGACACGTCGAATTTCGCATATACAGGGCGTGTTCGGAACAGAAATGAAGGCTGGGCGGTGGCGATGCATATACAGGGGGTATTCAGAACAGGAATGAAAAAAAATGAACTGTAACAACCAAACTTGAAGATATTTTTTATTCTAAACTTTTTATCACTCCTAACGGGTCGGACACCTATTATGAATCACGCTGCATTATGTATTTTTTTGGAATAAATTTTGACCTAATCTGAGACTGACCTGTTCGTTTCTTTGATCAAAAAACCGCCAATTTTCTAATAATCTAAAAATAATAAATTGCATTAAAATTTGTAAAACGGACAAGAAATCCCCGTAATTTTTATTTATTAAAATAGAACCCTGTTTAATTTATTTTATGGGATTTTTGGTTTTAAGAATAATAAGATTTTTTTATTTAAAAATTTATATTAAAAAATGAAATATGTACATACGCATTTTAGATTCTTCTTTTAAAGTTTAAATAAAAGAAAAAAAGAAAAAAATGAAGTGTCTTTTTGTTTTTCTACAACGTCTTAAATAAAACTGCAAGAAATTATAAAGATTAAAAAATACAGTGCTTTCAATAATTCTCGGGTCCCACGTGATCAAATGAACTACCTTAGGTCTGTTCCATTTGACAGAATTTCAAGTTCTGAACCGTTCAAATCATGCGCAGTAAGAAATTTATATCCAATTTTGTGCACTGCTCATGCTCAGTACAATTCTGAACGGTTTAGAACTCGAAACCCTGACGAATGGAACAGACCTCTTTTCTTTTCAGAAAATTTGTTTCGCGTTGATTGGTGACACAGCTACGTAATCAGATTTATTCTAGAGTTGTTGCTCTTACTTTTATTTATTGTTTTAGTAAATTACGTAGAGGTTTGGATCAGAGTTTATAATATCGAATTATTTAAGGTTAGGTACGTTTCTTAATTTTATGTTTAATTCTGTTACCTCACTCATCATCTAATTATTATAACTGAATAGTTGAAAGCACTGTACAAGCAAAATTAAAAAAAAATACAGAGCGTCCACGAATGATTGAAGAAGCGAGTTTGAGTTTAGCGTACGATCCCGTCGGTAACTTTCGTCTTACGACGTTGGTACTTTTAATTACGCATAAAGTGTAATGTGTAAAACACAAATTTCTTCTGCCTATAAAACGTATTTGCGTCGAACGGAAGAGTCTATCTATATTGTCCAATCCTAAACAAATCTTCCAATATGTTCATTCGAGACAAGGTACTTCTAGGATTCCAAATAAATTATCTTCTTCTGTAGATAATAAAATCTTATAATTCTCCTCAGGATATTGTTAATGGCTTCGCAGACTTATTTTCTAAATTTTATTTAACTAATTCTAATGATACTGTCTCGGAAGATGTCTATTCCAATTTTTTTCCTTTTCATTTTGTTCCTGTTACTGAGGATGAGTTAGTGGAAATAATGGCTAGATGTCCCATCAAAATTACTGCTGGTGAAGATCTAATACCTAGTTTTTTGGTGCGTGATGTAAGATTTGTATTTGTCAAATCTCTCTTGTATATTATAAATCTTGCTATTACTACATCATCATTTCCAGCTGTTTGGAAACGTGCTAGAGTTACTCCTGTTTACAAAAAGGATGATAAAGTTGAGCTAAAGAACTATCGGCTTATTTCCATATTAAATAATTTTGCTAAGATCCTTGAGCAAGTTGTGTACAGGCAAGTTTATAATCAAGCTCGTTCATATATTGCGCCTTCTCAGCATGGTTTCGTCTCTGGTAGATCTACAACAACTAATTTGGTCACCATAACGCAATTTATCTCACGAGTGCTTTTGATACTGTTCATCACGGCATCCTTCTTAAGAAGTTAAGTTTTTTCGGTATGACATCATCTGCTTTAAATTTAATGAAGTCGTATTTGACAAACAGAGTAAACTCTGTGTCCTATAATGGCTATAAGTCTTTAGAATATCGAGTAACATCTGGTGTCCCACAAGGTTCCAACTTGGGTCCCTTACTTTTTGTGTTATTTATCAATGACTTGTTGGTGTCTCTAGAAGATCGAGCTCTTGCTTTTGCGGATGATGTCAAAATCTATGCCTCAGTTACGAATGATCTTGAAGCTACAGAACTCCAGAGGTGCCTTGATGCTGTTGTGTTGTGGTGCTCAAACAATTACTTAAATTTAAATGTCAGCAAATGTTGTGTTGTAAGTTACACCAAAAAGCTTCATCCCATCAGTTGGCAATATCCTCCTTATAGAGGCATTGACTATGATTGCTTACTACTTAGGTACAGTTTTCAATCACTCAGTCAACGTCGTGATATCCATGGAGCCAGATTTATTTGGAAGGTTCTTCACAACCAAGTTGATTGTCTTGAAATTCTGGGATTTGTGAATCTTCTAGTACCACGATTTAACTCGAGATGGACCACAACATTTCACCTAAAAACTGCTAACACCATTATTCTTTTAAAATCTCCGCTTTACTCTATGTGCCGTAATGCCGTAATACCGGGGGCGGGGGGGACTGAATCGAGACGTCATGTCCGCCCGTCGTTGAGTAGCTTCCTCAGTAAGTACCAAAAATGTTGTGGTCCATATTTCACCTAAAAACTGCTAACATCAACATTCTTTTAAAATCTCTGCTTTACTCTATGTGCCGTAATGCCAAAGTTATCTATAGCGACATATTTCGTGATAAGTCTTAGTTGCTTAGTGCTGTTTGTTGTTATGTTTATGTTTAATATTTCTATTTCGTCCTATAATTGGGAATTTTCCTGTTGGGCGACAACATAATAATAATAATAATAAAGCGTACTTCACCGCTACCAACTTTAAAAATAAACTTCCTAGCGCGAAATTCAAACGCCTCTCAATTATTTATGAAGGCACTATATAAAGGAGTATCTTTCGATTCAAATTTTATGAATTTGCGAGTGCAAATAGGAGCAACAATTCAGTTTTTATTGAGAATGCGTTATTGCACATTAAAAAATAGAAATTATTTATAGCTTTCGACGTTATTATCCGCACACGATCACTTGCCAAAAATTCGCCTTCTTCTTAAAATTGAAACGGACTTTTATGTTTAAAGACCGACGGACGTCACTGGTCCTTGGCCTGTCACAGTCGGAAAAAATATTTGACGTCCCACTTGAAACTGGAAAAAGTACGTACATCATCCAAAAATTAATTAGTTATAGGGGGGGTGTGTGTGTGCATAAATTAATGATGTAGCTTGTCTTAACGTTTCTATTAAATTTAAATACACTCTGTATATGAGATGTATATTTGTTTTTTGGTTTTACTTCTTTAGGCATCGCCGAAGCGATGTCTGCGCTATAGTTGTCCCAGTTTTGTATCGGTTTTATGGTCTCGCTATAAAAAAAGCGGCAAAGAGACCGGCATTTGTCGCCTCTCTGTCGCTATGTCTTCATAGCAAAACCATAAAACCGATACAAAACTGGGACAAATATCCTGCGGTTACCTGCGAGCACGTCTTAGCTTACTGACGCCATCATGGGACCGGAGGGGCTGAATCAAGACGTCACGTCCCCCCCCCATCATTGAATAGCTTCCTCAGTAAGTACCAAAAATAGCCCAGCAGAGTAGACCCAAACGAAACCGTGAATAAAACCTCCGGTAAACCGGTAAAACGTCCGGAACAAGAGCCTGGATAAATGATCGGAAAACACATATAAATCCTACCCGATTGTCTGCAGATATCAGGATTCGAAAGGCCTCGAAGAAAGCCTTTTGTTGCTTAGCAGGCACTTAATCAAATCTCAGAGTAATATTGTGACGATGTCATTATCTGGGAAAAGAAGTAAAATTAAAATTCGTTTCGTAATTATTGCAATCGTGCGCATTTCAAAATTATGCAGGATCAGCACCCATTAATCAGTTAGTAGGTCAGTCGCGTTACACACGCTCGCATTCCACTTACGTAGAAATGAAAGCTCTGCGAAATGTAAGCGTGTAGGTATGTTTACATGTGCCAATTAAGATTCAAGCAATTAGAAAGTTTGTAAGAAATAAATTTGGTGAGGGTTAACTGATGCTGACACCTTTAGAACTTTGTACGTTGGATCGAACCCCAGCCACCAAGACAAAAGACCCGATTGTGATTGTGACCAGCGTGTAGTAGTAATTAGGGAGTAGTCAAGAGTAGTCATGAAGTAGTAATTAAGTAGTAGTCTTAAGGTAGTAATTAAGTAGTAAGAAGGTAGTAGTCAAGTAGTAGTAAGTAAGTAAGAAGTAGTAATTAATTAAGTGTCGGATAAGTGATAGTGATTTCGAAGTGCGCGCGGAAGAAAAAACTAAGCGAGTGACTCTACGAGCCAAGGGTTGGCCTCTAGGGCCAGACCCTCCCCTAAGTTAAGTGATTAAGGGCCGATATTTCACTTGTGGATTAACTTTAAGCTTCGTTTTATTCCCTCAGAAACAGTTGTCTTAACTATTGTTTCCATGGGAATAAAACGAAGCTTAAAGTTAAACCATGACTGAAATATTGGCCCTAAGTCACATTAGTTAAGTTAAATTAATTAAAGTTAAAAAAGTTTGAAAGAATAATAATTAAAGTTAAGAGGACTTAGGGGCGGAGATATCCACCTTCTAATAACTACTATGGAAACAATTAATGAAACACTAATCAAAAATTCAGAAAAATCGTTAGTTATTCGTCGAATAACTCTAATAGGAGATGGATATCTCGACCCTTAGATAAATAAAATTAAATTAAAGATATTTCCGTAATTTTATTCGTAACTTTCCGTATTTTTATTTCGTGACAATATCCTCCGTTTGAACTTCATCTTAAACAAAACGGTACGCTAAGCGAGAGGCAACAATACTGAGCGGAGTTGGCGCGGTCGTTCACGAGCGGGGGTCGACGGAATGAACACTGCAAGGAGGGGGGGGGTTGTTAAGAGATGACAGCAGAGTTGCGCAGGAGAATGAGTGACATGGAACATCTCCGTGTGGCGCGGCGCAAGTTATTGCAGTGTTTTGCAATTTTGTGAAATTAAAGAAAACCAGTGACGTATTTTCGATTCCCACGATATACAGGGTGATCCGGAAAACTAATAATAATTTGATAATAAATGAACTTGTTACGTTAACAGTCGTTTTTTTGAAGCTTAAAACAAAATTTAAATAATATTTTCTTGAAAACTTACCTCCCCCTCCCCGCACCTCTCTTAATGTGCTGCACCTGCACACAAATCCGCTACTGTTTTTTTTTATATATAATTTACATAAAATTGTTCTTATTTATTTGTTTTTTAATTACATCATTATACTACTTTTCTGATAATTTTCAGTTGTACGTTTATCAGGTAATAAACAGGCATTACTTTCGAGAGTTATCCCCATTTGTTGTTTGTTTTATTTGCTTACTTATTTACGTGGTATGCAGATTAAGTTTATCTTATCGTTTATATACAGTGTAACGTAACACGTACGTACTTTGAGGTGTTTCGTCGTTCGTTGAGTGAAAGTGAACATTGAAAGCAGTGGCGTAGGGGGGCGTTCCGATAAAAAATAACGAGCGGGGGAAGTTAAATGAACTTGAACGAATAATATATACACTGACGTAGCACCTCCACAACCTAGTTTCTAGTCAACGTGGTTTATGCCATAAACCGTAAAAAAAATCATTCTGGCTGTGTCTCCGTGTGCGTCCAGGTTCTATTCTTGTAATGTCTAACTTACCGCAGGTATGTGAAAATAAATACATAATAGAAATAGGCGATTCATAAAAAATACTTTTTGATTTGCGTGAATAACATTATTCGTATTTGTTGTGATTCAGGTTGTGCGAACGGTATTTCGGATTTCTGGGAGGGCATTTTCTTCCACGGCTTCTCCCCCAAATGGATTTAATTTCGGTAAGTCTCTGTTTTTAAAACACGAAGTATAAATTGTATTTGTCCTTCTACATTTACAATAACAAAGTTCAAATTCCATAGTTCACCTTTTTTTTAGCGCAATTAAGTATCATCCAAATTCGATTATCAGGAGTTGAGTTTTATTGCTATATCATCTATATTTTTAACAACAAATTATCACTTACTTTACCCTTTACACGTTAGATTTGAAATTGGTTGAAAAGTTCAAATTTAATTTTGAAGTTTTTATGTGCGCTCTACGCACGTATAGAGCGTTCAAAAATGATTGAAAGATATTTGAATTTAGCGCTTTTTAAAAGTACTTTCTTGCCGTGGGTGGCACATGAAAAAATTTGAATGAGACATCGATAGAACAATTTATAAAAAAAAAGTTTAAAAGTTCATTATACTGGTGTTGTTATTTTGAGTCAAATTAGTTCAGTAGAAGTTATTATCAATTTAACGAAAATGTAGAAATTATAACGTAGTCTACGGCACGTTACTGGCGAACGGGCGCGCGACAGGAATACCAACGTTATAAGATGAAAATTACCAACACGACTGTGCGCCAAATTCAAACGACTTTCAATCATTTATGAACGCTCTGTACATTTTTAATTTAATTTATCTTGAGAAAGCTGAGTCGTACAGGGAAACGTCGATAATTCGAGAGTTTTAAACGCTGTTCGGAGAAGATTATTACATATTTGTTTAAAACAAATATCGAATTACAAAAGTGCTCTAGAAAAGTTCTTATTTCTTTATAGGTACATAGTTATTTATTTTCCTAAAAAAAAATTATTTGGAGATTAAGAATAAAGGAAGATTTGCTTCTTTCTCAGGCTTTCTGTCACTGCTTTCATCTTTTGCCGACGTTTCCTTTTCGTCAAAGAACTTTTTCAAGGTCGTCGATACTTCGTAGCTCTACGGAGAATGTTACAGTTTAATTTCATCGCAGCGAGTTCGCGACGCATTTGTAGCGAGCTGGCAACGTCACTTGTACGTATATCTTGTCTGAACATCCGACAACACTGTACCTAAGCCGGAAACGTCTAGTATTTGAATTCTCGCTTTCGCATTGGCTCTTTTATTCAAAATTCTTGGCGTCATAATTATTCTATTGGCTATCGCTGATGGCGTCGTCTTTGCATCTTCGGCGTCCTTCCGTTTCGCTTTCGCGCTCGAGTTCATTCCTCATTGACAAGCGGTGCTGTGCGGACGCGTTTTATCGCGTAGGAAGTTTATCATGGCCTTGCTCAGAGAACTGGGAAGTGCTTATTGACGGCCCTGCCGGAAGTCTTCTAGTGCGCCACCGATTGAGCTTTGGAGTATTTTAGCCCCATTCCAAGCTTGAGAAAGCTACAAATCTCAGGGAAAAATTGTGTGAATTGTCTGACGCCATTTTGGATGCTAACGAGTCTCTTCTTTCTTTCCATTCAGGCTTTTACGTTTGGTTTTACATTTGGTTCTATTTTACATTTGGCCCTACTTCTAACTCACGCTTTGCGTATTGCCGTGCTTCCGGAGTTCGATTCAAGCCGAGTCGACTCAATCCTTGCGGCCGAGCGTATTTTCCCTGCGCCTAATCTGGTGCGCCGATCCGCCACCTTAGCGGCTTTGTCCACCGGTTCGATCCGGATTTGCGACATTGGACAGGAACAGTAGAGGGCGTGGTGATCGCCAACTTCACCTGACGTTACCAACTGTGTTTGACAGAAAAGAGTCGTGAGTTCGATTGTTTGATTTAATATCAATTTATAAATTTCATATCGTTGCACAAATATTGCGTTTTTTTTTTGGAGAGCAAATTTTCGGTCGAATGCAGAAAGAGCATATACAGTTTTTTGTTGTCCTTGAGTACAGCTGTGGATTATTCGCGGTTTATCGATGTTTGTAATTTTACTTGTTGTGAGTAGGCATTTATATAAGTTGATATACATTGTGATCTGCATTTGCGTGCAAATGCGTGTTTACGTTACCCTTCCTTCACGTACCAGTGAGTCAAGTGTAGCCTCTATTTTTGTTTTGGCCTTCTATCCGATCAAGTTGGCTCGGGGCTACTGACGAGGTTGGTTATCTATCAGCTGGGTTAGTTCCGTCCTGGCGCCCTTAATAGTTCAACATCATTAGACCCACCCCCATCTCACTGTCGCTAGCCGAGGGGAAAGTTGGTGGAAGATAGAGCAGAATTTGTCACCCGGTGAAGGTAAGGCTGAGGCTGTCAAGTTTAAAGTAAATTTGGTGACAAGAAGCGTAGCTCTTCGAATCAGTAGTTACCCACACAAAGAATAGTGGCAACGGCCTTAAAGACGTTTTCTGTTTCTCCAGTAAAGAAGAACGAAAGGACGACGATTAAGAATACTGAACCGCTACGAAACGAAAGAGAGAGAGAACAAATGAGAAAAACGATCATTTTCTGGCTTAGGGGAGATCGAAAGCTATATGTACTTATGTATCTGGAGTGCTAGATAACAGATGCAACGAAGACATAGAAATACATAGATTTGAGATATTAGGCAAACGAAAACAAAAAGAATAATTTAAATAGGGGGCTTTGCAGGCATAAGAAGAGATTGCGGTGGGGTTCTCTAGCTACTTTTCTGCTGATGAGGTCCTAACTGTAGGGCCGAAATAGCTATACAGGGATTGCTCGACGATCCCACTGCAATCAAGCCGACTTGCGGCGAACTTTAAGAATTTAAAAGTTCGTTTTGATATCTATGTTGACTCGCAGTGATGGATACTCAAGAGAAAATGGAAGTCTACTAATTTTGGAGGGTTCGGGAAGAAGAAATCGCAACCTACCTGAAGGACAACAAATTGTAGGAGGGCAATTTAAGATCTCCAACACAGCCAGCCAACTCGTGGAGATGGGTATGGGTCGTACGTAACCCCAAAAATGAAAGGGACAATAAAATATAAATAAAATAAAAACCACCAAAATTAACACATAAAGAAAAGTAAATCGTACAATCCAGATAAGGTCTCAATGATTTTAAGAAAAGAAAGTAAGCGATATTGCGATTAATTAAATCTTTAACCGAGAAACAGATCTGCCTTTCGTTTACAAAAAATGCAAAATGTGACTATTCAAAATTATTCACTTAAAATAAAATTAATGCGGCAATAACAAATTTAAAACAAATCCACAAAATCCACTTTGACATTTAACTCACTGTCCAAGTGACCTTGGAAATACCAATCGAGATACAATCTGGCGGAGGAGGACGGTGTTGCCAACGCAAGACAAAGTCAAGATGTCACGTCACTGTCCCTCCTGCTGACTTGTATCGTCTACGGTTGAGTCCAACTCCAACGGGAGAAAGGGGTGGACAGCGATGCTTTGAGCTTTAGCAGCTAAAACTTCGCTTGCGACTTTTCCACTCAAGTGTCGGTCTCAAAGGTCGTTACGAAGAAAGAAGTAGTCAGAAAGGGGTGAGACTACAAGCCTAAATAGTAAAAGAAAGATGCGTGGTACAAACCGAAATACGCACAAAATTGCCAATGAAATTTCACCTGTTCTTTTCTCGCAGCAACAGGCTTAGAAAAGCCTATAAAAAGCTTGTACTGCTTGACGTGCACCTAAGCAGATCTCGGAGTAAATAAATTCCGTTTCAGGCTTTGATTAAAGGATTCACGTTGAGACTTAAGCGGCAAGAATGACGAGCCGAAGGTCGAAGGAAGAACACACGCAAACTAAATAGAGCGGGGGTGGGGTTCTTACGAGACAGACTCGATTTTATCCGGACAAAAGAGTGAAGGTGTGAAGATTACTGCAGCCAAACAAAAGCACCTCAAGTTGAGACATGCCGAAAGTCAGGTAAGCGCAAACGGACTTTTCGATTCCCACGCAATACAGGGTGTCTGGCAATACTAAAAATGAATTAAATGTATTTTTCACCCGTAACAAAATGTCAGAACTATATGTGAACTGTTGGGCCGTATGCATACGGAGCTACTCAAAATAAACTGATCACTGACGTGAATCACTGACTAGTTCGTGATTAGTCAGTACCTTCGTAATTGAATGGTACACTACTGACGGTGCTACTTGTCACGATAACCAGTCAGTAACGCGTTAGTAATCTGTTGGAGGCTACTGTAATGATAAGAGTAATACAGTTACGTAAATTCATCAATGGAAACATCACTCGAATCATTATCCATGATAACCCACAATGATTGCGATGAGGCTTCACCTTCCATGTCCACACACAGAGGAAACTACCGATTTCGATCACTGCTGAGTAGACCACGTCTGCAGAACTGCATCAGTGCTGCGTTAGTAATTTCAATCACAAGCCAGTTCAGTTTCTTTTGAGTAGCTCCGTGTGCACACGGCCTTAAGATAATTGCCAATTGCAGTGTTTGGGATATCTCAAAATAAAGGGCAAAGAAAGATATTAGTTGGAAGCTTTCAGAGTAAAAGAGGAAGAAATGGAGGTTGAAGGCATAAGAAGAGATTACGGTGAAGTTCTCTAGATACTCTTCTGCTGATGAGGGCCTTAACTAGGGCCGAAACAGCTATACAGGGATTGCTCGACGAGCTCAAGCCAACTTGCAGCGAACTTCGTTTTGAGATCGATATTGACTCATGACTGCGAATCTTAGACAATCAAGAGAAAACAGAAGTCTACGAATTTTAGAGGGTTCGGGAAGAAGAAATGTCAGAATTATATGTGAACTGTTAACACAATTGCCAATTGCAGTGTCTGGGACGTCTCAAAATAACGGGCAAAGAAAGGTTCATAAAAAAAATATTGGTTGGAAGCTGTCAGAGTAAAAGAGGAAGAAACGGAGGTTGAAGACTTGGAGGAAAAAGACTCAAAAGTTGATGACGAAAGATAGGCAGGAATAAAATAAGACTGCCGAGCTAAAGAGGAAAAAAGGCAGACCGAGGAAGAAATGGAAATATGTCGTGGTTGGATTCGGGGGAAATGGTTCAAGAATTGGAAGTCGCTTGCAAAGGATACCAAAGGAGACCAAGGAGGAAATGCAGGGGTTAGAAAAAAGGCCCAAAAACTTGGGCGTTAATGTAAGGGATAGGAAGGAATTGAATCATGTTATGATTAAAAAAATGACTCAAAGCTATGAGTTGGCTTCCCGCTAATTTATTTTTTTTTATTATGTTTTAGAATTAAACGAAACCCAAAAAGAAATCCAAGAGTTGACCCGCAAGTTCACCAAAGAAGAAATAATCCCAGTGGCTGCCCAATACGACAAGACCGGCGAGTTCCCATGGCCAATCGTCAAAAAAGCTTGGTCCCTAGGATTAATGAACGGGCACATTCCGACGAGCATAGGCAAGTACCTACTTAAAATGTTCTAGGTTTATTTAATTCCTTTTTTTTTGGATAAATTACGTGCTCGTAGGTGGACTTGGGCAAGGAATCTTCGACGGATGTCTCGTCACGGAAGAAATTGCCTTCGGCTGTACGGGGATGTTGTTGGCCATCGAAAGTACTGGTTTGGGGGTGAGTCAAAAGCTCGGCGATACTTTTTGAACGGAAACTGAACGGGCAAATGTTTGCAGCAAACTCCGGTGATAATAGCGGGAAACAAAGAGCAGCAGAAGAAGTATTTAGGAAGACTGCTGGAGGAACCATTGCTAGCTGTAAGTATATTATGTTAAAAAAAATCAATTTTATTTGTTTTGATACATTCAATTCTTTTTTTTTAAATAAAATTGACAAACAAAAAATAAATTTTGTGGTAATTTAACTTGAAGGCTTCCGCGACCGTCGTCCATGTTTGAATTGGCTTCCGGTGGGGACCGCGTCACCTTGACTTCTTCTACTGCCGACGTTTCGTTTTCCATTCAGGGCTGGTGCTGCTGTTGATGGTATTGCTGCTGCTTTTCGTTAGTCGTTGAGACTGACTAACGAGACGACTGCTTCTCGTTAGCCGTTGAGACTGACTAACGAGATGATTGCTTCACATTAGTCGTTGAGACTGACTAACGAGACGACTGCAGCAGCAGTATCCCTGAGGGAGTTCTTCTGCAATGGAGAACGAAACGTCCACAGTAGAAGAAGTCAACGTGACGCGCTTCCAACAAGAAAGAAGCCAATTCAAACATTATTCGCGTAAGTTAAAAATTCTTGCTTGTTCTAAGTTGTTTCATTTTATTTTATTTTTTTTTGAAGGCGTACTGCGTGACTGAACCTGGGGCGGGTTCCGACGTGAACGGCATAAAAACGAGAGCGGAGAAAAAGGGCGACGAGTGGATTTTAAACGGCCAGAAAATGTGGATCACAAACGGAGGCGTTGCCAACTGGTAGGTACCTGAAAAATAAGAGACTGTTTCGCAAGTGCTTCCTGGTTTTAGGTACTTTGTTTTGGCACGCACCGATTCAGACCCCAAAGCTTCTGCGGGGAGGGCTTTCACGGGATTCATCGTGGACAGGGACACTCCAGGAGTCACCCCAGGCAGAAAGGTAAATAGATATAATTAGGACAGGATGAATGGGGTGTGTATATTTTGTGAAATAATTACAATAAAAAAGTAACTACGTAATTGCTGCTTAATAAAAAAATTGCATTAAGATCTGAGGTACCAGCAAAATAGGGTAAATGGGAATTATTTCCTGTTTAAATCGTCTACGAACTTATTTCTGATAATCGGCACCCCCTGAAGCTTTCTTCTAGGTTTACAAAAAAATGAGTTTGAATTTACCGCCGCGCCTTTTTGTAGTGCTGCCATCTATGGAAGTTAGTTTTAATTAGTGAAGTGGCGGCAAAATTTGAATTCTTTTGCCGGTCGAAATGCTACGGGGGTTTTCATTTATCCTGTGGTGTGGTTCTATTTACCCTAAGTTTCCATTAACCCCAACTCACCCTACATTATTTGGATTTGCTCTTGAGTTAAATCGTCCGTTTCTGTTATAGGAAATAAACATGGGGCAAAGAGCTTCGGATACGAGAGGAATCACATTCGAAGATGTGCGCGTGCCGAAGGAAAACGTCCTCCTCGGAGAGGGTGCGGGGTTCAAAATTGCGATGGGAGCGTTCGATAGCACGCG
The DNA here is from genome assembly GCA_033060865.1 of Dorcus hopei. Taxonomy (NCBI): domain Eukaryota; kingdom Metazoa; phylum Arthropoda; class Insecta; order Coleoptera; family Lucanidae; genus Dorcus; species Dorcus hopei. Next base: position 74,102,331 of record CM065425.1, read on the forward strand.
GCCACCGGTAAGGTTTTTCCTTTTGCAATGTTTTTGTTTTATCACCTTGTCGGTTTAGGTTGCTGCTGCAGCTGTTGGGTTAGCTCAGCGCGCCCTTCACGAAGCATCCAAATACGCCACAGAACGCAAGACTTTCGGGGTACCCATCGCCCAACACCAAGCCGTCGCTTTCATGTTGGCGGACATGGCCATCGGGGTCGAAACGTCGAGGTTAGCCTGGATGAAAGCCGCGTGGGAAGCAGATCGGGGAATCCGCAATAGTTATTCGGCGTCCATTGCAAAATGTTATGCGGGCGACGTTGCCAATAAATGCGCGACGGACTCCGTGCAGATTTTCGGCGGAAACGGATTTAACAGCGAGTATCCGGTCGAGAAGCTGATGAGGGACGCCAAAATTTATCAGATTTACGAAGGGACGGCCCAAATTCAAAGGATGATCGTGTCGAGGGCCGTCCTCGATGGGGTCAAGAATTTAAATTAATGATTTCTTTTGGAAATGCGTTTAAAAGTATTGACTTAAAAAAAATAAGGCCTTTAGGCAATGCAACTTTTGAGGCCTCCTCCCCTTTCCCCGACTTCCAAAACCGGATTTTTTCTTTCAATGATTTCAATTTATTTTATACAAAAGCTATTATTGTTATTGAGCAGCTAAACGTTACCATAAAATAGAATTAAAAAAAAAACAGAAGGTCGATTTAATTGCGGGAGATGCTTCAGTATTCTGTATAAAAAAGATTCACAAGAGAAATTTTTCAAAAAAGTCGTCATACAAAATTACTTAAACGTAGAAGTACCCAGTACAAGAGGCTTATAGATCGTTTGTATGACACACGTCCGTATAGAGTCTGCAGCACCCTGTATAATACACAGCTAATAATAAAAGGTCTGTTCCTGCAACGTTCTGGGCTAGTTTGAAACTGTCAAATATATTCGCCCATCGAATTAATCACCGCTTTCAAGAACTGCCTTAAATGTGAAGCTTTGATCCTCGTATGCTTCTGACGACGGTTTCGAACCAGTCAGGGACTGCTGCAGGAACAGACCTAATGCAAATCGATCTACGTACATATTTTTTAATTAAGGAATCATTTTGCCTCCTGAATCAAGACTTACATTTGCCGCCTTCCCTATTGTCCCTATTTTTCCGAAAATTGCACGTTCCAAGCAGTGCTACTAACGTGTAAAAAGCAGAATTGCCAAAAAATCTCTTTTCAACGTAGAAAATTTCTCAAATTTGTTACTAGATTCAGTAGCAAATTTTAGAAAATCTTTAAAAATACATAAAGTTAAAGAAGACTCAAAGGAGTTTCATAATGTATTTTCAAACAAAACAATTTGAAAAGAACGGCGACAATACGAAGAAAACAAAATTATGAAAATTCAAAAATAATAGAATTAAAAAATAATAATAATAATAGCAGTAATTGTACAAAAGAAAATGCAAATGAGAAAATCAAAACAGAAAAAAAATCAATGAATCTTAGGTGAAACCGTAGATTAAAAAAGAGATTTAAAAAAACACAATCAATAGAAAGGCATTAAATGCTAAAATCGAACACTTCTTAATATTTCAGATTTATCCACATTTAAAAGTGAAATTCCAAATATATTTTTGATTGAAAAATTTTTTCGAGGAAATGTTTAAATAATTCAAACCAGATATGAAATAAAAATGACGGTTTCAAGAAGAAAAAAAATTGTAATAATCAGACTTCGGACATTTCGGAGCGTCGCCGTGGCTATACAATGAATAGGCACTTTTCATTTATCATGGCAACGCTCGGAAATGCCCGAGGATTGGTAATAACTACTTTCTAATAAAAGAGAGTAAGCGACAAAATTAACAATCAGCCTATGTTGAATGTTATGTACGAACTTTAAAACACAAAGCTCCGAAACTTTATTTTCAAAATAACTATACACACATGGTGCCCATTCTGAATCGCGACGCCTTAAAAATTGAAAATAGGCAACACATTCTACTTCCGTGTGCATTTAGTGCGTTATGAAAATACGAAATTATGTCTGATTTGATTGGTGGGTGGTTGCCTTTTCTAAAACTTTCAGGGGACGCGATTTAAAAATAGGTTTCTCAGAGCATCTATTAAAATGACCCTCGAGTATGTTTCTAAAAGTATTTATTGCGTCATTGTGACGCTTTTGGCGGAAGAGTCCCGATTTTTAGCCATTTTTCCTGCGTCCTGCGCAGATTTAAAAAAGTCCCGCTTTTTGGAAATGTGCTTTTCTGCCAGTTTATAGCAGAAGATTAAAAGACATTTTAAATATAATCCAAAAATGTAATATTGTTCATTACATTTCTTAAGTTCATGTATGTAATTGTATTTTTATCTTATATTTACAGATGTTTATGTTAAAATGTTCTGCTTTTGAAATGTTTTTCTTTTGCTTTCTTTCACAATAAAAATTTGTTTTTTGAACTATTTTTTTTAACTTTTGTTACTCGTTCATCGTAATACCCCCCGCCTTCTCAAAATCAAAATCTGGTCACCTTAGTTGTAAGACATTCAACAACGCCATCTGATGAAGCTTGCCGATAGTCTTCTTTTCATTTGTTTCTACGAGGGTGACTCACTGGTAATTGACGGATAATATTGAAAAACCGCCGTCTGTTGAGTTTCAACTCGTTTCTTGATAATTACAAAAAAATGACATGCGTTGATGTGAGACTTTCAACAGCGTCATCTGTTGAAACATGCCGAATTTTTTTTTGTTTCTTTTAATTTATGAATCTAATGAATTGTGCTGTCGATTGCATTTTGTTTTTCTTGATTTTTAAATTTTACTGCGTATTTTAAAAAATTCTATTATTTCATTTTCGTTGCTTTCTCATCGTTCTTTTCAATTAAAAAAAAAATTGTTAATCTATTAAATCGTGCTGTAAAATCGACTGTCTTTTGTTTTTATTGTTATTACTATTATTTTTAAATTCGAATGTTTTTGAATTTTTATTATTTTCTTTTCTTTGTATTGTCGCCGTTCTTTTCAAACGGTTTTTTTTTTGTTTTAAAGTTTATTATGAATTTACGGAATTGCTCAATTATTAATTTATTTTAAGAAAAACCAACGGACGTCGATCGGATTTCGTGTTTCGTATTTTCAGGACACAAACAACAACAAAAACAAAAAATTGCAAATTAAACAAGAAACAAAAGCAATCCATCCTTCAGAAAAGATCTTACCACTTTGAAATCCTCATTTGCTGAATTTTCTTTTTTCTCTTAAAAACACAAGGGAAAAAAAAAACAATTGACGATTGATTTTGCGCGATGAAAGCGACCTTTCAAAAAAAAACTAAAAATTACCAAAGGTACGATAAGTTTTGATGACTTAATTATTATTATTTTTTTTAAGAGAAACTCGGGAAACTCGAATGGGTTTTGCATATCAATAAAAGCATAAACAAAAAGCAAAAATTAAACGAAATGTAGTCGTTTATGGTTCCTAAACGGAAAACAAAAGACGACCTGTTTTTTTTTTTTATAAAAGATCTTCATCTTTTGAAATCTTCACCTTTGGGGTTTACTATTTTTTTCTCTTAAAAGTTGAAAACATAGAAAAACAATTGACGATCGATATTGAGCGATGATGATACCTTCTATCAACATTAAAAAAAAAGGAAAAACAAATATTATCAAAAATATGAAGGCATTTGTTTATTTATTTAAGAGAAATTACCGAAAGTCGATTGAGTACTTTCTCTTTCTACCACAAAACACAAACAGAAATAAAGAAACGTATCGTTCTTTCTTTTCTCTTTGAGAGTTAAGCAAGAAACAAAAGGCGATCTATCCTTACTGTAAAATCCGTTGTCTTTTGTTTTTATTATTATTGTTATTATTATTGAAAAGCAAGCTCATTGGTTCCCAAGTGCTGTTAAGAATCGAAAATAGTCCCTGTTTGATGTGTCACTCTTTAATATTGTGGCTGCCTATCTCAAATTTGATACGAAAAGAGAAATTTCATTCCCGACCTCGCCATAAGATAAAGTACTTACATGCTACAACAAATAAGAGAGAGCGGATTAAGTATTTTTTTTTTAAAGGGCATACAAACAACAATAGTACGAGACGTGATGGTGTTCGTGAGTAAGGTTAGTACTTTCTAATCTTAGAACGTGTTTGTGTTATGCTAAGTTATGGCATGCCTGCTTCAGAATTTATATAATTCTACATGTAGGTTTAATCGTAAAATATGAAACCGCAATCTATTGTAATCTTCTGTAGCAAGGCCAAACAACGTCGTCGCGAGTAACGAGGTCAAACATGTTTATTAATAAACGCTGTTGATAATTTTCTTTTCTCTTTTTTTTCGCTGCAGCAAGTTTTGATTTTAAGTTTTTTTCCGTATTTATAATAGCATATTTCTATTGGTCTGTGATTGCTGTAACCATAAAGCAAACAGTTTATTTTTATCACGTCTGGTTCAGAATAAATAATAGTTATTTATGTACCAAGGTGGTAAAGTGGCATTTCATCCAACGAATTTGTAAATTGCGAGCCAAGGCGAAGCCGCGGCGAGCAAGCAAACGAGTTCGATAAAGACACTTTGCTGCCGTGGTGCATACAACTTTTTTTCGACTACCACTTACTCAACCATTTATTTTGAAGTTTTCAAAAGTTACAGATTTATATTTATGTTTATAAAGATGCGACGCGACCGACTTTTTGAGTTGATTTGAATGACAAATTAATTTGACATTTAATTGGATTCGACGATAATGCAGGCAATGCTTTTTACAAATTAAAATTAATTAAAAGGAATTACGAATCATACTAATTGATCCGAAATAAAAAGATGTCAACAGCATTATTGAAAATCATTTCCAGTTTCTCCAGTTCACTCGGTTTTCCTTCAGGAACTTCTCCGCGTCGAAACACCCCAATGGTTTCAACTTTGGTGAGATCAACCGCGCCAGAAGGTAGATTCAAAATTGAAAAGCGCTTGTTTCAGAGCTCAACGAGACCCAAAAAGAAATCCAGGCTTTGGCCAGGAAGTTCGCAAGGGAAGAGATCATACCAGTGGCTGCCCAATACGATAAAAGTGGCGAATACCCATGGCCGGTGGTCAAGAAAGCGTGGTCCTTGGGGTTGCTGAACGGTCACATACCGGAGCATTGTGGTAAGGAAACTCCACATTACATTAGTTCCTCATGTAGGTTTGCTTTGTATTATTCCCCAACGTTTTTAATTTGTTGCCAGGGGGTATAAATCAAAGCAAGTTCGATATGTGCCTGATCGGCGAAGAACTGCATTACGGATGCTCGGGGGTTTCGACTTCCTTTGACGCCTCGCACTTGGCCGTGAGTATACGTATCACTTTTCAAAATAATTTGAATTCATGGAGATCCAATTGCAGCAACTTACGATCATAAAGTCCGGCACGAAAGAGCAACAGAAGAAGTACTTGGGCAGGTTGATGGACGAGCCTTTAATAGTTGTAGGTCTGGTTTTGGTTTCATCCGACTGTTTTATTTAAAATGTTGTTGAAGGCGTTCTGCTTGACCGAACCCAATTGTGGATCCGACGTGAACAGCTTGAAGACCAAAGCCGAAAAGAAGGGGGACGAATGGGTCATCAACGGGCAAAAGATGTGGATCACGAATGGGGGCGTAGCCAACTGGTAAGCATTTTGCATTTTCCATTCCACCCATGTAACTATTACATGTACACGTAGGTATTTCGTACTGGCACGAACAGATCCCGATCCAAACAGCAACGCCAGCAAGGCCTTTACAGCTTTCATCGTCGATCGAGACACACCTGGAGTCCATCCAGGACGAAAGGTAACACCATCTTGTTCATGTACCCTAAGTAGGTACAACTCAATCGTTGCAGGAAATCAATATGGGCCAAAGAGCGTCTGATACGCGAGGTGTCACATTTGAGGACGTGCGGGTGCCGAAAGAGAACGTCCTGGGAGCCGAAGGCGCAGGATTTGTCGTCACCATGAAGGCGCTGGATGTATCGCGAACCCCCGTTAGTAATTCTAAATGGTTTTTAGAAGCAATGGAAAAGCTTGGTCGTTTCAGATTGCTACTGGTGCAACTGGTTTAGCCCAGCGTTGTCTAGACGAGGCGTCAAAATACGCCGTAGAACGAAAGACATTTGGAGTTCCGATAGGCCAACACCAGGCCGTAGCGTTTATGTTAGCAGACATGGCGATGGGCGTGGAAACCGCCCGTTTAGCGTGGATGCAATCGGCTTGGGAAATCGATAACAACAAGGGAAGGTCTTACATGGCGTCCATCGCCAAGTGCTACGCAGCGGATGTGGCCAATAAGTGCGCCACTGACGCCGTCCAGATTTTTGGGGGGAACGGCTTTAACAGCGAGTATCCCGTGGAGAAGCTGATGAGGGACGCGAAGATTTTCCAGATTTATGAAGGAACGGCGCAGGTTCAGAGGATGATCATTTCGAGGAGGCTACTGGAAATGTCAAAGTTAAAAGCCTGACGAATGCAAAGAAATGTGTGAAAATAAACTTGCCTTTTTCTTTTCCTTCATTTATTGTTAACCCTGTCTTCAATTCACCTCCTGTTGCTTTTTTTCCAGTCTCTTAGATGACCGTTAAGAAATGGAACGTTGAAACGATGGAAGGAAAAATGGCAAAAGGGAAAAATGGATCCATAAGGAAAATTAAAAAATTATTAACTTGCTTATCTCAAAGGCTTCCGTGGCTGTTGCCCATCTTGTGTGACTGCCGGAGTTTCGTCCTTTTTTACAAAAAAGAAACTTTAGCATAACTGCTGTTCTTGATAATATGCGACCAAAATAACAGCACAGTCCAAACGGAACTGAAAAGAAGAGGAAATCTTAGGAGGGGAGTGATAATTTATGAAGGAGTTCCAATTGAAACATGAAAATAGCTGGGACCTGGAAAGAAAGAGACCGCCTAAAATATACTACGTTGAACAGAAAAGAAAGGGAAGTCCTAGGTGGCGTATAACCATTTAGTTTCGATTATTTCGAAAAGAAAGAGCAAAGAATAGTACACTGTTCCAAACTCAAAGATGAAGATGACTGCGACACCAGAAAGAAGTCCTTGCAATACGCAAGGAGAAAGAAAGAGGCATTGACAGTTGCAAAAGAGGAAGAGAGGGGGGGAAGACACGGAAGAATAGAATAGATACATATTTGATCCGAGCTTAAGGACGAAGATGTTTAGGACGTTAGAAAGAAAACGACGCTCAAAAAACAGAAAGTAAAAGGTAGTCCTGGGAGGAATAAACAAGAGTTTGAAGACTTACAGATCATTTTTGAAAAACAGAGAGAGTACATAGAATAATGGAATAGAAACAGAGAGGCACAGAAGGATAGAATAGAACCTAGATGCAAGTTCAAAGATGAAGATGTTTAGGATCTACAATAAACGTATACAGGAAAGAAGGAGGGGTATTTGAAATTTTGGAGACATACAGATCATTTTGGTAAGTTAGAAGAAAGGCATAGAAGAATGGAATAGTAACAACACCAATCCGAGCTGAAAGACGAAGATGACTTGAACATTAGCAAAAAGGAGAAGGTCTAAAGTGGTTCTAGAAAGAAAGAAGAAAGAGAAGGCGTTGGTAGTTACAAAAGAGTTTTGAAAAGCCGAAGACCACTATGGAGAGAAAGAAGAAAAACAAAAGAATAGAATAGCTGCAACACCGACCCGAGTTCAAAGTTCAAACAAGATGATCGCTGAAGCACTGGAACGTCAAAAATGGTCCTACGCAAAAAGGAGACGTTGACAGTTACAAAAGAGTTTTGAACCACATTTTGGATGGGAAGAGAAAAGAACAGAATGGTAATAACTCTGATTCGAGGCTTTTTACCTATTAGGTGTTCATTGTTTCGAAGAAATCAAAAGATTTCTCAAAGATAAAAATTGGTTGGTTGCTACTTACTGCATCTGTGTCTTCTAAAGTTTACCTGTTGAACAAGTTCAACCGCCTTCTCTCTCTATCCGTCTGGTTCTTGTTTGTGCATTTCTTCTACTGTCTCATTACCTATTTGGTTCTTCTCCGTAAAATTTCCGCATCTTTGGATAAAAAGAAGAGAGGAGATGAAAATCAGCGGATGGATCACGAATGAGCAATTACTACGATTCTTTTTTCCTTTTCTTCTTTTTCTGGAAACGGCAAAGTCCTTCTTTCCTGCCCTCATTCCTTATCCCCTCGTGAGCCCTGGACTGGGTAGTCGCGATTTCTTGTGCCTATCGCTTCTCTGTCATTCCATGGTTTTCATTTCTCTTCTTGTTACGCCCCCGTCTTTGCTATTTGCTGCATTTTTCTGTGACTTCTTCTTCTTCTTGTTCTGAATGTTTTCTCTACATTTGGCTCTTATTTAGTCATTTCTTATTTGGTCCCACCAAGTTACTTCTCCTGTTCCAGAGCAAATTCCATTAACAACTCCATACATACTCTTTCAACTGAAAGTAAGTAATAATCGTGTAAGAAAGCAACATTTCGTAAATCATTAAGTCGCCTACGCGACCGCGGAAAATTCTCCCGCCTGAAAAATAACGCAAACAAACGACTTGCTTTGCCGTCATAAGTTATGACTGATCTTTGCAATAAAACTGCATTGCCAGAATTTCGTGACTCTTCAAAAACGTCCGCGTTATGCAAGCATAAGAGCAGACAGGTAGCCCACGTACAAGATTTTTCGTAATCGGGATTTCCGGTATAAACGATATAAAAGGCGACTGAGTTTTACGGTAGGTATGATGTAGCTAGTATTCGTATAGTCGTGAACATCACCAGGGTCCGAAGGAGTAATCAGTGTGCACCGAATGCATGCACATCATAGTGCGTGGTCAAACTCCGAAAATCCGTTTGTCTCTCTGTATCCATTACCATGGTTTGGGTGAGAAAACATTAATTCATTTGCCAATTAGTTACGTTTCCTCTCGTTATAAAATTATTTCGAATTTAATTAAAAAGTAAAGTAAAGTAGAGGACAATTCATCCCCTTTCTTATATCATTTTTAACCATCATACCATTTAACCCTCATACGATCTCTTGTACCTAACGCTTGTTTGCCATTCCATTTTTAATCATGGTGTTCATTTGTCTTCCTGTTATGTCTTTCGCCTTCTGCTATTTGCGGTATTTTTTGGTGACTTCTAGTTCTGAACGTCTTTTCCGTGTTATTCTAATGGATGCAGTCCTTTCTATTATCGAGTAAATTGCATTTGGTTCGTATTTATCACTTCTTATTTGGTCTCACCACCTTACTTCTCCCGTTACAAAGGAAAGTCCATGAAGACTCTTTGAACTGAAAATATTTGTCCAAAGTAATAATCGATGTATATATGGCTTTTCCTTGATTGGAAAAATCCGGCATGTCCTCACCCTTTCTTCGATTTTTCTGCAATTACAATGGAATACACGGGATTAACGGTTTACCGAAGGTTCGAGTGTGTACGTGATGTAATTAAGCCGCTTTCCACTTTTTTTCCCTAATTTATTGTTTTCAGTTAAGACGTTAATCCGATGTTTGTTCAATCAATTTGATAAAACGATAAATTATTGTGCTGTTATAAGTAGTGATTGTAGGTAGTCATAAACAATAAACCGATTGTTTAACTATTACGAAACGAACTTATAATAAAAGTATTTTCCAGGCAACCTTTACAGCCACCGCAATATTAACGTTTCGCTCTTTTGAGATTGCCAACTCACAGACAGACGGCATTTTATAAATTTTGCACGGGGCGAAATGGTTACGGTATACATAATATAATGAGAAGGTCTGATGGAGGTCTTACTATAAGTGTAATGAGTAAAGCAAGGATTTAGGTGATTTTGACGTCATCATCTTTTTAGTCGGCCGTACGCATGTCTCATGACGTAAAAATGCACCTAAATCCGTGCTTTAGTAATAGGGTAATGGCGAAATGGGGAAGAAAAGTTTGAAGTAAAAGAAAATCACAGAATGACATGTTGCAAAGGATAAGTATGGAAAGAAATTGATCTAGAAACGACCCAACATTTTTGTGATGAATCATAAATTCACCCAAAAAAAAAAACGTTTACGCAGAGCAAAGTCATCGCGTGTTTGCTAAAAATAAACCCGATCTTTATTTACCCATCGCCATCACAAATGAGCCATCCACTTTGACAAATTACATAATTGGCTTCGCGCGATCGTGGACATCGATTGCTTAGATCGCAATCAGTATTACGCGATGAATTACCGAAATAAATTTTACAACGAAACGAGCAGTAGGTAGGTACTTTTGATGGATCGGCCTGATTTTGAAGAAGTTTACTTAAATCACGAAGATTATCTTTTGCATTTAGATGTGTCACGGTAAACGGTATTCAGATTTGACTTTTGAATAAATTTTGTATATTCAAAATGAAACCCCCCAAGTAACACCATTTCGTTTATTAGACGGTTTATATACGACAGACGGGGATATTTTTGGTAATGGTATATAGAATACCAAAAATATTCGTACTTTAATGGTATTAGTTACCCTAGGATATAAGTGATACGTTAATTAAACGTTTTCATTAAAATGTCGCGACTTGCAAAACACGTTTATCAAATTATTAAATTCCGTCTTATCATGTCGGCGTAGGCCCTTAACATAAACTTTTCTCATTAAAAATTTAAAACATAATCTGAAAAAGTATAATAAATGTTTAGATGTAACGTGTTCAAAATATTTATCCAAATCGGTCTTGTGGCCCTTGTTACAATGTAAATTTTCCATAAAACTACTAACATTATATGTATCACTAAGGCCCAGTTATACAGTGCCAGTTTAAATTTAAGCTGAAGTTTAAACCCATAACAACGATTATTGCTTCGGCTTAAAGTTAAGCTGGAATTATACCACTAAATGAGATCTAAATGAGATGAGAGCTTAAAATATGAGTAACTTATAAATTTCGCCGCGAGATGTCACGACCATGACGAAAATTTGTAACATATTTCATTGATTTTGTAAGATTTTCTTCTAGAGCGTCATCTCTTGTTCAAAATGAGTAGCTTCTGATACGAGATATATCTAAGGTTCTAAAGACTTCTCCTAAATATTAATTTTACTGAACAAAACAAAAGAAAGTCTACGAGAAGACGAGGAAACCGATGCCTTAACCTAAATTGTGATACCTGTCATTGATTTTGTGAAATTGTCTTCTAGAGTGCCATCTCTTGCCAGAAACTGATAGTTTCTGATGCGGAGGCATACTTAAGGTTTTTAGGTTCTCCTAAATAATAATTTTACAGAAAAAAAACAAAAGAAAGTCGATTGGAAGACGCGAAAATTAACTTAAATTGTAACATCTCTGATGGACTTTGTAAAATCGTTTTCTAGAGCGCCATCACTTGCCAAAAACTAGTAGTTTCTGAATCGGAGGTGTAGTTAAGGATTTTAGGCTTCTCCTAAATATTGATTTTACGGAAAAAAGAACAAAAGAAAGTCGACTGGAAGACGCCGAAACAGACGCATTAACTTAAATTGTGACATCTCTGATGGATTTTGTAAAATCGTTTTCTAGAGCGCTATCTTGTGACATACTTTTTTTGTAAGTAGATTCTCACCTGTTTGGTTGCCATAGCTCAGTTTAGTCGGAGGCTGAGGTGGATTCGGAAGGATAATTCTGTGAACTATATTCTTAAAAAAATAACTTGCGTAATTCATGAAAAGAAATAGTAAACGTTAGGTGACAAAACGAAAGCTGTTGAGCGCCAAGTAATCTCTTTAAACTGTAATTACTAAAACAGTCCGGAACAAAACTAATAAACTCGAAACAGATTTTTAGGTTACGCAAATTAATTTTCAAGAAATTAGTCTTTAATCGCAGCAAAAATAAAAAGAAAATTGAGAATGAAAAATTAATATAATTGATAAAAAAATTGGTGTAACTGTTGAACATAAATGGTGATTCGAGCAACAAAATATATACATAGAATTAACGATGTACAGTAACTTAAATAAAAATAATATGACGCAACTATGCTAAGTGACCCAACAAAAAGCGCTAAATTAAATCGAAAGTGACCCAATATACAATTAAATAAATCCGCGACAATCAAAATAAAATTCAATAGACTAAATCCAGACGGTACGGTAATATTTCCTAAACGATACGGTACGATACGGCACGATACGATAAATTCCTCAATACGATACGATACGATAAATTTCTCAAAACGATACGATACGGTAATTTTCTCAAAACGATACGATACGGTAATTTTCTCAAAACGATACGATACGGTAATTTTCTCAAAACGATACGATACGGTAATAATGGTGAGTGTTGCTTACTCAATCCTGACGATAGCTTAACCTGAGTTCCAATTACGACTCCGTTGAACAATATCTTCAAACGACTCCGTAAAACTGGATTTGTTTCCAAGAACAACCACGTCAAATAAAAAAAGGAACTCCTGTTCGGTAGTATCTTCAAACGACAATGCAGTAAACAGCAAGGAATTTTCCAATAAAAACTCGTGCGGTAGGAGGAAATCTTCGGCCTCGGTAACTCAACACAATTTCGGTAGTCAAAAAAAACTAATCTTCGGCTTCGGTAACTCAACAAAATTTCGGGAGTCAAAAAAAACTCTACATAAAGAGAAAAGGAATCTTAGAAAATATTCTCCTAAACAACTAAGGGTACTTACAATCTTCTGTTAGTTTTTTTTCCTGAGCGAGAACTTTAACGGAACACGTGCTCGGATACGTGCTTGAACGAAAACGGTAGCGTTTGTGGCAAAAAACAGACGACAAAATTGACACAGTAGGGCAGTACGAGAGTAGTGACGTAATATTTGCCAAACTGGAATATCTCAAAGCCGTTCAGCTTCACAAAACCACAAAAATTTGAAGACGCAAGACACGCGTCTTAATGGTGTACGAGCACACACACAAGTCGCACGTTCATCGAGGAGGACGGAAACTCGTCAAAGATTTTACACGCAACTTCCGCATACGCATACGCATACGCATCGATCAATAAAATCGACCCAGAACCATGTACGACATCTACAGATTAATTTCCGAAACAAAACAAATAGCTTTAAGAAGAAAATCGAAATCCGCATTACAAACTGAAATTAAAACACAAATCCTGAGAGATAGAGGCGTGAAAGTCATAAATACGAAATTAAACGAACGAACAAAACGGTGTTTACTTGAATTTCAACAGCAAAATAACGAGAAAATACGTAAAAAAAAATAATGTAACGGACAGCGAAAAATGTGAACGTTACAATCTCTTGCCAAAAACTAGTAGTTTCAGAATCGAAGGTGTAGTTAAGGTTTTTAGGCTTCTCCTAAATATTGATTTTACAGAGAAAAACAAAAGAAAGTCGACTGGAAGACGCGGAAACAGACGCATTAACTTAAATTGTGACATCTCTGATGGATTTTGTAAAATCGTTTTCTAGAGCGCCATCTCTTGCCAAGAACTAGTAGCTTCTGAATCGGAAGTGTAGTTAAGGGTTTTAGGCTTCTCCTAAATATTGATTTTTCCAAACAAAACAAAAGAAAGTCGACGAGAACCCATGCCTTAACCTAAAGTGTGACGTCTCTGTTGGTTTTTGTAAGATTGTCTCCTAGAGTGTCATCTCTTGCCAGAAATTGGTAGTTTCTGATGCGGAAATACAGTCGAGCTTTTTAGACTTCTTTCTAGGCATTAATCTTGCGGAACAAAACAAAAGAAAATCGACGAGAAAATACGAAAGCCGTTGTCTTAACCTAAAATGTGACCTCTTTGATTTTGTAACATTATCTTCACCAGCGCCATCTCTTGGTTTCCACAGGGTTCTCCTAAACTCATTTTGTTCATTTTGTTTTGTTCTCTAATAGTGTAATAGTGGATCGCGGAATTATTACATTTTTAATTCCAGTTTTAAATAATTCCACGAATTCCTTTCGCATTTCTTGCGGTGCAGGACTTCCACGGGTCGTCTTGCAAGTAATTATTTTTAACAATCATGAATAACGGTAAAGAACTATCAGAAATAAACAAAAGACTATGTTTGTTGCTAATCAACGTGTGTTTGTTTATAGTTTTGTGCTTAGATAGAAAAGTAGGCGAATTCTGTTGACACGCTATTATTAATGAAATCCGATAATATTTGCGATTTTTGAAATATACAATTATCCGATGAATGAATTAAATCATAAGAAATATTCCTGAAATATAAAAAAAGCAATTGCTATCCAACAGAAATTGGATATGCATTTATTTAACTGTCTCTTTCTTTACCAAAGAGAGGTAGGCGAATACCATTGATATAGACGCGGGGCTCGTATATAATTATATAGTTCCAATATACTATACGTCTAGTATAAACCAAGTATAAACGTTGCGCGTACCCTATAAATATACATTTTGTGTAAACGTTATATTTATCCCATAAAGAGACGTTAGTTAGACTGTCACTCATATGTATAAATTCTAGTCTGTAATATTCTACATTTTAAACTAAATTCAAAACGTGTTTTTGACATATTCTACACCTGGTGTGTTGCATGGGCCATTACATAGACTTGGGGAAAGCTTTTAAAAGTCGAAAATAAAAGAGATGTGAAGAAGCCTAAGCATTAGAGAAAGCAACGCAGATAGAAGGTTATACGAAAATAACAACGTCAAGCAAGGATGAGACTTGAGGCGATGTAAAAATTTATAACTTGCGAAAAGGTGAGACAAGGGTGCAACTTGAGACCTCTTCCATTTACAATGGAAGAACAAGTCAGAAGGGGGATACCTACAGGAAATTAAAAGAAATTGAAATAAACAAGATGGTCTTTGCGAATGACATGGCGTGAAGTGATGGAAACGTTTTAGAACTCGGGAAAAGGCGAGGCAAGGTTGTAACTTGAGTCCTCTTCCATTTACAATGGAAGAAGAAGTCAGAAGGGGGGGATATCTACAGGAGATTAAAAGAAATTGAAATAAATAAGATGGTCTTTGCGAATGACATGACGTGAAATAATTTTAGAACTCGGGAAAAGGCGAGGCAAGGTTGTAACTTGAGTCCTGAGTCTTGAAGAAGAAGTCAGAAGGGGGGACACCTACAGGAACTTAACAGAAATTGAAACAAACAAGAAGGTCTTTGCGAATGACATGGCACGAAGTGATGGAAACATTTTAGAACTCGGAAACAGGCGACGCAAGGGCCCTCTCTCAGTTACAATGGGAAAAGAAGTCAGAAGGTGGGATCTAGAACACTGAAAGAAATAGAAGTAAACCAGATGGTCGTTGCGAACGCCCTCGGTGATAATAATTAATAGACCGCGGATACCCCAAAATAACCTGAACGTCCATGCGAGACAGAAAGGGAAAAAGGAAATAAACATAATCATTGGGAGAACCAAGGCATTGATTATAGACGAAGGAAAAAGAGCACCATAAAATTTTCTTAAGCGAAAAGAGAATAGGGCATATGGAAAAAGTATGAACCTACAAGGGCAGACCGAAGAAGAAATTGGGGGTAAAGTGGAGGGCAGTGGGACGACAGTGAATTTATTGCAAGTCGATTTTGATTCCTCGGGCAACATTTGGTCAGCCGTTTCGGCCCAATTTGGGCCTATTTGGATCAAAAATCTGCTCCTGGTAGGAACATCAACGAATAGATGACATGGATATTATTAAATGTACGAAGTAGAAAGGATTCTTCAGGAAAAAAAAGAATGTGAACGACACACAGAGACAGGAAACAAATCAATATTCTTCCCATAGAATCAAAAGTAGAAGATAGACAACTGGGATGGCTGAGGCGATACCGAGAATAAAGGAAGATGCCCCAAACTATAGAGTGGAAAAGAGTGCACGGAACCAAACGAAACTTGGGAGGACGACGTGAAGAAAATTCTGGAGCGAAGAGGCGTGGATTGGACCCAAATGCAAGGCCTAATCTAATCAGTAATAGGAAGGACTAAAAACTGGGTTACAAAAGAGGCGCATTCTTCCAATTTCTATGACAATAAGCACTATACAGGCAAGGTTTTGAGGAATTTAGAAATTTTAAATAACATATAGACTTACGATGAAGATTGAAATCAAGGATGGAATTGGGATCAAAAGATTATGGACAGAGAAAAAAGTGAAAACCAATCCAAATATATGACGACAGGATCTAAAATAGAAGAGAGGAAATGTAAGGCCAATCTAAAACCTGAGGGATTTCAAATATCTTGGGGCACCAAATAACGAATGATGATAAGGACTGGAAGAGGGTAGTAGGATAGCTCTCTCTCTCTTGAAGATGTTAAAGCCCAAATTACAAGAAAAACAGAGTTTACAAGATCGTTATTCAAGCATCAGTCTTTTATGGATCGGAATTGTGAACAATCAATGCAGGCGTAGAAAAAAAATTGGAGATGTGGGATGTGAAAATTTTTTGGTGAAGCGGGTAATAGGGATACTAAGAGCTCGTAGATTGACCTACCAAAATGATAGAGATATGTAGTTCGTATGCTCAATTCCAGAAGTAGGTAAATGATACTCTTAGGAGAGATGGAGGCAAAATGAGACGTTTGGGCATTGGGAACCGGAAACCCGATTAGGAAACAAAAACGTTCGAAGACGTGAGCCTTTAAGGCCCTCGGTTCCTTGCTAACTATATGAATTTACTATGAATTTAAAACGAAACGCTACACCAAGGCCATAGCCGTAAGTAATACTGCCTGAGGTTCGTTTTCGAACGAGCTTATTGCTTTTTGTTCCGTCTTTAGTGTCGGCGATGGTACATAAGAGCTCAAAAGTAAGTTCGGTTCCTCTGGAATCTAACAAAAAGGAACGTAAACAGCGATAACGGAACCATTTCGGCGCTATCGAATCAGATGATCTAAGTAAACATGTTTGTGCAGTTGGACGTCACATGCTCCTCAGAGCCGTCACGATCCCGTCATAGCAGGATTAAAGGGGATTAATGCTCCTTGTTTGCGAATCGCTTACAATCAACGGCGATTTCTTTCTGATTTTACTCAAAAAGCCACCCATACACTTGCAGTTTTACAATTCGTGATACATGACAGTTTACATGATGACTAGGATAGAGGAGGAATTATATGTTAGGTAATAGCAAAGACTGTGGCACTTCTAGGAAAGCGAGGAGGGCTCGCGCGTCGCATACCTCCACATTTTATTTTTCTAGTCTTTGTCTTCATCTCCACGCGGGCTTATGAGAACGAGCTTTGATAAAAGGTTCTTTCTTATTGATCTTAGGTGATGCAATTTATTAGACAGATCATCTGATGCAGGAAAAAAAACATCAGGTGATGATCGGGAGATAAGTCGAATTTTTGGCCTTCACGTGTTGCGTAAAATTCCGAAAACCGTTGCGATCACCAGCGACGCACGGGATTAATCGACGATGACTCGGCAAAGCAAATGAGGTCATGCCGGCTGACGTTATTTCCTGCAGATTCACCATAAACATTGGATCAAAAGATTAACAACACCTGCAACTTTTATGGTATGCAGATCGAGAACTGGGCTAATCAATTCCGATCGGTGAGTAAGTGCGCGGAGGAATCGCTGTTTCCAGTAAGATGGATGGGAAATTGATTGGGGGCTTAAGCTGTCGCTCTAAGCAGATGGAACTGATTTTGATTGCAGATTGTTTGTGTATATATTTGAAGAGCGAGTTTGTTTTGGGTCAATAATTTTTTCGCAAAACAAAAATGAGTGTAATTCGCTTGTTGATTGCTTTTGGATTGGTCGTGGGGGTTTTGGCTGCTCCTACTGACGTGAAGTCTATTTTGGAAATTGTGCCAAAAGAGGGTAAACGCACCTTTATATATACAATCATCTGTCAAAAAGGACATGGATATCCTTCAACATAATCATTGGTGTCTTGGTGCTATTTTTGGGCAGCAGTTTCTTTTGCTCTTGCGATCACACATCTCATCTAATAAATGCTTTGGATTAATTGAAAGTTTTCTTAACTTTACAGAGCGTTTGGACTTCTTCAAGTATTATTTACAGCGTGGTCAAGAGCTAGCCGATGGTGTAGGCAGTCCTCAGACATTGGTGAGTACAAATCCTCATCTTAATTAGAAACGGAAGAATTATTAAATTGGGAAAAGTTTTGTTGTACCTAAAGGGCAGTTATTTCTGAAAACAAAACAAAAAAGAACAGAGGGGTTCAACCGATAAGCACTTCTTCTTCGAAAGCTCCTTTTCGGAAGTAATTGTTTTCTTTCAGAAAGTGCTTGTACCTGTTAGATGAAATTAAATAATTTTCTTTTGCAAATCATGCAATAATACAATACAGTGACGAAATCTTAAATTTTGGACTTCACTGTACCTTTATAGAGTTCCGCAAGGGTTCGCTGTGGGGCCAACTTTGTTCTTGCATTATATTGATGGATATGCAGGTGCGCCTGCGCCCTTGCTTGCTAGGCAGCTTGTCATTCATATAATAGAAGTGCACATAAATAAAAACGCTTACGAGTTTTTGATGACATACAAATTATCCAAATTTTTATTTTCTGCAGAATGATGAATTCGCCCTTCTCCTTTATCGACATGTACCACTGAGGTTCTGCTTTGATGATGGAACCTGCATTGATCCCGGAGACGTGGGAATATATCCCTAGACGCAAATCGACAGGGAACACTTTGCTTTAAACTATCATTTATTCTAAGACATGGAATGGGAATGTGGACAAATCGCCTAGTCGTTTTATATTAACGTTTTATCGCATATTTTTTTGTAGTACGCTTATTATTAAATGGTTGTTTTAATTTATGTTTTTTTTCTCTTTTATTAATTATAATAAATTCTCTTGTTTTGTTTCAGCAGAATAGAAAAACTCGAAAACTGTTAAAAAAAATAATGTACTAAAAAGGACTTGACCTTTTAGTCAAGTCCCGTCAAAAATTATTATCAGTCGTAATGGTACACTTAAGGTCAAGTATTTTATGAGTTAAAAATAATTTGGAACGTTCTGTATCCGGAGTTATCATCCATACATTCTGTAAAATGTTAAAAACAGGAATTTAAAAATTCGTTGCAAGTCGGCTTAGATTGCCTCGAGCGTTCTCTGGGCAGCTATTTCGGCCTTAATTGGGGCCTCATCAGCTCTAGAACTTCACTGCAATATCAAAAAAGAGCTGCGCGCTGACCTTTTGTTAAAAATGGGGTTCAAGCAGACGGAGGCTAATTTCGGCACCTTTTAACAATCGCACAATCGCTCAGCGTTTCGCTGTCGGTTGATAGTTTCGTCAGGAGTGACGATTTTGTTGATTGAGGGGAAAACAATTAAGTATCTGAGGCAACCTTTCACGATTTTGGGTCACCTCAGAGGTTCTGAGAGTTTCCCTGAGTCAATGTAGCTCACAAGCGTAATATTTTTCTTACATCGAAATCATTCAAGTAAAAAAGGCATCTGAATCTATCTGAGGTACTCAACAAGTAATTCTGACATTATTTGAGGCTACTCAGTGTTGCCCAAGTAGGAAGATGCAGATTCATAGGACACTTTAACAATCGCACAATCGCTCAGCGTTTCGCTGTCGGTTGATAGTTTCGTCAGGAGTGACGATTTGGTTGATTGAGGGGAAAGCAATTAAGTATCTGAGGCAACCTTTCACGATTTTGGGTCACCTCAGAGGTTCTGAGAGTTTCCCTGAGTCGATGTAGCTCACAGGCGTAATATTTTTCTTACATCGAAATCATTCAAGTAAAAAAGGCATCTGAATCTATCTGAGGTACTCAACAAGTAATTCTGACATTATTTGAGGCTACTCCGTGTTGCCCAAGTAGGAAGACGCAGATTCATAGGACACTTTAACAATCGCACAATCGCTCAGCGTTTCGCTGTCGGTTGATAGTTTCGTCAGGAGTGACGATTTGGTTGATTGAGGGGAAAGCAATTAAGTATCTGAGGCAACCTTTCACGATTTCAGATCGCCTCAGAGGTCCGGAGAGTCTTTCTGAGTCAATGGAGCTCAGAAGCGTAATACTCACGTGTTCTGGTGTTCCGATCAGATTTTTCTTACATCGAGTTCATTCATCTGAGGCTATTTGCTCAGTTAATGCTGTTCAATAGGGACCCGCTCAGTCGTTTAGACTGATCTGATTGATTGAAGAGGCTATGAATTTCTCAGCCTTTCATGCATCGAGGCCATTTTATAGGCCGAAGCACAATACTCAGAGGTTCAGATTTTTCTTTCATCGAGTTCACTCAAGCAAAGGCACACGAATCAGAGGTACCCGACAAGTAGTTCTGATATTATCTGAGGCTAGTTGCTCTATCAAACAAGAAAACACCCAGTCGTTCAGATTATGCTTAGATTTGATTGGAAGTGACCACTGTTACACGATTTCTCAGAAATAAGTATATCTGCAATTATCTGAGGCTATTTGCTTAGTCAGTGGTAATCAATAGAGACACGCTCAGTGGTTCAGAATGATTTGATTGAATGCAGTAACGGAAATAAGGTTCTGAGGCAACCTTTCAAAATTTCAGATCATCTCAGAGGCTATGAATTTCTCAGAACGCTAATCAGCAATGAGGCCAAGTTATAGGCCGAAGCGCAATAGTCAGAGATTCAGATTTTTCTTTCATCGAGTTCATTTAAGTAAAGGCACACGAATCAGATGTAGCCGGCAAGTAGTTCTGATATTATCTGAGGCTAGTTGCTCTATCAAACAAGAAAACACCCAGGCGTTCAGATTATGCTTAGATGTGGTTGATTTTTATGACCACTCTTTCACGTTTTCTCAGAAACAAGTCATTATCTGAGGCTATTTACTAAGTCAGTGCCATTCAATAGAGACACGCTCAGTGGTTCAGAATGATTTGATTGAATGCAGTAACGGAAATAAGGATCTGAGGCAACCTTTCAAAATTTCAGATCATCTCAGAGGCTATGATATGACTTTCTCAGAAGGCTAATCAGCATTGAGGCCAAGTTATAGGCCGAAGCACAATACTCAGAGGTTCAGATTTTTCTTTCATCGAGTTCACTCAAGCAAAGGCGTACGAATCAGAGGTACCCGACAAGTAGTTCTGATATTATCTGAGGCTAGTAGCTCAATCAGAGTTGCCCAAATAAGAAAATGACCAGTCGTTCAAATTATGCTTAGATTTGGTTAATTGAAGTGGTCACCAACAAGGCAACTCTTTCACGATTTGCTCAATCAATGCTATTCAATAGGGATACGCTCAACAATTTTTCTTTAATGTTAGGTTTTAAATGTTTTGATCCTGAAGCACACATTTCATTGCTAGAAATTACCGAACTTGATTTTAATTTAAAAAAATCGAATAGGCTTGGAGGCCCAGTCCATTTTAATTGCATCTTCAGGAATAATGCTTGTTGATGTATAGAATACGTTTAGAAAACGTTTTCATTATTTATTCTCTTGAATGTTACTTTAAAAAAGCCTTCATCTTTCTTTATAAATGTTTTGCAAAACGCACGAAATAATGCCAAATATGTTATTACGTATTATTTGAAAATCTTTTTTAATTACTTGATTGATTGATTGATTGATCCCATATCATAATTGCTTGGAATAACATTGTGAAATCAGAAAAAAATAAATAAACAAGTCACTGCGATATGTACAGGGTGTTCCAAATTGAATTCTCTCTAGTATGACAAAAGATAGTCGGCCGGACTATTTTAATGACTCACATTTTTAAGATACTTTTCCGCCGATTTTTTATTAATTAATTTCAACAATTATTTCAAGAATACTTTAAATATTCGATTGGAAGGTTAGACTAGCAATGTTTATTGTCTTGAATTTTAACGGAAAACTCTTCCAAGGAAAATAATTACCGACGCTGGCATAGACTAGTAATTTTTTTAAAAGTTTCACATTTTTTAAGATCTTTTTTTATTTACTTGATCGTTTCAGTGGTCCCAAATCATAATAATCGCTTGGAATGACATTGTGAAACAAAAAAAATACAGCTACATGCAAAACGTCTGTGGTTGCTCATATTAAAGATAACTTCTTCATTTTATAAAAAAAAAAATAATAAAAACATTTCCTTAGGACACTTAATACTCGTCTATAAGTACGTCAAATTATTTACAAGTTGGTTCTGGAGATCCTCGAGGTTCAGAGCTGAGGCCTTAGCTTTTCCTTTGTTGTACTAACGTCACGATGCTAGTTTCTTACTTTGCTTACAAAGAAAGAAATAAATCCATTTCCTCAAGACACTTTCTCTAATTGTCAACACGTCAAATAGTTTTCAATTTAGTTTTGGAGTTCCTTGGGGTTCAGAGCTGAGACCTTAGCTTTTGCTTTGTTGTACTAACGTTACGATGTCATTTTCTTACCTTGCTTATAAAGAAAGAATAAATAAAACCATTTCCTCAAGACACTTTCCAATTGTCAACACGTCAAATTGTTTTCAATTTAGTTCTGGAGTTCCTGGGGGTTCAGAGCTGAGGCCTTAGCTTTTCCTTTGTTGTACTAACGTGATGATGCCATTTTCTTACTTTGCTTATAAAGAAAGAATAAATAAATCCATTTCCTCAGGACTCTTTCTAATTGTCAACACGTCAAATAGTTTTCAATTTAGTTTTGGAGTTCCTGGGGGTTCAGAGCTGAGGCCTTAGCTTTTCCTTTGTTGTACTAACGTCACGATGCCATTTTCTTACTTTGCTTATAAAGAAAGAATAAATAAATCCATTTCCTCAAGACACTTTCCAATTGTTAACATGTCAAATTGTTTTCAATTTAGTTTTGGAGTTCCTGGGGGTTCAGAGCTGAGGCCTTAGCTTTTCCTTTGTTGTACTAACGTCACGATGCCATTTTCTTACTTTGCTTATAAAGAAAGAATAAATAAAACCATTTCCTCAAGACACTTTCTAATTGTCAACACGTTAAATTGTTTTCAATTTAGTTTTGGAGTTCCTTGGGGTTCAGAGCTGAGACCTTAGCTTTTCCTTTGTTGTACTATCGTCACGATGCCATTTTCTTACTTTGCTTATAAAGAAAGAATAAATAAAACCATTTCCTCAAGACACTTTCCAATTGTCAACACATCAAATTGTTTTCAATTTAGTTTTGGAGTTCCTGGGGGTTCAGAGCTGAGGCCTTAGCTTTTCCTTTGTTGTACTATCGTCACGATGTCATTTTCTTACTTTGCTTATAAAGAAAGAATAAATAAAACCATTTCCTCAAGACACTTTCCAATTGTCAACACGTCAAATTGTTTTCAATTTAGTTTTGGGGTTCCTTGGGGTTCAGAACTGAGACCTTAGCTTTTGCTTTGTTGTACTAACGTCACGATGTCATTTTCTTACTTTGCTTATAAAGAAAGAATAAATAAATCCATTTCCTCAAGACACTTTCTAATTGTCAACACGTCAAATAGCTTTCAATTTAGTTCTGGAGTTCCTGGGGGTTCAGAGCTGAGGCCTTAGCTTTTCCTTTGTTGTACTAACGTCACGATGTCATTTTCTTACTTTGCTTACAAAGAAAGAATAAATAAATTCATTTCCTCAAGACACTTTCTAATTGTCAACACGTCAAATAGTTTTCAATTTAGTTCTGGAGTTCCTGGGGGTTCAGAGCTGAGGCCTTAGCTTTTCCTTTGTTGTACTAACGTCACGATGTCATTTTCTTACTTTGCTTATAAAGAAAGAATAAATAAAACCATTTCCTCAAGACACTTTCTAATTGTCAACACGTCAAATTGTTTTCAATTTAGTTTTGGAGTTCCTGGGGGTTCAGAGCTGAGGCCTTAGCTTTTCCTTTGTTGTACTAACGTCACGATGTCATTTTCTTACTTTGCTTATAAAGGAAGAATAAATAAATCCATTTCCTCAAGACACTTTCTAATTGTCAACACGTCAAATTGTTTTCAATTTAGCTCTGGAGTTCCTTGGGGTTCAGAGCTGAGACCTTAACTTTTGCTTTGTTGTACTAACGTTACGATGCCATTTTCTTACTTTGCTTATAAAGAAAGAATAAATAAATCCATTTCCTCAAGACACTTTCCAATTGTCAACACGTCAAATAGTTTTCAATTTAGTTCTGGAGTTCCTGGGGGTTCAGAGCTGAGGCCTTAGCTTTTCCTTTGTTGTACTATCGTCACGATGCCATTTTCTTACTTTGCTTATAAAGAAAGAATAAATAAAACCATTTCCTCAAGACACTTTCTAATTGTCAACACGTCAAATTGTTTTCAATTTAGTTCTGGAGTTCCTGGGGGCTCAGAGCTGAGGCCTTAGCTTTTCCTTTGTTGTACTATCGTCACGATGCCATTTTCTTACTTTGCTTATAAAGAAAGAATAAATAAAACCATTTCCTCAAGACTCTTTATAATTGTCAACACGTCAAATAGTTTTCAATTTAGTTCTGGAGTTCCTGGGGGCTCAGAGCTGAGGCCTTAGCTTTTCCTTTGTTGTACTATCGTCACGATGCCATTTTCTTACTTTGCTTATAAAGAAAGAATAAATAAAACCATTTCCTCAAGACACTTTCTAATTGTCAACACGTCAAATTGTTTTCAATTTAGTTTTGGAGTTCCTTGGGGTTCAGAGCTGAGGCCTTAGCTTTTCCTTTGTTGTACTAACGTCACGATGTCATTTTCTTACTTTGCTTATAAAGAAAGAATAAATAAAACCATTTCCTCAAGACACTTTCTAATTGTCAACACGTCAAATTGTTTTCAATTTAGCTCTGGAGTTCCTTGGGGTTCAGAGCTGAGACCTTAGCTTTTGCTTTGTTGTACTAACGTCACGATGTCATTTTCTTACTTTGCTTACAAAGAAAGAATAAATAAATTCATTTCCTCAAGACACTTTCTAATTGTCAACACGTCAAATAGTTTTCAATTTAGTTCTGGAGTTCCTGGGGGTTCAGAGCTGAGGCCTTAGCTTTTCCTTTGTTGTACTATCGTCACGATGCCATTTTCTTACTTTGCTTATAAAGAAAGAATAAATAAAACCATTTCCTCAAGACACTTTCTAATTGTCAACACGTCAAATTGTTTTCAATTTAGTTCTGGAGTTCCTGGGGGCTCAGAGCTGAGGCCTTAGCTTTTCCTTTGTTGTACTATCGTCACGATGCCATTTTCTTACTTTGCTTATAAAGAAAGAATAAATAAAACCATTTCCTCAAGACTCTTTATAATTGTCAACACGTCAAATAGTTTTCAATTTAGTTCTGGAGTTCCTGGGGGCTCAGAG
Source organism: Dorcus hopei (assembly GCA_033060865.1). Taxonomy (NCBI): domain Eukaryota; kingdom Metazoa; phylum Arthropoda; class Insecta; order Coleoptera; family Lucanidae; genus Dorcus; species Dorcus hopei. The sequence continues at coordinate 74,127,469 of CM065425.1, forward strand.
CTGAGGCCTTAGCTTTTCCTTTGTTGTACTATCGTCACGATGCCATTTTCTTACTTTGCTTATAAAGAAAGAATAAATAAAACCATTTCCTCAAGACACTTTCTAATTGTCAACACGTCAAATTGTTTTCAATTTAGTTTTGGAGTTCCTTGGGGTTCAGAGCTGAGGCCTTAGCTTTTCCTTTGTTGTACTAACGTCACGATGTCATTTTCTTACTTTGCTTATAAAGAAAGAATAAATAAAACCATTTCCTTAAGACACTTTCCAATTGTCAACACGTCAAATAGTTTTCAATTTAGTTTTGGAGTTCCTGGGGGTTCAGAGCTGAGACCTTAGCTTTTGCTTTGTTGTACTAACGTCACGATGCCATTTTCTTACTTTGCTTATAAAGAAAGAATAAATAAAACCATTTCCTCAAGACATTTTCTAATTGTCAACACGTCAAATTGTTTTCAATTTAGTTTTGGAGTTCCTGGGGGTTCAGAGCTGAGGCCTTAGCTTTTCCTTTGTTGTACTAACGTCACGATGCTATTTTCTTACTTTGCTTACAAAGAAAGAATAAATAAAACCATTTCCTCAAGACACTTTCTAATTGTCAACACGTCAAATAGTTTTCAATTTAGTTCTGGAGTTCCTGGGGGTTCAGAGCTGAGGCCTTAGCTTTTCCTTTGTTGTACTATCGTCACGATGCCATTTTCTTACTTTGCCTATAAAGAAAGAATAAATAAAACCATTTCCTCAAGACACTTTCTAATTGTCAACACGTCAAATTGTTTTCAATTTAGTTCTGGAGTTCCTGGGGGCTCAGAGCTGAGGCCTTAGCTTTTCCTTTGTTGTACTATCGTCACGATGCCATTTTCTTACTTTGCTTATAAAGAAAGAATAAATAAAACCATTTCCTCAAGACTCTTTATAATTGTCAACACGTCAAATAGTTTTCAATTTAGTTCTGGAGTTCCTGGGGGCTCAGAGCTGAGGCCTTAGCTTTTCCTTTGTTGTACTATCGTCACGATGCCATTTTCTTACTTTGCTTATAAAGAAAGAATAAATAAAACCATTTCCTCAAGACACTTTCCAATTGTCAACACGTCAAATAGTTTTCAATTTAGTTTTGGAGTTCCTTGGGGTTCAGAGCTGAGGCCTTAGCTTTTCCTTTGTTGTACTAACGTCACGATGCCATTTTCTTACTTTGCTTATAAAGAAAGAATAAATAAAACCATTTCCTCAAGACACTTTCCAATTGTCAACACGTCAAATAGTTTTCAATTTAGTTTTGGAGTTCCTGGGGGTTCAGAGCTGAGGCCTTAGCTTTTGCTTTGTTGTACTAACGTCACGATGCCATTTTCTTACTTTGCTTATAAAGAAAGAATAAATAAAACCATTTCCTCAAGACATTTTCTAATTGTCAACACGTCAAATTGTTTTCAATTTAGTTTTGGAGTTCCTGGGGGTTCAGAGCTGAGGCCTTAGCTTTTCCTTTGTTGTACTAACGTCACGATGCTATTTTCTTACTTTGCTTACAAAGAAAGAATAAATAAAACCATTTCCTCAAGACACTTTCTAATTGTCAACACGTCAAATTGTTTTCAATTTAGCTCTGGAGTTCCTCGGGGTTCAGAGCTGAGACCTTAACTTTTCCTGATTTGTGTTAATGCCATAATGTCATTTTGCTTATAAATTCTTAACTTTATAAAATGGCGGGGGGAAGAACCTATACAACATTAGTGTCTCGAAATTAAACATTCTCAAGAATCCACATGGTCGATTCAAGTATTGTGCGTCACCCTCATTTGCCTAATGTAACTTTCTGCAATCGTTCGAAAAGGGGATTAAAGGATTACCGCTTGCATCGAGCAGCAAACAAGCGTAATCTAAAACAAACATTGACGATGGCTAATCCCCCCTTGGCCAATCGGATAAGATCTAAAACGTCAACTGCACTATCGACCGTGTATTCGGATTAAGAAAGGAGCGATACGCAACTGATTTCGAGATTAACAGTTAATCCGTTTCGATAAAAAAATTATATAGTATCTATATAAATCGGAAAGCTGCCAATTTGATTTGTTTAACTCATCGGTTACGTTGTTGGTGAAAAATTGTGTGAAGTTATCAAAAAGAAAAAGAAAAAATGAGCACCGCACGCTCTTTGATTTTTGTTGGGCTGGTTTTGTCCATCTTCGTCGTCATTAATGGAATGGACGTGGAGTCTATTTTGGAAATTGTACCAAAAGATGGTAAGTAAACTTTTCGGTTGATTTGACACTTTTCAAAAAGTATCCATGTTGGGTTGCGCAGGGTGTATGCTCTTCCTTAAAAAATGAAGAGAAAAGGTGCTTTTTATTTTTAAATTTCTAGTTGTTCTATTCATATTTAAAACGACACGGAATAAAAATATCTTCGCTATCAAAGTAATCGCAGTTGTTGTTTGTATTTTCTGAAGCGTTTAACACATGTCATCGATAAGTATCGTAATTGATCTCGTCGATGCCATAGGCGATACTGTCATAAAATCTTCGCTCGTCTTTATCTCAAAATCGCGTTCTTAGAAAGTCACGTTTTATTTCTGTTTAAAAAAAATATATAGGGCCTAAAATGGTTAAAGTCTTAAATTCCGGAGCGTAAGTTCGTAATATGTTTCGTCTCGTCATGCACCGTCTTCAGTCTGAAGGCAAATTACCCCGAAGTGCTCAGCTCTCAGATGTTGAATCGTTTTTGTTGACGTGAAGTTCTGCAAGCGCAACAATGGAAGTGCAATTAATGCATTCCGGCGTGAAATCGTGAAATGCCAGCCAGGGCAGACATCTACTTACTTATTCACGAAGTAATTTCAGTGTTATTAGTTTGGATGAGTTATTTGGCCAAAGATTCGGAAAGCTCGAGCAATGTTATTACAATTAACACAGTTCCTTATACAGGGTGATTAAGAAGAAAATAACATCGGCGGAAAAGCCGTTATTATACATTTTACCAAAAGATTTCTATTGGTCGGTCTATAATTGTGATAGCCACAAAGCAAACAGTATAATATTTCGTGCGTCTTTAAAAACTGTAAAGAAAAACATAAACTTTGAAAAAACTATTAACGATAGATACAGACAAAGAGAATTAAATGGCACATCTAATAATGGTAAAAGAACATATGGCGTTCCACTAAAAAAAAAGAGTTACAGTTGTTTGAATATTTTGAAAAACCTTATGTCACTTGGAAGTCCGTAAAAAGGCGTTTCAAGATGAAACTTTTGCGTTTAAAATAACGAAGTGACAACGCCCAGACTGAACGGAATCCTCTGTATGTGTGAAACTAATTTTAGAATATAAAATGAGTAACTAGAGAGGTATGAAAGAAACCGTCTTAAGTGAAACAGCCTGTATGTACGTAAACCTTCACATGCTAAGAAATAAATAAATAGGAGAGACAGACAGAAAGAGATACAGAAGAAGAAAACTAGAGTTGTTTCTTTTTTTAGTTTAACGATTCACTGAAATTTATATAGATGGAGCCACTGATTCACTTTCTAACTTACTTTACTTATCAGATAGATGGCGCAACTTGTCCTTCTAATTACTACAATTCTACAAATCTATACAGACCACACACACCTTTGACTTTTTATTTCTGGTTTTTTAATTATTCGTTTTTTTTTCTCCTCCTGCAAATCAACCTCTCAAATAAAAATGATCGCCCGAAATATAAACTATAGATGGAGCCACTGATTTTCCTCGTAATTTGCCCAGTTGTTGGAAAGATGGCGCCACTTTCTTTTCCCACTAATGCTTTTAAACTTCAAGCTCTGCGTTATTATCGTTTTTATTTACCGCTGACTAATTAAGAAAATTTAAATTTCGCGCGTTCCATGAAAAACGAATTCTGTACTGTAGAGGCGAAGCCGCGCTACTGACTTTCTCGTTAAACATTAAAAATTCGTGTTTTAATTACTTACTTTATTTATTATTAAATTTTGCGTTTCAAAAGTATAATCGAATTCGACCCATAATGTTAATTCTTCGAAATTCATTTCATTTTGATTATAAACGAATAAGCTAACAAAAGGTATGAATTTGGTCAGAAAAAGATATAAGTAGAAATTTAAAAAAAAATCTTCACAGTCCGACATTATGACGTCACAAGAAAAAATTACAGACAAAATTTAATAATAAGTAAAGTAAATAATTAGGTGCCACAAATTTGTTTGATACGTTTCCAACATGCAGGGTGAATAAAAAATAAGGAGCATCGATGGTAGCGCCAAGGAAAAGGTAAATTGGTAATTATTTGCTACAAACTGAAGCTTTTGAATTTTTTTTTCTGATCTCATAAGCTCGGGATGTAACGTCATTGACGATTTTTTTAAACAACACTATAGAGGCTGTTTCAAATTCGACACTCACCATTGGGATCTCGCTTATTTGAAGAGATAGACGGTAGGTTTACATTTGGAAAAATTGCTAAATTTTATAAGCATTAATAATCCGCAGAGAAATAATTTCTGTTAACTCTCATTCGAAATAATTGTAAAAAAAGAAAAATTGTCATTTTCTTATTTTTCCTCTATCTTCTTTATTTGAGGAGATATTAAAAAAATAAAAGTACTTTCTTAAGATGCTTTTGAATTCTCTATACATTGATGGATACCATTTTGCTATAACACGTTTCGTCAATTAGATATCATCATCAAGTTCATTTTTTCTTATGGACGTCATATTGAAATTTAGTCGCAAAAGAATTTACTCTTCCTGCTGATTACGACAATATAGCACATATTATCAAAATTATTTAAAATAAAGTCAATAAGGAGGTAACTGATACGTAAATGTTCATATTTCATAATAACACATCAGCGGAATTTATTACAAACGGGGCCACGTGCTTATACGCGCGTATACGAATGACGCAAACGAACACAAAGCAGGTTATGAAAAAATTGCAACTCGCGACTAAGCAAAAAACGTGTATTTAAAGTGCGGGCCAAAATTAGGAAGGCAGTCGTTTTCCACCGGACCGACTCAGGGGGCACTAGTGCCAACCAACGAGGGGACACCAACATTGCCGCCGCCAACGCTCAACAACGCCGACTCCGCCGGCCGCTTCATCGTCGTCGCCACCCCAGCATCAGCATCACGTTACTAAGTAGGCGTACATGCGCAAATTTTGCAGTCATGTCGAAACTTAAAGCAAACGATTATTGTAAACATAACCTAACTTTTTATACCCATTTAATTAGAATTTTTTACAAAATGGATAATAAAACATTTATGTTATTACAAAAGGAACTGCTTTTGTACAGAATTTTGTACGCAGGAACATAAATAACGAAATCAAATACCTCGAAGATGTAAACAAAACTTTTGACAGTTGACGCCGTTGACAGCTGGCAACATAAGTGCTAAACTACGACATACCATCATAAAATAAAAGCAAGTTCAGAGCCTTCTCGATAATGGATTTTTATGAACGCACGTTATAAGTAAGAGGGGTTGCGCGATTTGCCTTTCACATGGCCGACAGATTATGAAAAAAACTGCAATAGATGTCGCTGTTCAATACCTCACATAAATACAGCTTACAATTTGTCCTTTACCGACGACAAGTGACATTTCCTTATTGATCTTCTGCATCGTGCGAAATAGCTAGTGAACCACCTCCTAAAACAAAGAAAAAAAAAAGAACTGTGCTCCCTACAGTGTTGTCGCGCAACTGAAGTCACTTGGCAACGCCGCAGCTCTGAGAAAGGAAAGCGTTATAGGAGAATTAGTGCAGATAATAAGTGACAGATATAGTCCATAAGAGTGTAGACTGCCAATTAAATTTGTTAAATTTAAAAAAAGAAATCACTTGGTATTAAAAGGATACAAAATCATGATATCAGAGAAACCTCCAACTCATGCAACCCTCTATTCATCGAAATAACCCCCGAAGAGCCACCACGTATTTATTAATTATTTACTTTTCAGAGCGATTGGATTTTCTGAAGTATTACATACAGCGTGGGCAAGAACTGAGCGAACAGGGGATCGACAGGACCATCCACAATACAAGGACTTTAGTAAGTTTTATTTCGTCACCGGACCTAAACTTTTCAATTAATGTTTTTTTTCTTACTCAGAGTGACGAATTCGCCATCCTCGTTTACAACTATGCCAGGAACAGAGCGGTCATTTGCTTTGACGATGGGACTTGCGTCGACGTCGGGGACGTGGGGGTCCACCCCAAGAAAATAGTGAAATAGTTTTTACGTAAAAGTTGATTTGATAGAGTAAGGAATATTTAAGTAAATAATTTTGTAATGAAAAAAGGTCATTTATGCATAAGTAAATATTTTGGATTATCCGATGGTTACATATTGTAGATCTTTAGGTTCATGCTACCCTAGATTACTCCGGTGCGGTGTTGTGATTTTATACATGATCGAAGCACCTGTATATTTAGAATCCAGAGAGTAAATTTGATATTACTCGCGTCATAATTTATCAAAGATATTTGGAAAATGTTTGCAAATCTAAGACCTCCCGATGATCGATGACATGTATCACATCATTCATCGACTGAAAACAGAAACTTGTTTACGTACGTGCGGCTACTGCGAAACGCGATTAATCCCCCTCCTGATTCCGCAAGCACAAAAGTAATACCGAGATAAACCCCCTTAATGTTCCCGACGCAAGATATCGACGTGATTGTTTTGACGGTCCTAAACTAATGATGATTGATCGGCGGATACGTTGCGAGCCGTCCTCGTGTAATCCGCATATGATGGCTTCACGTCGTCTGGAAAGCCGGATTACAACCGTAATAAATGACCCTCTACGTTTTTTTTTCTTTCTCCCGCTTCGGCGTTCCGCCAGCCCCCTGGAACTGTCCCCCAGGAATTACTAAACCGGGTGCTTTTCAACCTGCTCATTGTTACATGAAATATTGAAACCGCTCTTGCGAAATGGAGAAGGAGATTACTTATTAAGGAGACGTTGTTATCTTTGCGAGGAGTATAAGGTACGGCCGTTGCGACAAAAGGCAGGTTTCGTTCAAACTAGCGAAGTTTGACCAAACTTAAAAGTTTTCATTGTTTAACTTCGTAGACTAAGTTTGTATCACATTTACGGTAATGGAATTTCTAGATATTATTGCGGAAGAAAGCCGGATTAATTTTTCTACTACCTGTGGTTACATTACTTACACTCCATCCATTAATTTGCTGCAGTGACGTCATACACTGTAAAAAGGGGACACGTGAGAAATAATGCATAAAAAAATTCGTGGAAAATTCGCCGCCGCCGCGCCATTCTGAAACGTCTTGCATCGGCAGGTTAGGAAAATTCTACTTCTTCAGCAAGTGGAGGCGAATTTTGATTCGACTTGTGTGGACACCCAAAAAGAAATAGAAAAGAAAATAGCATCCATGTACCACCTGGCAACTCTAAAAACATACCTGTCGTACATTCGACGAACAAGCTTGGAGAGACTCGCCGCAACCAATTAACTTCCGGGCAACATACCCGTCTCCTTTTTCACTCCAAAATGAAAAATTTACGCAAAGCGGGATTAATTCTCAATGCGGTCTGTTTGGCAAGCGAGCGGTCACACGGCTGACGAAATTTTCCCTCGGGTCGGCGTTCGACGTGAACGATTCGCGGGCGCGGAGAGGTCCATTGGTCAATGACAATGACAAAAAGAAAGGTTGATTGGGATTGTTTAGCGTTCTAAGCGTCGTCTTTGGACCTGTCCAAGTTCCAAAGGTTAAACTGCGGTGCAATTACGCTTTCACTAAGATACAGGATGACCCGAGGGATAGAAATTATTCGCAACGAATTTTCTCACCGTAACACAGCATTTTATTGAATAAAAAAATTCATAAAACATAAAAGAGTAAGGGAGAAGAAGAGGGCCTGGGAACCAAGATTTCATTCCATATGAAGAAGGGCTGAGGCGATTCCTGGCACAAACAAAGGCACTGCAAACCTTCTAAGTACATAATTACACATTCTACCGAGTGATTTTTGAAATTTTTTTATCAACTCTTGCCATGAATCTGGACAGCATGTCTTAGCTTAAGCGAAAGGTACGTCCTTGAGGCTGTTTTACAGTAAAGCTTAGACATGCTGTCCAATTTAAAAACTCACTTGGTATGTGAAAATAAAAAATGAATTGGAAAATAATTCTTTTCGATTATCCTTATGTTCCTTATGATGGCGACGGATTCTACATAAAAATAAAAAATTAGTTGAAAAAGAATTCTTCCTCTTCTTTTCGATTATTCTTATGCCCCTGAAGGCGTCGCCGGATTGGAGTTTGCAATGCGTTTGCATAGCTGAATTCTTCCAGTCCATTTGGTCCTGCGCTAACCGTTTCAGTTCTATCAGGGTTTCACCGCGCTCGCCTCAGTCATCTTCCATTCTCTTCCAACAGGCCTTCTCCTTTTCCTCTCCTTCCCAATTTCTAATATTTTCCTTGCCAACCTATGGGGATCCATCTTCATTATGTAACTGAACCAGTTCAGTTGCCTATTCTCTAACTTTTACGTTGTTAATTTTTTGTTTGGTCGTTTTCCTTATCTCCTCGTTCTAAGTCTTAGGCAAATTTTGTCTTTCCTGCAATTCTTCTTAAATACTTGACATCCGCTGCTTCCGGTTGGACTTGGCGTACATTTACTGAAAGGGAATCACCCTTCATTTGACAGCTTGCCCAGTCCGAGGTCAGTGTCGACGTTGCCAACCGAAACGCTGTGATCGGTGGATGATTGCAACGCCCTCTGTTGATCGCGGATAGCGACGACAATCTGGATCTATCTGCTTTGGCTGGTCAGGTTCCCACGAACGGGTTACAATACACTCACAAGGCCGAATCGTCTCCGGAGAAACACAGAAAGGCCTTCAACAAGGCGAATTGGTGGCAAGTGGAGGTTGCTAGGATACCAAACCGAAAAACCAGTCACGTGGTGTATCGCACGGATAAACATGGAGCCGTAAAGAGAAGGGATGTAGGGTTACCAACTGTGTTAAAACGCAGCTGAATGTTGTTATATCGCCACGATATTTTGGCGCGAGATTTGAATGTAACAGACGAGGCGGTCGGTTTTTGAGTTGCGGATGAAAAGGGTAAACACGCCTTCAATTCGGATAGGAAGTAAAGCCCCGCGTCAATACGATGTTTGGCACGTTAGAAATCTCGACTGGGGGTGGAATTCCCCCAGATTCGGGTTGGCCATATGGCCACAGCAGTTAGAGCCTAAAGTTACGAGGAGTATTTTCGCAACCCGATACCTTGCCCATTAAAGGGAAAAAAAAGAAGACACAGTTGGGCACAATTTAGGGTAGTATTGCATATGAGGGTTTTATGCTTATTTATAAACTGATTCCTACCTTTAGGAAAGATGGAACTGACCAACAGAGGATACCTAATATGGGCTTGAAATTCTAAGAGCCATGGCAATCACTCCTTAGGTAATTCACAACGGCTGCGGTTGAGCCCAAAGGCTCGCGGAAAAATCCCGAAGGACACCCATAGCCAAAAGCACTCGTATTCAAGACGGGTTCAGCGAACAGTAATGAGTTGCCGCGGCAGCCCTTTTTTACATTTCAAATCCTGCGCTCATTAAACATTAGTCCCGAGAGGTGGCGCCCTCTAATTAGATTTCCTTTTCATTCTGTTAAGTTTCGGTCAACAAAGTGACTTACGACTAACAATAAGTTGCCTACCCCCCAGGAATGAATCTGTAAGAAAACGACAATTTCGTAAATTATTAAGCTCGGTCCGTAAGTTAAGTTTGATACAACGTCGTCGTCTACGCGACCGCGGAAAAATCCCGAAGTACACCCATGGTCAAAAGCACTCGTTCACAAAAAGGATTCAGCGAACAGTAATTAGCTGCCGCCGCAGCCCTTGTTTACATTTCGAATCCCACGCTCTTTACACATTTCTCCCGAGAGGTGGCGCCACCTAATTGGGTTTCCCTTTTATCTCGTTAAGTTTCGGTCACCAAAGTGACTTAAGTTGCCTACCCTCCGGGGATGAGTCTGTAAGAAAACGGCAATTTCTTAAATCATTAAGCTCTGTACGTAAGTTAAATTCGACACAACGTCGCCTACGTGATCGCTGAAAGACTCACCCACATAAAAAATTAAGTAAACAAACGACTTGTTTATCAATGGCTTTACCATCATGAGTCAGGACTGACCTTTAAGATAAAACTGCATGTGGAGAATTGTTACACATTCGCCAAGGTGACTCATTAAAAAGTCGGCACAGTAAGACCGAACGGCTAGGAAAATCACGATGACTCATAGGGTGAGTGGGCCACATGCAGTTTTTCGTCGTAATCGGAATTTCCGGTCTAAGACGATGTAAAAAGGAAACGATTTTTACGATAAACATCGTACAGCGAGTAGCCGCATCGTCGTGAACGTCTCCGAGAGTCCTAAGTCGAAAGTATTCATCGAGTGCTACAATCGTGAAGATCACCAAAGTCGGAAGACGTAATCAGCGTTCACCGAATGTCAAAGTGCGTCGTCAAACTCCGAAAATCCGTCCGTCCCTCTGTATCCAGTACCATGGTTTTGGGTGAGAAAACATTAGTTTGTTTGCCAATTAGTTATTTTATTAAAAAGTAACAACTGCTTTATTTGAACTAACGGATTAAAGAATTGTTAGAAAACTCAGGGAATGTCGCACTGCGCTTAAAATGCCGCACATGGTCGTGATAAATCGCCGCCTGTGTAAATACGCTCGGGAAATACGTCCCGTGTAAATGATGCACAAATATTTAAGGACGAGATGGCCCGGGCGATAGGGTATCAAGGTTGTCGGAACGCTCGCAGGAGGAAACAGGGTCGAATTTAGCGGCGGTATCACGAACCGATCGACACCCCGAAGGCACCGATAGGGTGTTCAGATAGGCACACGTCGAGTATCACGGAAACACCGATGATGTTTTCGTGCGTGTACTGACTGACGTTCACGGAGATAAATCATGTAAAGTTTTTTAAAGTCGCCACAACTTGCACGAGGAATGCGGGGAGTGAGGAATCCTTCTGCGTCATGTTTTTTTTAAACTGTCTACCCACATCCCGACAGCGCCCCTCGTCAACTTTAGGAAGGAACCCTTGCAAAGTTCTATTGCCGGCGGGAGACCACAACACATCGCCCGGTGATAAATCGCGAGCGATAATCGCCGATGTCAAATTAATTCATCGTCGTTGTAACCTGTGGCGCGGTCGGCCGAATTCATATCTCGGGGAAGAACCATCTGTCAAGCCCGCGACTGCTGCAGAGGACGCTAATGACTGCACCCCTACGTACTGGCTGATTAATCCCTAAGCACGTCAGTGCCATCGCACCCTCCCCTGTCCTTTCAATCATGAATCGCCCTTGTCTATAAATTACCCTCAAGATAACACTATTGCTGACGTGACGGTATGAAAGTTTTCTTGATTTACTTAATCGTGTCTTCTTCTCTTGCTTCTTATGTCCATACCCTCTTTCTAATTGATCAATAACTTGAACCCGTGAAAATTTGAGCATAGGCAACCAATCAATCAAATTAGAAATAACTCTGTGTATTCATAACGCACTAAACGCACACGGAAGTAGAATGGGTTGCCTATTTTCAAATTTTAAGGGGTCACGATTTAAAACAGGCGCGGGCGTCCAGTTCAGTGAATTGACGTGGTACGTAAATTCACGCAGCTGCAGCGTTTTGAAATCGCTTCGTTCGACAGAAATAAAATATTTCCCCCACGCATATTTTGCTTCGAGTGTCGATCCATCAGGGCGTTCGCGACAGGTGATATGACCCGTGAAGTTTCCCGAGAAAAATGATTCCGGTCTGGTCCCTCATCAGCGACACGTCTGGAACAGCTTAGTTCACATCAAAGTCAAGCGCACGTACAACGTGCTCCAGTTAAGCGGGGCACTTTATGAAAGGATATTGCGTCCTCGCCGTCGAACGTCGTTATTATCGCGCCTCCTTTTCCAGCGCCGGCCGATTCGAAACACATGCGCACGTTTTCTTCTAATTTTCCCAACCTCTGCACGTGTTAAACTCCCTCGACTTTCCGAAAGTTTGCGCAAGTTCCGCAAGATTACATCGTGCCGTTTCTGCACTGTTTACAGTTTTCTTTCGGGCAAAAGTTTCGTTCTACTTTGCACATTTCCATTTATAAGTTTTGTTAATTTATTTTTGTTCTTTTTTGTTATCTCACAATCAGGAGAATTTTTGGCTCGATCATTACCTGTATGAAATCTTTAGTCATAAACCAATCCGTTGAATTGAATCCTAACACATTTTGTTTTTTTTTTCTTGTCATTCTGAAATGCCTTGCATCGGCAAGTCAGGAAAATTCTGCTTCTTCAGCGAGTGGAGTGATTCGTTCAGTCGGAAACACGGTAGCAGATAAGACCGGCATTACAGTACAGAGTTAGTCTTAGTTTCCGTCATTATCATCAGTTATTATTAACTGGGTGATGTCATTTTGCCCTCTTGGGGACGCCGCGCCGGACAGATTATTTAAATACTCGGGAGTTTCCATCTCAGTTCCCGACATCAGTTGTTGTTAACTGGGTTACGGGTGATGTCGTTTTACCCCTCTTAAAGACGTCGGACAGATTACATTAATGTTTAATCGAAAACAACTTTATGCGTATATTTATTATAAATTTATTGCTTTCTATCCATTAATAAAAATTGGCAAACGGCAACGGCATTATTTTCTAATTCTCAATGCTTATGACTTATGGCAGCGCTCCCCCTCCCCTCCCGCTTCCCAGCACGGCTAAATAACTGGGAATATGTGTTACCAAATTACTCAATTTGTTTATTTGTTGCTGGTGCCATCTATCACCAAGTAACTCAATCCTTTCTTTGTTGCTAGCGCCATCTATCACCGAGTAGTGAAACTCATTATTTGCGCCTTCTATCACCAAGTAGCTCAATTTCTTTCTTTGTCCTTCGTGTTTCCGAAACATTCCAATCCTTAGGGTTGCCAATGTGCGGGCAATTACTCGAATTACGGGTAATTTAAGCAACCTTGCGGATAAAAAAAATACGTGGTTAAAAATGGTTATTTTTAAGGAAGAAAAAAAACAGATTAATACTTAAATTTATAAAGCCGGAAACCGACCAAAAACTAAAGTAAGTAACTAACAGCCAAAACCACGTTGTCGATCAGTGCTGTCAACTCTACCGATAATTCCGTAGATCTACCGATTTTTAACTCAACTTTTTTTTTTAATTTTAATTTTTTTGTAATTTTATTAATTTTCTTTATTTCTAGATCGTCTTTTGTTTTATTTTACGTCAAAAATTGTACAAATGTCAAATCGTAATTTTAGAAAATTTTGTTTATTTAATGAGAATTTTTTAATTTTCGTAATTTTATAAATTTTTTTTGTTTCTCGATCGTCTTTTGTTTTATTTTACGTCAAAAATTGCACAAATTTCAAATCTTAATTTTAGAAAGTTTTGTTTACTTAATGAGAATTTTTTAATTTTTAGTTTTTTAAATTTTATTTAACGAGATTTTTTTATTTTTGTTATTTTTTTGTAATTTTATTCAATAAGATTTTGTTCATATTTACAAATTTTTTTAATTTTATAAATTTGTCGATCGTTTTATTTTTCGTAAAAAATTGCACAAATATCAAGTTTTCTTTATTTAATGAGAATTTTATAATTTTTGTAATTTTTTGAAATTTTATTTAGTTTTTTATTTTTGTAATTTTTTTAAAATTTTATTCAATGAGATTTTTTTTATTTTATAAATTCGTCAATCGCCTTTTGTTTTGTTTATTTAATGAGAATTTTTTAATTTTTATAATTTTTTAATTTTTATAATTTTTTGTAATTGTTATAATTTTTTGTAATTTTATAGAAAGTAAAAAGTATTGTTTATTGAATGAGAATTTTTTAATTTTTATTTTTTTGTTATTTTATTTAATGAGATTTCTTTTATTTTTATTATTTTATTTATTATTATTAATAATAATAATAATTTTATAAATTTTCTTTATTTCTCGATCGTCTTTTGTTTTATTTTACGTCAAGAATTGCACAAATGTCGAATCTTAATTTTAGAAAGTTTTGTTTATTTAATAAATTTTTTTTTTAATTTTTATGATTTTTGTAATTTTTATAATTTTTTGTAATTTTATAGAAAGGAGAAAGTGTTGTTTATTGAATGAGAATTTTTTAATTTTTATTTTTTTGTCATATAATTTAATGAGATTTCTTTTAAGTATATTGTTTTATTTATTATTATTCATAATAGTAATAATTTTATAAATTTTCTTTATTTCTCGATCGTCTTTTGTTTTATTTTATGTCAAGAATTGCACAAATATCAAATCTTAATTTTAGAAAGTTTCGTTTATTTAATTAAAAAAATTTATTTTTATTTTTTTTTAAATTTTTATGATTTTTTGTAATTTTTATAATTTTTTGTAATTTTATAGAAAGGAGAAAGTATTGTTTATTGAATGAGAATTTTTTAATTTTTATTTTTTTGTCATTTTATTTAATGAGATTTCTTTTATTTTTATTATTTTATTTATTATTAATAATAATAATTTTATAAATTTTCTTTATTTCTCGATCGTCTTTTGTTTTATTTTACGTCAAAAATTGCACAAATGTCAAATCTTAATTTTAGAAAGTTTTGTTTATTTAATAAAAAAAATTTTAATTTTTTTTTAATTTTTATGATTTTTTGTAATTTTTATAATTTTTTGTAATTTTATAGAAAGGAGAAAGTATTGTTTATTGAATGAGAATTTTTTAATTTTTATTTTTTTGTCATTTTATTTAATGAGATTTCTTTTAAGTATATTATTTTATTTATTATAATTAATAATAATAATAATTTTATAAATTTTCTTTATTTCTTGATCGTCTTTTGTTTTATTTAGCGTCAAAAATTGCACACTGTCAAATGTCTTAATTTTAAAAATTTGAACCCAGTTTTGTTTATTTCATGACAATTTTTTAAATTTTTTTTAAAAATGATTTTCAAAAATAAAAATCGCCTGAATAAAATCAGTGATTTTAAACATGATTTTAATCAAGTGATTTAAATTAGCTCATCCGAAATTCAGGGACATCTATCGGAATTTTTCACAACTATCTTCCGAAATGCTTCGCTTGGTCGGTTGGCAGCACTGTTGCCGATTGCCGCCCACAGTCCCACATAAGACGATTTTAATTTAACCTGAAAAATCTGTCGTGCAACGTCCATGTGTGTAAGGTAAGTCCAATAATATTAGGTATTTAAATAAAATAAATTTTCTACCATTTCATTCAATCATTCATTAATTTCAATTTCATTACTCAATGGGTGCGTTCCGAATTAACGTCAGGCGTACAACTTTTTACCTCGCGCATGATTTTTATATGGAAAAATCATGGCCTTCTAAATCAAAAGCGAGTTATAACTGGCCTGGGCGTTTTGAAAAATTTACATTGAATTTTTGTGCTCGAGAAAACGCCAAAAGTCGACACTTTGGCGCTGGTTATGGGGCACTGACGGCAATGAGTGAAGTGCACTGTCATTACTGTCAATCAAAGTGAGTTCACGCAAAATTAATTAATACTGTAATTACCGTAATACAACATAATTTATGTGGTATAAACTTTATAGATTCATGCACAAATCATTTGATCTCGTCGGAGTGAAGTACGCTTGCGCAGTAAAGAAAGACTGGCACTTTCGTGGTATGAATAATTACAAGTTACATAAAAAAGTTTCGACTTTTGATAATGTAAAACGTGTTAAAAAGGGCGTTGATAATTACGCACAATGAGAAAAGAAGCTTTATTATACATGTTGTAACTTACCACAGAAATTCTGAGTATATGCAGGTAAGATTTTAAACTAAAACCGTAATAGTTTAATGCTAAATTAAGTTGTCGAAATTGGACATAAATACTCCACCTTATTCCAACGTAAATAATATCCAGTATGCTCAAATTTTTACAACAATAACATTAATTGTTCTTACACGAACTCATCCACCATTCACATGTGACAGAACTGTCAAAATTTTAGGTTAAGAAAGCGCCCTGTAAGCAGTGCTTGGCGGAGCACGCCTGAACTGGACTTTTGCGCAGGCCAGATAGAACTCGCTTTTCATTTAAAAGGCCATGGGAAAAATGATGCGCGAGGTAAAAAGTTGTACGCCCGACGTTAATTCGGAACGCACCCATTGTGGGCAGATGTGAATATGAGCGGGTTTTTTTAAATTTGAAAAGGGTAATCGGCTTAGAGTGTATTGGAAACACTGCCGATCGTATTCGAGAGAGTGCCAGATGGCACTGGGGCCTTCTGGAAAAATCAGTTTAACTTTATACCGGGTGTGAGATAAAAAAAGGCACAACTCTGTTAATTACAGTCCGATTTGAATAAGCGAAAAATCATATAAAATGGCTCCATAATTACTACCAATTGATAAGAGTTTCACTCTGTTTTGATGTCAACTGTTGTGTCAAACGATGGCAACTTTTTTTTTTGCAAAACGTTTTCCCGATCCAGCTCAGATATCACATATTTTTAATTTTATGGTGTTCTGAGGACGATTTTAAATATCTAAAAAAAAATTAGCACGAGCCCCCACTGAACGTTGCCCACATTCTATTCAATTTTTTTTTTGTGCAAATAAACCTAATACATACTATAGGCTACAGGTTTTCTCCAAAGCGAAACCTACCTAGATACATACATAATACATAATAGAATTTTTGCTTATATATGACGTACCCAATTGCAATATTGTGCAATTTACTTAGTTTTCTCTCGTTTAAATTTAGACAAAGCCTTCCGATAAATGCGCTTGGTAATAGTCCAAATTTCGATAAGCACAGGGGAATCCCCTTTGTAAAATTTCAACATTACGAATGAATAATTTTTTCCGGTGGCCAATAGAACGGCTACAAAACCGGGGAACCCCCGTGTCGAGTGCGACAACCTCGCACGCTCGTTTCCCACCGTCATACATACAGTGGTTTCTTAATTGCCGAGCATGTTGTGGCTAGTGTTGTTGTTAACAGTTCTGTTTGTGCTGGTGCCAGGTATGGAACCAAGCGGGTACTGGGATAAGCGAAGAGCCATAATCGAGCGAGAACGACGAATCGCGGTCGGCGGCGACCTGAGATTAAACCACAAAGAACTCGAAGTCAACAAAATCATACTCCGGGCCAAACTCGACGAGTGCAAGCTCGGAAGAGAAAACGCCTCGAAATTCCTGCCGTCCCGCAATTTCGTCGACGTCAAGCACGAAATTCAAGCGTCCAAAGTGTTCAAGCTGATTCGAAAACTGCCTAAAGCCTGTTCCCTGCACACGCACCTATTTGCGGCCGTCTCTTTCGATTACGTCTTCGACAATTTAACGCATCGCGAAAACCTATACGTCTGTGATATCAACGGCCACCTGAAATTAAAGTTCCTAAGCCAAAGTGAAGATGGGTGCGAGTTGCTGGCCGAAAAACGGAAAGACTCCGCGTACGACGCGTGGTTACGCAAGCAACTTATTTTGGGCGGTGATTACGAGAACATCAACGACGCCTGGGACCACTTCCGCAAAATATTCACCGCCACCTACGACCTATTTTCGTACAAACCGATCTTCGAGGAGTACATCCATCGCCTGCTGCGAGAGCACCACGACGACAACGTTTTCTACCTAGAACTCAGAGGACCCTTCGTAGAACTTTACGAACTAAACGGTGAGACTTACAACCCCCCGGAATTCATCCGGGTCCTCTATAACGTGGTGCAGGCCTTCTCGAAAACCCACCCGAAATTCAGGGGGGCCAAGTACATCTACTCGCCGTATCGAAAACTCGACGGGGAATCCCTGCGCGCCAACTTGAATCTCCTGAAGCGCTTGATGAAGATGTACCCCGATTTCATAGTCGGCATGGATTTCGTGGGGTTCGAAGAAGAGGCCGCCCTCGCCCAACACGTAGAGGAGCTGAAAGGGGCGGGCTTGAAGTACTTTTTCCACGCGGGCGAAACGAACTGGTTCGGAAGCGAAGTCGATTACAACTTGCTGGACGCCATCTTGTTGGGGAGCAAAAGAGTCGGGCACGCGTTCGCCCTGCCGAAACACCCCGAGCTCTTCAAGCTCATGAAGCACCACGACACCGCCATCGAAGTCAGCCCGATTTCAAACCAGGTGCTGAAGCTGGTCGGGGACCTGAGGAATCACCCGGGGGGTTACTTTATGGCCCAAGGACTTCCGGTGGTGATCTGCAACGACGATCCGGGGAATTGGGGGGCGGTCGGGTTGAGTTACGACTGGTACTTGGCGTTCATGGCGATGACCGGCGAGGGGGCGGGGTTGGAGGTTTTGAAAAAGTTGGCCGTGAACTCGATTGAGTACAGCGGGATGAGCGAGGGGGAGAAGGAGGTTGCGCGGATGATGTGGGGTGAAGAATGGGGGGTGTTTATCGACGATGTCTTGCGCAATGAGTCTGGGTTTGAAGTCATCAAAACTAGACAGTAATTTTGAAGCCTTTCGTAACCGATCTGGGTTTGATGCAGGTAATTAAAAATAGAATAAATATAAAAAGACATAATTGTATAGAATTTTTAATAAAGTTAATTCGCTGCTCTGTTTTTTGTTGTTGTAATTTTGAACCGAATTGATTGATTTTCAAAGATAATAAAATCAGCGTCGATGAAGTTTTCAACAAACAAATGTGTCGGTGAAAAGTGGTTTTAAAAGTCAGTGCTTCTAAAGTCTAGGCCATGTCATCAGACGTATCATCAGACGTAATAAAATGGTGGATGGACGCCATATTGATTTTTTGTTAACAGTGTATAATTAGGTCAAAATTTTATGATGTCTGGAGATCTAAGAAAGGCAGTTTCAAAAGAGACATTAAAAATTAAAAAAATTGTAAGTAGATAAATTTGATTAACCTTGAAAGTTATACGCCATTATTAAATATTAATGAGGCTTCCGATTATTTTTATATCTTTGTTTATGATGACCTTATCTACCCACAGAAGATAGCGCCTAGAGTGTTTCTCGTTTCCAATTGGTTCAAAATTAATTAATTAAGGGGAGTGGGCTACGGTTTAGAAACGCACTGTATGATTAATTTCCTTAAATTTTGTTCAATTCTGTCAATTTATTCTAGTTTTGTTACCGATGTCAAATTAGGAATATTTTTCAAACTTCAATTCGTTTGTTAACTTTTAAGTTTCTTGCAAGAGACCTTTTATTTTTTTTAATTAGTATTCAAAATTAGACAGAATTTAATTAAGCAAAAACTTTATCTCGAGTTTAAAAAGAAACAGCTTCCACAACTTTTTTAATTAAAACTAGCGCATTTCTTTAGTTCTTTAAAAAATGTGTACTATTATTATTTTTATTATTATAATTTTTTAGAGTAAATTCTCGCTTTAGCATCCGAACCCTTGCATGTTAGTACACCTCCCTATACGTCAAAAGACTTACTCACGTCGTTACTTTTCCCCTGCTAGGAAAATCGGGCTTAAAGAAGTTTGAACCACAGGGTGTATTATTATTGTTATTTTTATGTTTTTGATTTAATTGTGATACTGATGAGATTTTCTATTGGCTGTAAAATCTTGTTACACGTGTATAGTTTTTTTTTCTAATTTAAGAAATTGAGCAGATTATATAATTAAGTAGCCAAATATTTTAAATATAGCAATTTTTAATTAGTGTTTAAAATTAAATAGAATTTAATAAAGCAAAAAGTTTATCTCGAGCTTAAAAAGAAACTGCTTGCACATTTCTTTAAAAAATATTTACTATTATTATTATTTAAGTAAATTCTCACTTTAGCACCCGAACCTTTGCATGCAGAACTCCCGAACTTCAGGTACTCCAGCGCCACCTGTACGCTGAAAAACTTACGTTGGTAATTTGTTCCTGCTAAGGGAATCGGGCTTAAAGAAGTTTGGATCATAGGGAGTCTATTATTATTATTATTATTTTTCCCCTGCTAAGAGAATCGGGTTTACAGAAGTTTGAACGATAGGAAGTACTATTATTATTATTATTTTTATGTTTTTCTTTTAATTGTGGTTCGGATAAGATTTTCTGTTGTCTGTAAAATCTTGTTATGCATGAATAGTTTAAGAAATTGAAGAGATTATAATTAAGTAGCCAAATGTTTTAAATCTTGCAGTTTTTAATTATGTAACTTGAAAGTTAATTTCAATACAATTACAAATTCCTTTTAATTTTTTTATTCAGTCGGCATAAAGGGATGTTTTTTCTAAATGTTTAATATAAAGCTATCAGTTAATTAATTTATAATTTATTTATTGTCATGAATTAGCTTTTCGTCCAATTTAATTTGATTTTTTAATAAGCTGTGAGGCGTACTCTCTTTTTGTAATTTTGCAATTACATCTTATATGTACACTGGTGTCGAAAAGTTTTAAGACAAAAAGCAGTAAATCTGTTGGAATTTGAGCCTTATTGAAACAGCCCGTCTGAATTTAGAACCTTCTGCATTTGAGTCTCCCCGTTTCTCTCTCTCTCTCTCGACGAGTGGTTGAGCAGGGTCATAAAATTCATTCACGAGAGCAGGTAATCTGTTAATTTCTGAACTTTATGTTGTCATGCAAATTCTATTCTATTTTATTTACTTCATGCGCACTAGATTAAAAGTAAAAATTAATATTTATTATTTAAAAAAATTCAATATAAACATGTTGGTAAACAATTTACTTATTGATTTTCTTTGCTAATTTATATTGCATAAATAATAAATAAAGAAAAATAAATTCTTAATAATAAATGTTAAATGATTGATACTGGTTCTTGCACAGAAATACAATAAGCATTAAGTACGGAAATTCCTGGTAATGGGAACTGCATAATTTATAATGTATTATGAGAGTAAATATTAATTAAATTAAGTGAGGTATACGTATAGTATTTTGATTTTGTGAAGTCATGTTTAAAATTGTTTTTACTTTAATGTTAATAAAAATAATACCTACCCGGATTTTGTTATATTCTGTATTTTTTATGATTAAATTTACATTTACATATTTAAATTGTTAACAAACATTGAAAGATATTAAATCAAAATGTTTTAAACCGCCCTAAGTTTGGAATGGGTGTAAATTTAAATTTTGTTCTTGTGTCAAACGCCGCTCCCTAATCGCAAATGGAATACAAATTAAAGAAATTGTATTTGAAGTTTAATACAAAATTATTTTTTAATTAATGAAATTAGTTGATAAAAAATCAAATAATTAGTGAGGTAAATTTTAGTAACTGCGGACATTTAACAATCGTCGTATATTTTTATTAAAAATAAAATTAATATACTATTTTGATATTATTTATTGTTAAAAAGAACGAAAAACAGGGGAAGAGGTAATCATTTGCGATATATTGACATAGGGCCGACAATGATTTTTATTACATGTACTGGAAACCGTAACTAATATTTTAAACGTTTCTATTTATTTAACCTGCCGCCGACCGTATCATAAAAGCAGGTAGCCGGCTAAATGTTGTTAAGGTTCATAATTGCAAAGCACGGATATTTGTAAGGCCAGAGGTGTTGCTTTTCATCTTAAAACTTTTCGACATCAGTATACATATTAGCTTTTTTAATAAATTTGAAGTAATTTGGCCTTTTTACTTTTCTACGTCATTGTATAAAATAAATAAATTCCACGTCTACAAGATAATTACTTATTTAAATTTATTACGAGTTGGTTCATGTGATTTTTTAAAATTATTCTTTGAAAAAAATGTTTCTTTTAGAAATTATGATCTTGTATGTACGTAAGAAACGAATCAATTAAAAATTATTATTTGCAGGCATTTTTAAAAATAAAAATACATTATACAGTGTGTTATTGAAGTTGTACAGATATTTTAACTGACGATAGTACTCTTTACATAGATGCTAAATACCTAAACTTCCTTTATACAAAATTTTCTGGTTTCAGAGATACAAAATTTATTGTCGCCCCACCCTTTTCCGGGAGTCCGGGGCTGTAGCGGACGGTCAGATCTTCAAACGCGCGGCGGCATCGCGTTCCTCGTCATTTTCTGCCATACGATGACGTGCAGCTCAATTCGATTCTAACCCCCCCCAGATGCCGTAAAATATTCCGAAAAAAATGCTTACAAATTTCATAATTTTCAAAAAATCAGATCTCGAAAAAACGCACTTTCCTGAGATATAGGCCCCATAGGTTAGGCACCTAGGGGGGCTTAACTTGCGTGTGAGAAAGTTTGGTTCGATCCGGTCAGTAAATAAGGGCCGTGGAATTTTTTGCTTACCATTTATTGTGGCTCTCAAACAAAAACAATAAATTGTGTATCTCTGAAACCAATGACTTTTGTATAAAGAAAGTTTAGGTATTTAGCATCTATTTAAAAGGTAGCATCGTCAGTTAAAATATCTGTACAACTTTCAATAACACCCAGTATAGCGTACAAAATTTTTAATTCATTTAATTTCTTTATTTTAATTTTAATTGCATGTTAAAATTTCTTTCAATTTCTGGGAACCTTCTCATTAGACGGTTTCATTCAACAGAGTACCGCAATTTTTTCATTGCAGATAGGTACCTGCTTTTTGAATTAAATCCTAATTTTTTGATACGTATTTTCTTAACGTGGAAGAGTATTTTGAAAACAACTTTGAATTAGATTTGATTCAATTTAATTCAGTTCAATTATGACAATGATATTCAAAGTCATTTTCATCACATTGTAAATATCTAATTCATGGCCATTTAAATTTTGCTATATAATAATTATTTATTTAAACTTAGGTAACATAATTCGCAAGTCGTCTTGGATTATTAAGGTACGTAACATAAATTACTACATAAGTAAGTTTACACTTGTATATAAAATGCATAAAATTTATTGATTGTAATTGGTTTTGTTTAAACAATAAAATTTGTTTTATAAATATACCACACTTTTTCTTTGCTTTAATAAAAAAATCTAGGCCCTAGGGAATTTGTAAAACAGTTCGTTGAGGTTGGTTAGTTTTCCAAAATGTTTTTAATTTTTTTTGTAATTTGTATCTTGTAATTCTATTATGTACATTTTATATCGTGACCCCTGAAGAATTTAGATTGGGCAACCCATCAAACAAATCGGAAATAACTTCGTGTTTTCATAACGCACCGAAAGCACGCGGGAGTAGAATGTGTTGCCTATTTTCTAATTTTAAAGGGTCACGATTTAAAACGGGCACCCTGTATAAATAAATACTCACAAGGAAATATACCGAGTGTTTCCAAAAATGACTAAGAATATACTAAGCAAAAAATGTTCCTATGAACACATGGCTGCAAATACATATTAAGGAAGTTACGTCTAAAGACAAAACCTAATACAAATTTGACATTTATTTTATTTGCAATAATAACTGCTGGAAGTTGGGGTGCCATCTATGTTCAGTTCAGTGGGGCACGTGCCCCCCCCCCATATTTAGTTTTTTATTTCTCGGTAGCTTGGATATTTTTCTCCCTCTCCCCTTTGTATACAAAACATAAGTATACTGTGCCCTCTCCCCCAGGATTAAGTACTGGATGCACCACTGGTTCAGTTATGGCGATTTGCACCAACCACTTAAGCTGAGCTTAAATTTAAGTGGTGTTCATATTGTGACATTTCAGGTTACACGGCATTGACCAAGTCACTTTCTAAGTGACGCTTAATTTTAAGTTGAGCTTATTTGTTCGGTGCAAACCAGGGTTAGTGTTTTTAATTGTGCTTACTATTATTATTATTATTTGTTAAAACAAAATAAATGTCGAAAGTGTGAGAATTCGTGTTAGGTTTAGCTTTTGGTCGTAGCCTCCTCAAGGTCAATATCAATATTGCGACCAAATGTTCGTAGGGACTTTTTTCCTCAAAATATGGAATGGAAATCACATACTCAATTTTTGGAACATACTTAGGAAACACCCTGTAAATTCCAAATTTAAAGCTTTGTTTTTTTTTATACATATAAATAAATAATTAATTAACGTGCCTATTTTCTTGTAGACTTAAGAAACAAATGATTTATGTTAATTTTATTGAATGAGGACAATTTTTATAGCGCTCCGACAGTTTCGTTTGTCCATTGATAACTTTGTGAACATTTTTAAATCTGTCAAATAGAGTTGTGTCGTTCACGAATCATTGGCTGCGTTCCGCCAAAGATAGCGCTTACATTTCGCGCTACGTAGCAGAGCGCTAATTTGCAGCGTATTAGCTAATTGAGAAGTGGCTGAACTGATTCTTTGTTTTATTCCGTAAAGCGATTTAAAACATGGCGGCCGCTAGGTTTATCGCTCTCCCTTAGCAGAAATTTAGCTTCGGCTTGAACACATATGTGACGTCACGCTACGTGGCGCACGCGAAGCGCTACGTAGCTTTCTCCCAGGCTGAACGCAGGCATTAAGTCAATTCGAACGAATCTTTTGAGTAAAGATTCGTTCGTTGTAATGTCGTTCGTGAACGAACGAATCTTTTCGAACGAGATGATTCAGATTCATTTGATTGATTTGATTCAATTGAACCAAATGAACGAATCGTCACATCGTCACTCCGCATCGTAACATTCCAGTTTTATTTATTTATTCTCGTTCGTTGACTCAAAAGTTTCGTTCGTTCGGGAATGACTCATTTAAACAACGAATCTTTTGAATCGTTCGTATTACGAATCGTTCGAAATGAACGATCGTTCGAAATGAACGATTCGTTCGTGAACGACACAACTCTACTGTCAAACAGTGTTGCCAGATTAGGGAAAAAAACCCTAGACCTAGATACTTTTCTATTGAAAAGGGAAAAAGGGATTTTTTTTAATCAAATGCATCAAATCTAGGGACATTTATTGGAAAGGAAAATTCTTATTTTTTAATAATGTTATCATTTGTATTGCCGTAACGTGTAGATCGTGTTTTGTATGTTGAACAGAAATTCTGGAACTAATAGCGATTGATGGAAAATATTGTTGTGCAGAACAATTTTATAATAACTTGTCTGGCAAATGTCTGGCATTTAAAATCCCTATAAAAAAATGTTATTAGGCTAGCATGTGACAATGAATGGGGATCATAATTCATTAAAAGTAGATTG
Source organism: Dorcus hopei (assembly GCA_033060865.1). NCBI lineage: Eukaryota > Metazoa > Arthropoda > Insecta > Coleoptera > Lucanidae > Dorcus > Dorcus hopei. The sequence continues at coordinate 74,152,550 of CM065425.1, forward strand.
GAAAGTGAAGCAGATTTTCATTTACCAGCATAATGTATGTAGCCATACATACACTTTGAAAATAGTAAGAGTAGGGAAAACTAGGGACTTTTTGTTCCTCATTTTAGGATTTTCCGTTATCGTCATCTGGCAACACTGCTGTCAAAGCCACAGTATAAGTAATTACCCAGTAGCGTCACTTAAACGTCAGTGTCAAAAAAAGCGGCCATTCTATCTGATACCCTTATGGAAATGCAATGTAATTTACAGCTGGGTAGGTATCAAACAAAAGAGCAAATGTGACAGTTATACTCGAGTGACGCTACTGTGTGATTCTTATAGGGCCGGTATTATAAAGGCAAGTTAGCTTTAACTATCGGTTTATTCCCATGGTAACAATTGAGGACACAATTGTTGTTATGGCAATAAACTAGGAGTTAAAGTTAACTTGCTTTTATAATACCGGGCCATACTGTGTCAAAGTGGTGTCAAAGCTGTTTGCAGTGTTGCCAACTGTGGCATAATTATGCTAAAATGGCATAATTCCATCAAGGGTGGCAGCGTAGCAGCATAATAAGTAAACGTAGCATAATTTGAAGAAAAACATATATTATTTTTAAATTCCGCGGCATAATTTTGAATTTTGCCTGTCGTGCGAATTTCTACCCGAGCGAGAGCGGAATGTGTCGAAGTGTGCAATACCCGAGGCACATTTGGACTTTGGAGTAGGGATGCCGATTTTTTGTCAAAAGCATCGATCTTTGAATCGATTCAGATCGTGTCTGTCAAATATCGATTCAAGTAAAAATCGTGCAAAAAAGAATCGATCTATCTAAGATCGATTTATATTTCACAAAAAATTAAACACAAAGTCAAAGTTCACAAACTTTTATTAAAACAAAAATAAACTTCATCCCTAAACTCACTCTACAATTTAGTCGGCGTCTAACAAAATGAAAGATTCACCAAAACATACTTACTGCCGTGAATGAACCTAACCATAACCTAACAATCACGGAACGAATATCAACACGAACATCACACACACTGTCCATGAACACAGGATGGTCAATCTTCTCAAAGTGAATTTCCTACCACATTTACGAAAATTTTCGGTTTGCCCAACTCAAGTCAAAAAATATCTTGAATATTTATCATTTCATTTTCGATTCGATTTCGTAAAAAATAAAATCGATTCAACAAGATCGAGCTGAAAACAGATCGAGAAAATAATCGATATTTTTAACAGAAAAAATCGATGTTTTGAAAAATCGATTTCTGAATCGACATGCCTACTTTGGAGGCACATTGATAGTGACGCCATCTCTACTATCGTCAACGAATAGAACCTGCAATAGAAAGAGCCGCCAAGGACAAGACAAAGCTAACCTAACTTAAAAAGGCGTGTTCTTTTATTCAGCCGATTGATTTAATCGCTTCATCGGTGTGACGTCATCGATGAATGTCAAATAAGCCACCGATGACTACAGATTGCGCTGAATAAAAGAACAATCAGCTGATAAGTAGTGTTGTTGGTAATTGGAATTGGAATACAAATAAATAATTTCTACACTGAACGTTTTATCTTTATACGTGAACATAACTGGTATTAAGCATTCTTCATTATTTTCATTCATCTTTATCAAATAACGTTTTGATGTTTACAAGCATAACAAATTTTTAAAATTTTAGATAAAGAGAGGCCGTGAAAGCAAAACGTATGGCGTAAAATTAGCAAATACAACAATTTATTCAAACTAATATTTACAAAACTTCAAAAGGCATTCATCATTGAACCACATTTTCGCAGTGATGTTAACCAAAACGTAGGTATGAGTTAATTTAAGATGTATATTTTTCTCCTCACGGCCTCCCTTTATCTAAAATTTTAAAAATCATTACTGTATAACCAAAATAACCTCTACAATGTTCTCTCCCCTCCCTAATTCATCGGTTCATCAGCAGTAAATCCAGATGACTCCGATGAGTTTCAGATTACCTCATCGAAGAATAAAAGACCAGATTGATAACTTTAATCGCAAAATGTATGATGAATAAAAAGACGCTTTGATGTTTTTCCAATGAGTGCGCTTAGCTCTTCGATGAATAAAAGAACATCACTAAAGCCTGAAGGGGTGATTGTATTTTTGATTTTCCGATGTTAGCCAGCTAGGTAATAAGCAAAGGTAATTAATAAACGTCTTATTTTTTTTGTTGCCTGCTAAAATGCGGTAAGGTGAAAAGAAGACCTAGAAATAAGTTTTTTTTATAAGCGTAGCATAACTTTGATGTCGGTAGCATAATTTTCTAGTGGTGGGAGCACAATTTCATTTCGATAGGTTGGCAACACTGGCCGTTTGTCTTTAATAACGTCCACGTTTCGTTGTGCTGTGAATTTCAAAAAAATCGAGAAGACTTAAAAAAAATAACAAACGTTGCAAATCTGTTTTCTTTCATTTAACACACAATCTGTTATTTATAAGTTATTTATAAGTTATTTATAGGTACGTAGGAATTTAAACAAATTTTGTGGTGGAAAAATATTTACATAAAAGAGGCTCAATAAAGGATGAAAACATATAATTGAAATAACGATTTGTAGGTAAAGTTGTTATAATTTTTTTTTTTCTTGAATACTTACGTATTATAAACTAAGGAGGAATATTATTTAAATATTTTTAAAAATTTTAAAATGAAAATGTTTTATATAATAACGTATTTATATATGTAGATAGAAGTTCAGTTTTATGGAGGCTCAGTGGTCTAGGGGTATGATTCTCGCTTTGGGTGCGAGAGGTCCCGGGTTCAAATCCCGGCTGAGCCCACTTGTTTCCTTTTTTTTTTAAATTTCTTGTAAATCACAAAAACCCATTATTGAATAAACAAATGTATAGTTTTATTAATTTTTAATCTTGTAAGTAACTCGAACAATGTTTATCTAAAAACGAATACATTCAAGAAGGAAACAAAGAAATAAATTATATTTATGATTGAGTGTACCTGCATACTGTACATAGTCAGAATTTAATCGTATATAGAGTGAAATTCTTTGGCTACGATATAGTTGTTTATGTGATTCATGTTGACTTAAAATAACACTAACAATATGTATAACAAAGCTAAAGCTGCTACCTCTCTCTTTAATAGAGCTGGCAACGGATAACCGATTTTGGATATTTTGGATATTTGCGGTGTACAGCATGTCACTCATGCAAATAGAGTTGCATAACTTGAATGTGAATCTAAGTGAAAAAATGTTTTTCATGCAACTCTATTTGCATGAGTGACATGCTGTACACCGCGAATATCCAAAATATCCAAAATTGGTTATCCGTTGCCAGCTCTACTCTTTAAGTTTCTTTTTCCAAGCTTCCCCTTGCAGCATGAAACGCTAGAGTATAATGTGTTGGCGCTCTATTAGCAAGTAAGCAAAGGGAACATTCTCAATTCCCAATTTTTATAAACAATGTCACAATATCACAATATTTTTGGCAAATAATAATAATAATAATAATAACAGACTTTATTGTGTTAATAATAGTGATATACATCTATACATCCATGAAAGAGAAAGAGAAAAGAAAAATTAACACAATCACAAGGTGAGATTCAGTAAAATACTACTCTTCCATCTAAACCTTGAAATAAAATAGCGCAAAAATTAAATATTAGTGTCTATAACTAAAAAAAAAAGAAAACTAGAAACATATAAAACTAAAACGTAAATAACGTTTGGGTAAGTTCACTTTTAAATAGACTCAACCTCTAGCTCACAAATCTAAAGTAATTAATGTATTTCAAATTTAAATTATTATCAAATTAATTAAATTTATTTAGTCACGTTAAGAAACATGTAACATGAAGACATGTTTTTAATTAATTGAAATAGTTCCTAAATCCGTTCGTCCCTAATTTCTTTCAGAATGGAGATTATGTTTGGAAAGACCACGTCATGCACGAAGCGGCTTGGCGCTTTAAAAATTAAACCCTTAACTTCAGTCGGACTCTTGGGAAATATACAGGGTGTAATCGAATAAGTTTCACTTATTAATACTGTAAGTTCTTCATCACATAAGGAATTAATTGCAAGGTCCCTTCTCAAGCGTTTTATGTAAGAGTTTTTTTGACATTTTTCCCAAACATACTGTAGTGATATGATTTTATTCCTTTCTTATGATTATCTTTAAGTTTGAGGCTTAGTTCATGGTTGCGCATTATTTTTAGTTAAGGAAGTATTTATATATTTATATTGTATATTAAAATTTTGATATGAGTTTGTGTTCTGTAATTCGTAATGTGATTTATAAACGGTTTACGATTGTCACGAATCGTCTACGAAAATATTCGTTAATCGAATGAAATTTATTTGTTACGTGTTGACAGTATAAAAATTTTCTTTAAATTGTCAGATTAATTTTAGACTTTCTTTATCTACTTACCGTGACATCTTTCTTTTATTCTTCTATTTCGTTTTCTTTCTTGAAGACAAATAAATAAAATTAACGAATTTAAATGTTTATTTTATGAAATAGAAAAGTGAAGTGTCAAAAATTAAATTGAACGTCAAAATTATTTTTAAAACTAAAAAACGATAATGAATGGATAAACGGGAATGAATAAATTAATGAAATGTGATAATAAATGATTTAAACTATTAAATTGAATTGAAATTAAGTATTTATTGAGCAGTGAAGGTTTATGATGTTTTCTATTCAGATTCTGGAGAGTGAATGAAATTTCCGATTATGTTTGCTTTAATTACAGCTCGTATAATATTATTCTCCATGCGAACTATTTATATGGTAACATGTTGAACTTTTTAGAATCGACTTTTAATTTTGTCTCTTTTTATTAAACTTCAAATATAATCTTGACGTTAATCAATGTCATTTAAAAGATTGTGTAAATTTGTTACAATACAGTTCTTTCTTGCAATTTGTAAGTATATCAATTTATTCTATACATAAAATTTTATACAATACAACATTTATACAAAGATATACAACAGAATTTAAACCCCTGACTAAATTTTGCCAACCCAGACTAACACTGGATTTCACAAACGTCACTTAACTTTAATCATCGATTAAGAATAATCATTCCTATCCCTTCAACACATGTAACCATGGCAACGTTTACTTTTAACGGTTGATTAAATTCAAGTAACGTTTGTGAAATCCACCATTAAATTTATAATTTCAAGTGTTCACTTTTATATACTTTTGATAAGTTTTATATATTTGCTCTCTCTCTGAACTTAATGATAATATTTATTTCAGATAATTTATATTTTGACGTTTATGAAATTTGTGATTGAATTTATATGGACTAAATGGATAATTAAGTTATTTTTCCTCCTTGATGGTCTTTCTATGCAGGAAACTATTGCTTGCTTGCTTGTTACAGTTCATTTTTTTTTTCATTCCTGTTCTGAATACCCCCTGTATATGCATTGCCACCGTCCAGCCTTCATTTCTGTTCCGAACACGCCCTGTATATGCGAAATTCGACGTGTCGGATTATTCCTTGGACCGCGTCGTTGTACACATTGCAGTCAGTGTAGGAATACCCGTATTTCGCCGGCGTAATTTTTCTTAAACTTTCGTTTTAGCATATTTCTATTAACAGGACCTTCATTTATTTAAACAAATTCATTTTATATACGTAATCCATCCTTATTTGAGTTCAAAATCGCGTGTATGTGAGGAATTGAACGAATTATAACGAAGTTCTACTTCTGGACGCGTATTATGCGTGATCTTTGCCCTTTCAGCCGATTGGTTCCCACTGTTACTAAGAAAGTTCCCCGGAGGTAAGATTAGAAGGTGTCTCGCTTGTTTATAATCGTTCCTTGTTTGTCAAACGAGAAATGTTGCGCCATTGTCAGAACGAAACTTGCCGTCTCTTGGGTCACACTCTCTTTTCGTAAATATTTTTATTTGTGCGTGCCATTACATCGAAGGGATGTTAGTGCATTTCTACGGCTAATTGCCGACTCTGATTAGACCCAGTTGTGAGACAGGAAAAACCGCGTGTCCCGTGGTTTGTCCCAGCTTCGGTAACAGGCCGAGGTAAGTTCTATACGCAGCAACTCTCGGTTTGACTTATGTGTTCGTTTTATTTCATTGCTTATAGGCTTTATCGTGAGCTTCTAGCAAGAGCTATCGTTAATCCTAGACTTTAATCTTGGACCTATATCAAGAGTTATTTCTCGTTGGGTGCATCGCGAATTACGGCGTTGGAAGTTCCCTCCCTCGCCCCTCTACGCGGAAGCCGGCACGCTACAAAGCGTCGCTGCGACATTGCCGCAAAGACACCGACAAACGAATCGGACATCAAAGGAATAAATGTCGGAGCGTTATAATTTCTTTTCTTAGTTTTGAGCGATATTTCGCGGATTTAGTTTTTGATCCATTACTTTGATTTTGCCGCAGTTAAACTTGCAACTTATTGCGTAACTGCCGGTGTAATTTAAATATGATATAAGCAGACGAGCGTTGACGCGTGCAAATAACCGGAGATTGCATTCTTTTGTATTCTGTTGCATTAGTTACGATTTGAATTATTTTAATATAGTTTAATGCGAAGTTCGGATCCGACCAAGTTGAATATGTTGTAAACGTTTGTGTTCCCCCTATATATTATTTATTTGTGTATATTCTTTTATGATTGTTGTTTGTGACTAAGTAAATTGACGTGTTCTGGATGTAACGGGTTTTCTTAATTTTCACCTTGTCCCCCTTTCAAAAAAATTAAGTGGCGCCTATTTTCTTATGGGTTTTGGCCTTCGCGGTTTGGATTTGAACCCTCCCGTCCCACTGTAGCTGGCTGGCAACATTGGAGTAAAGTTTCGCTCCAATGTAAAACTTCTGCCTATCTACGCAGGTAGGTAGCACAATAGCACAACGTTTACTTTTAACGGTTGATTAAATTTAAGTAACGTTTGTGAAATTCACCATTAAATTTATAATTTCAGGTGTTGCCGCTCGCAGTTCACCTCGCCATCTCCTGCTCTCGTCATCCTGACCCGAACAATCCTTCATTCCAGGACACACGAGTCCTCCTTCTCTCCTGTGGCTCGTTAGCTTGAACAATTGAATCAAAACTTCCCATCTTGATTTATAATATAGAATTTACTTTCATATACTTTTGGTAAGTTTTATATATTTGCTCTCTCTGAACTTAATGATAATATTTATTTCAGATAATTTATATTTTGACGTTTATGAAATTTGTGATTGAATTTATATGGATTAAATGGATAATTAAGTTATTTTTCCTCCTTGATGGTCTTTATGTGCAGGAATCTAAAATTGGTAATCACTACAATATGTGACAACTTCGTTTCTTTTCTTGTGGTTACAGCAAATGAAACTTAATTGATTACACCTTGTATAGTGAGACAATATAGTGAATGAATGCCGGTTCTGCTCAACAATTTCCCTATTTCACAATACACCTACTTAAATGTCGAGGATTTTATATTTAATGTGATTGAATAAAAGTTAGGGGCGTTAAGGACCAAAGAAATTTTTTTTATCAGGGATTTGCTTATAGAAGTCTCCTCTCCTTTTTTTTCGACGCTCCTGATGTGGTGTCAAAAGCATGTTGTTAGAGCACCAATGATTGTAGTGAGAGATGATGGTGGCCTAAATATAAGGGCTTAATAGCGTTTGAAATTCTAGCAACGCTTGCACTGGAACGTATTTAGGTATGTACAGTCGCAGTCATAATTCATGACGTTTACAGAAAACTTGCAGAACATCGTGACCATTTCCTCCATCCTGATCCTCTCTCGTCTAACTCTCTGTGGGTTTTCATTCTATTATTTTTGTTATCATTTCATCTTTGCTTTTTTTTTTTTAAATTGTGACCATACCATTTCCTTTTCTTGCGCCTTTGTTACCTGCCAGTACTATGTCTTCATTCTTCAATCTGTTTCTTGGCTAACAATTTTTCAACCTTCCATAGGTTCTTTCCCAAATCCACCATCTTCCTCTTTTCTGATATTCTCCATGCAGTACCTCGTGAACTTTTTTTATGCAAATATCTTTCTCATTGTCTTCATATTTCTCTTTTTATTACAGCAATGTCGTCGGCGTGTAAGGTATGCCCACATCTCTAATTTTTTCATTTGCCCACGAATTCCCTAAGATCATAGAGATTGTCGAGGGAGGGGTTCTAATGCTATTTTGAAGAGAGACGACGGCAGTGTTCTCCTTTTCTGACGCCCTTATTTGTAACTTGCGGCTTTTGATTCATTTACTGTCCTTTTTTTTATTAATTATCGTCCATCATCTTCGGTCTTCTATTAACTTCACGCGATCTGGTTTATTTTTAATGTTTCAATTAATTTTCGATTTGAAATCGTTACAATTCATGACATACAACGTGTAAATCGATTTGTGTAACACAGTTTGCATGATGGGCAAGTCAAAAGAGGAAACATATTGTATTTTTTTCTTTCTTTCAACCCAACCCAACCCAATTTTACCCCAAGCTCAGAGCTTGTCGGGAAGGGGTAGTGGCTGGTAGTGGCTCCTTCGGCATTCGCCTTACAAACTGGGGAAACGCAGAAAACCCAGTTCAAAGGAGCCGGCATGAATCCGAAACACAATCCAACACAAGTACTCTATCTCTCACATAGAATACGAGGAGGGGGTTCAAACCCATACCTAATAGTTGCCTGGCCAAGCGTGAAGCCCCTTGCCAGCGGACTCAACCACTTGGCTAACAACTACCTTAAAACGTGATAATGACAAAGATTGCAATAAAACAGGGTGGGGGTGGTTATTGTATCTCTCCTACGTTTCAAAGAATTATTACATTAAGGTTACGACCCACGGGAAACACAAGTAATGTCTACAGCGTGTTTCAGAACCCATTGACTGTCGTCATTGCTGTTGTTGACAAGTTTATTTTGAAAATTTTAGCCCAAAGATTGTGGTTGTTATTTTCGAAGCTTGCTTCGGTTTGTTTTGTTTTTACAGCCCTTATTTAATTACTCTTTCAGCTTACGGTGTGATTCAACGTATTTCCTCCTCTGACTTGTTTATCATGCGAACTGTGACACAAATCGGTTTACACACTGTATGTTGAGGATTGAAAAAGCTGTGCAGTCATCTTTATTTAAATTATATGATGTATTGTTGTTATAAAACAGAAATAGGTGATCACTTTAGGCTCCCTTTTTCTCAAAACAGTGCGTTCAAAAAAAAAAAAACCGTTATCGAAGACCTGAGTATAAAGCGAAAGGACTGCATATTGACTATTCTTCGTAGGTGTTCTGTTCCATTTAGGCCCCATTTTACAATCGTCGGATAAGCATTATTCTTAGAATAACGTGACGTAGGTGTGACGTAGATATGGAAGGACATTAAACGATATTCGGCGAACAGTTATTCCGTCGTTATTCCACGATTGTAAAACTGGGCCTTAGTCTCCTTTGGTCATTTTATTATTGATACTTCGATTTTCCTTCGTTTTTGGTTCATCTTATTCTTCATGTGCCTCTTCCTCCTCGTCTCTTACTTCTTTTTCTTGTTCTTCATCTTCTGATTCTGCAGATCCAATATCGTTCTTTGCCTTTCATCCTTCTTTCCTTATTTTTATTTTTTTGAAATTGAAATTCTCCTTTTATTTTCTGCCAGTTTTTTCTATTTTTCTTTCGTTTTTGAATCACCTTATTTGTCATACATTTCTTCTACTTGTTCATCTTCTGTTTTTTAAGATCTCACTCGATGCCTGTTTCTTGGCACCCCATCTGGTACTTTGTCCTTTCATCTTTCTTTTCTTTTATTTTGTCGAATTATTTTCTGAATAACTTGAACGTTACGTCATTTACTTTCTCTTGGATTTTTAATTTTCTTACGCCCCGTTGGAGAAGCTTGAATTTTTTGTTTGTTTTTGGATCATCTTATCGATCATTCTTCTTCTCTTTAGTAGGGAATACACGATCCAACATGTCTTAACACATGTACGCACGTACATGTTCGCCGAACATCAACGTCAAATAGTACCATACTACACACGATCGAACATGTCTTAAGACATCATAGTCCAATTATCAACCAAGATGATGTTCGTAGAGTTATGTTTGGTGGCAGTGGCGTGCACCTAATAATAGCCGTCAGCTATCTGAAAGTGATAAAGCTGTAGTAAATCCCCAGTTTAATAGTTCCAATTGCAGGATCTGCCACCACACGTTGCCGGAAAGTTATTTATTAAAAATCATAAATTGGCAGTTTTGAGGTGCTGTGGAAAAGCTTATGCACGACGCCGACGTACTGCATTGAATAAGTCCGTGGCGAACATGTGCGTTTGGCAACCACACGGTCGAACATGTACGTGCAAACATCAACGCACGCACTTGTTTTCAGGAAAACCAGAAAACAAGTTCGACGGACTTTTTGTATGTGCGTACATGTTCGAAGCGTTTTTCGGGCCAACACACGCACGTTGATGTTCGGCGAACATGTACGCGCGTACATGTGTTAAGACATGTGGGATCGTGTATTTCCTGCTTTTAGATTAGACAACAATAGAACGTAAGAATGCAAACGTAAATATTTTTCCTTCTTTATAGATCTCGTTTAACAATTAATTTTTGAATGCAGACATTTCATTTCGTGTCACAACTTTTTATTCCGACGGTGTTTATAATTAAGCAACATAAAATATCTCAACTAATTGAAATTTAATCATATTTTTGCAATTACTTACCTATCTGTTAAAGGATCTGGCAAAGCGTTTATCGAAATTTCGATAAAAACATATTATCGTTTAGTAATAAAAATTTGTTTGATTTATTCTTCGTAAAGATATAAAATTACTCAAAAAAAAGGTCATTATTATCAGCACTAACTCTATCAAAACAACCAATTAAAAATTTCACTTTTTTTATTCAAACTTCCCCGTTCCAATCCGGCTCAAAGTTGAACACAAAGGATAATAAATTTTGCGAGGTGCTAAACATGTGGGTCACGCTTAATTTAAATCGAAAACTCCGCCATTCGGGCGGAATTTTTTCGCGCAAATGTCACGGCCAAATTGCATTTGTTAAATTGTCATTAGTGCGATGCCACCACGGGAAGTGCCTAATTTTAAGTGTTAAATTAACCGTAAAAAGTTGACTAAACGTTCTCGTAAAGCCGTAGCATAACGTGAAGGCCACTGCCCAAAAAAAAATGGCTGAACAATTAAGAGGATGTTGTCGAGTCCTAGTCCATTGCAGATCCTTTCTTCCTACGACATTAATTTTGTTTGCGACTGTACCTGCAATTTAAAAATATTATAAACCCAGTTGGAAAAGACTTTGCAAGGCTATCGCATAAATGTAATTTTTTTATCAATGACAGTGACAATTGGTATATCTTCTGCAATGCCTCTAAGTTAGAATTAAGGAATTACAAGCGTTTTGAAATGACTTTGGATGATGGTTTAAAAAAACGAAACCGGTTAAGTTCGGAATTTCTATACGAATCAAGTAGCTATTTACGCGATAAAAACGAAGGGCTCAAGTAACAGCCTTGCGGAATCGCAGAAAGTAAACGATTGATTATTTTGAAATAGTCGAGGGGGGCGAAGAATCCAGCAAACTTTACTGATGTGTTGAATCTTCATTATTATTATTATTATTTTTGTACTATAATCTGAAGTAATGAGGTGGACGAGGAAACTGGAAACGTCGGTATTGTACTGCGTTCAATTCAAAAACATTATCAAAGATGCACGTGGCGTTTAAGTGATCGAACAAACAAAGTAATTCGCGAAATTAATGAGGCCGCGATACAGCGCAACACTCACACTTAATTAATCAATCAGAAATAATGAGAGCGCACTTGTAAAGACTTTAATCTAAGCAGAAAAATCGCAATCTCGATTGCAGATGAAGAAGATAGCGAACTCATTTTTTCCCCGTTTCATTTCTGCGCTATCACACTCACAGGAAATCATCTAAAAATCGGCAACGCCGCCGCCATCGCTCTATATATATAAGCAACCCAACAACACGTTATCGCATTACCATGCCCGTGCGATGGTTGACGCTTGATTGATTGATTCCCAAAAAAATGAGGTACCTTTTCGTGTTGGTTTTAACCTTGGCCGCAGTTAACTGCGATTACTGGACGGAACGCGAAGAATTCATCAAGAACGAAGAGCTGAGGAGCCTCGGCAGCTCCGTGGTTCTAACATCCAGAGAAGAAATCGTCAACAGTTACCTGATGGACCTGAAGCTGCGCGAGTTCGACGAAGGCTTCGCGAACCCAAGCAAGTTCATCCCCGGAAGGCATTTATTCGACGGGCTGCAAGACCTGGAAGCCTCGAGGGTCTTCCAGTTCATCAAGTTGCTCCCGAAGGGAGGGATGTTGCACGGGCATGACACGGCCTTGGCCTCGGCAGAGTACGTCTTCAACTTGACCTTCAGTGAGAACCTGTACGCCTGCATCGTCAACGGAAGACTGATGTTCCGATTTTTCCAGGAGCCCGACCAATCATGCGAATGGCGCCCGATTCAAGCTTTCAGGAACGAGAGCGACGACTTTGATGAGTTCCTCAAGACCCAGATCACGTTGATCCGGCCTGACTTTAGAGAAGTCTACACAGATATCAACAAGGTATGGTCGGCTTTCATGGAGCTCTTCGGGACTGTGGATGGGCTCATATGTTACAAACCCGTCTTCCAACAGTATTTCTACCAGGCCTTGCAGGAGCTGTACGACGATAATGTTATGTACATCGAGCTGAGGAGCACCTTGCCTACCGTTTATGATCTCGAGGGGAACACGTATGGCCCCATTGAAGTCGCTGGGTTAATCAAGGAGGCGTCCGATAGGTTCGTCGCGGAGCATCCGAGTTTCCTGGGCGCCAAATTAATTTACGCCCCCGTGAGGAACGTTCCGGTTACGACGGTCGAGGAATACGTGGACACCGCCTTGGCTTTAAACGAGGTGTACCCGGATTTCTTGGCCGGCTTCGATTTGGTGGGGCAAGAAGACGTCGGGCGTCCCCTGGTTGATTTTATACCGCAGCTTCAACGGTTGGAAGGCCAGGTGAAGTTCTTCTTCCACGGGGGTGAGACCAACTGGTTCGGGACGTCGACCGACTTCAATTTGATCGACGCCATACTCCTCGGCACGTTGAGGATTGGGCACGGGTATGCCTTGCTGAAACACCCGGCCGTGATGCAGGTGGTTAAAGACAGGGGGATAGGGATCGAGATTTGCCCCATCTCCAACCAGGTCCTCAAGTTGGTGGACGACATAAGGAACCACCCGGGTAATCACTACGTGTCCAACGACTACCCGGTGGTGATTTGCAACGACGACCCCAGCTTCTGGGGCACGAAAGGATCCAGCTATGACTGGTACATGGCGTTCATGGGCATGGCCAGTAGGAGTGCAGATCTGAGATTTCTCAAGCAGCTGGCGATAAACTCGCTTCGGTACAGTGCTATCGAAGATAAGGAGGCTGCTTTGTCCTATTGGGAGCAGGAGTGGAATCATTTTATTGATAACGTCATGTTTCCGAGAGTTTTACGTGCTTTCGTGCTACAGATTGTATGATAAGGTAACGGAAATAAATGATAAATCTATTTTGGGTTTATTTGCTTTAGACTTTGTCGTTCGCAGAAAACAGAAAGGAATTTACCCAATTAAATAAAGTGCTCCCCCCCCTAAGGAAATTGTAGAAAGTTTCATTCATTTGTACCCATCAACCAAATCTCTTTCTTTTTTGGCTTAGGTATGAGTTAACCAAAAACTTCCCTCAGTTTTACACCAGTGAAGTTCTGGTGCCAACCAATTGAACAACCATATAGCAAATTTGGTAAAGGAAAAATTCCTTTTATTATGTCTGGCAACGTGCAGATTCAAGTACCTACGGCTAAAGCACCTAAGTGAGCCGTCTTCGGTAGATTGTGACGGATTATAAACGTAAACGTTGATGCGGAGTTAACTATAAAACAAAATTACGTGGAACTTTAAGGAGTCTCCTCCCGGTTTTACGGCATTGCGCGTTTTATGTATCACATTACGCCCTCCCACCCCCTCGCCCCGTTAGATACGTTGGGTGTCACTTTTAGGGGTGTCGTGAATTCTCGGTGGTAGTTTCGAGGAAGCTGCAGTTATTTTGGCAGATATCAAAAGCGAGCAAGCTTGCAGCCACTTACATATTTTACGGGTAGTTGGCGGTGCACGATTCTTTTGTCTTTTAAATAAACCAGGTTCAGTAAACAGATTACGAAACGCTTTACAATTATTTATACATTAATTATGTAACGCCTAACTTCCCTATGTTTTTGCTTTGCGATCTTCTGAGGTTATCATTATTAAAATAATTTACGTCATTCTGCTATCAGAACATACGTAATAGTTGTAGTTTGTACGAGGTGTCCGAAATGTGCTAGTAATATCTCGCGACAATTTTATTTATTCACTAAACACAAACTTTATTAACGCTCACTTTACACTTGTGTAAAACACAAGAGTTCTACCAAAACTGCTTTAAGAAGATGACAATTGCTATTATATACACATGAAGTACGATGTTAGTAAACAAGGTCAAGGTTTGCACAACTGGACACCTGCAATACGGTATTAGTAAACAAGGTTAAGGTTACACAGCTGGACTATTTACATACATAAAGAAAAGGATTCTTTGTTGTCGTAGATGTAACTTATTCCTCGATTAAAACGATAGAAAGACTAATAAATTAACAGTAAATAATAATAATTTATAGCAATTAATTCAAACAGTGTAGTATTTTTTTAATTAAATTAAATTGTAAAAATATTTCTCGAATCTACAAAATATGAAATTAAATTATCTATGAATGTCGAGGGAATTTTTTGAGTTTTGTTTCTGTTTCCGTGTTAAAACAATTATGAATATGGCAATTTAAAAAATAAATATACCGATTGTTTCCTGAAAACTTGAAAAAGCGCGGGATTTACAACGAGTGCATGTCGAAAACGTCACTAATTCAAAACCGGGACTTACTGAACCGTGTTATGTTGTGAAACCAAACTTGTAACGTTCACATTTTTCGCTGTCCGTTACATTATTTTTTTTACGTATTTTCTCGTTATTTTGCTCTTGAAATTCAAGTAAACACCGTTTCGTTCATTTAATTAATTTCGTATTTATGACTTTCACGCCTCTATCTCTCAGGATTTGTGTCTTAATTTCAGTTTGTAATGCGGATTTCGATTTTCTTCTTAAAGCTATTTGTTTTGTTTCGGAAATTAATCTGTAGATGTCGTACATGGTCCTTTAGTCGATTTTATTGATCGACGTGACGAATGCGGATATTGCGTGTAAAATCTTTGACGAGTTTCCGTCCTCCTCGATGATCGTGCGACTTGGGTGTGTGCTCGTACGCCATTGAGACGCGTGGTTTGCGTCTTCAAATTTTTGTGGTTTTGTGAAGCTGAACGGCTTTGAGATATTCCAGTTTGGCAAATATTTACGTCTCTAGTCTCGTACGCCCTACTGTGTCAATTTTGTCGTCTGTTTTTTGTCACAACTGCTATCGTTTCCGTTCAAGCACGTATCCGAGCATGTGTTGCGCAAAGTTCTCGCTCAGGAAAAAAAACAAACAGAAGATTAGTTTGTTTTGACTACCGAAATTGTGTTGAGTTACCGAAGCCGAAGATTAGTTTTTTTTTGACTCCCGAAATTGTGTTGAGTTACCGAGGCCGAAGCTTTCCTCCTATCGCACGAGTTTTTATGCGAAAATTCCTTGCTGTTTACGGCGTGTCTTTTGAAGATACTACCGAACAGGAGTTCCTTCTTTTATTTGACGTGGTTGTTCTTGGAAACAAATCCAGTATTACGGAGTCGTTTGAAGATATAATTCAACGGTGTCGTAAATGGAACCAAGGTCAAGTTATTACGGAGTCGTTTGAAGATAAGTTCAACGGAGTTCAATAGAGAATTTTTAAAAATTTTGTGCAAATCGGTCAATTTGTCAATCCTACTGCAATGTCAGGTCAAAAAGCGATCAAAAGGTGTCGCTATTTAAAATGTTCATTACTTTCACATCGCATTGGCGAATAACCTGGACAGATCGGTTTGGTTTGCAGTGGAGTTCTCGAGCTACGGTTCTGCTGACGAAGGCCCAACTAGGCCTGAAACAGCTGTACAGAGCCTGCTCGGGGAATCCGCTGCAATCAAAGCAAGACCGATTTGCACAAAATTTTTAGATAAAAGTAATCTTGGACGGTTGCAAAAATTATTGTTTAATTGTTTATTACGTTTGTTATTTGACAGGTAAAGTTATCAGTAATGCTGCAGTCTTACTGTTGCCTTTGATCCAACACTGTTCTCAATTTCCTTCCCATCAGCAGTTCCGCTGGTGTCTCTTTAGTACCTGCATGTACAGTCGTATGTTGATGGAAAAGCATTCTTTGAACTTGTAATTCGATATTTCCTTCATATAATTTAGTTAGAATTTTTTTTGTAGTCGGTACCATACGTTCAGCTTGTCCGTTACTGGATGGATGGTGGATGGTACGGCGATATCGTACTAAATTCAATTAAGTTTTTTTGTCGAGGAATTCGTGAAGCTCTTTCGAATTAACAGAACGCCCATTATCCGAGACAATAAGGTCTGGAATTCCCAACCTAACAAATATTTTTCTGAAATTCTTAATGACTTAATGACATAATGTCTACTTCAAACCATTTTGACATTGTGTCAACTACAATTAAATAAATTTTGTCTTTATAAGGACCTGCGAAATCTACGTGCAAGGTGAACCATGGATTTAATGGACTTTCTATGGACTGTCGCGGTGCTCTTGGTGGATTATTTGCATGGATCTGACATATCTCAGATTTCGCCACACATTCCACGATATCCTTATCTATATTAGGCCACCACACATAACTTTCATAGCTACGATTCCCGGATGATTTGCGTGTAGTAATTCCAAGAAACTTTTCCGTGTAACTTCAGGTGCTATTAATCGATTTCCCCAAAGTAAGCAGTCTTTATGTACTAATTTGTTTTGCAGTGAAATGGTCTATATTCTTCAGAAATTTCTGTACTCGGCCATTGATGCCAAGTCCAATAAAGAACTATCTTCAAAACTTCATCTTTCAGGGTATACATATTTCTGAATTTCCTTAACTGGAATAGGTTTGTTCTGAGATTCCAACAGTAGTATGTCTCCCGGAGGTACCACTTCATCATCATTTGAAAGTTGCGGCAATCGACTAAGACAATCAGCATTAGCATTCTCTTTCCCTTTTCTATATTCCAGAATGTAATTATAAGCACTCAAAATCAAACACCATCTTAACATTCTTGGTGACAAGACCGTCGGAATTGGCTTCTTTGGTGCTAATAGTCCTAAAAGAGGTCGATGATCTGTTGTAATTGTGAAATCTCTTCCAGCGACATATTGGTCAACAATGGCCAAAGCTTCTTTGTCTATTTGCGCGTAGTTTCTTTCGGATTTTCCCAACGTGCGAGACCAAAAAGCTATTGGTTTCTCTATGTCTTTGTTCCTGTGAGCTAATATTACACCAATTCCATACGGTGATGCATCGCAATTGACGACTAGTTCCTTGGTTTCTTATCATAATGCGTTAAAATAAAATCTGATCTCAGTAGATCTTTCAACTTGCAAAAAGCTTTTTCATGTAGTTCAGTCCATCGCCATGGTTTATTATCTAATAATCTGTGCAGTGGTTCGACTATACTCGATTTATTTTTTAGAAAACGATTGTAGAAGTTTACCATTCCTAAAAATGTAGTTCTTCTTTATTTGTGGGCCTCGGGGCTTCTTTAATTGCCTTGATATGTTCATCTGTAGGACGTACTCCTTCTTCTCCAATTACATATCCTAAATATCTGATATTCTTCAGTCCAATTTCGCATTTAGATTTTTTTAACGTAAGTCCTGTATCTCGTAATTTATCCAAGACTTGTCTTAAGTTACTGTCATGTTCTTCTTGATTTCTTCCGAAAACAATATGCCTTTGCTCCCGGAATTGAAGCTATTAATGAATCCATAATCCTCTGAAAAAGGCCTGGTGCAATTGAAATTCCAAAAGGAAGACGGTTCACTCGGAACAGTCCTTTATTGTGTATTAAGTGTAAGGATCTTGGCTGCCTCATCGTCAACACGAAGTTGTCGATAAGCTTGTGATAAATCCAGTTTCGAAAATATCGTAGCGGGTGTCAATAAGGTTATCATTTCCGTAATTGTTGGTAAAGGATATGAGTTCTTTTTTAATGCCTTATTCACCGTACTGCGGTAATCTCGACACAATCTTATTTTCCCATCGTACTTTCTTGAAATGACCGATGGTGTGGCCCATTCCGAATAATCAGTTGCTTCCAGAACTCCCTGTTGAACTAACTTCTCTAGTTCTTCTTCTACTGCTGGCTTAAGGGCGAAAGGAACTTGTCTGCTTTTCAAGAAAACAGGTGATGCATCTTCCTTCAACTCCAGCTTAATTGGATCATCGAAGAATTTGCCTAGGTTCTCTCCAAAAACTGTAGGGTACTGTTGAAATAATAGTAATGGTAAAGTGCGTGAGTCTTTATTGATGTTGCACACCCCGTTTATTTATCCAAACCAATTCCTTCCCAGCAGATCACAACCTCCACCATCCGAAACAACAACTTTTAAGTTTTTGTTTATTTTCTTGTATTGAACTTTAACAACAGACTCACCCAAAATGTTAACTTTTTGTTAAGACCATGTCTGTAAATTCCACGTCACTTTTTGTAATTTCCTTGATTTCATTCGAATTTTTTCCCAAGCCTCTTTTTTTATGTATGTAATAGTACATACTGCACCAGAATCCATCTCCATCAGAACTGGCATTCCATTCAGCTTAACATTCGCCATAATCTTTTCATTCTTCTCAACTGCCTGAATCGAATTAAGAGAATACAAATCACACTCGTCATCTTCAACCCAATTGCAGTTCTTTGATTTATTCGGTTTTTTATTTGTTGCTGTATTTGGTTCTTGTTTCCTTTCTTCATTTTTCTTTTTGAAACAAGCCTTTTGTATATGTCCTTTCTTGTTGCAGCAATGGCAGACAGCATCTCTGAATTTGCATTTTTTCCGTCATGTAATTTGTCACAATGATGACAGGGTTTTAATTTTCTTTGCTCTTTTCGCCCATTTTTTTGCTTATTAATCATTAATATTGAATTATCTGTCAAAGTTCTGACGTCTTCCACATTTTTCCGTGCGGTTTCAGCTGCAATAGCTAATTCCAATGCGCGCTCAAATGTAAGATTAGGTTCCGAAAACAGCTTTTTTTGTAATCCTTCGTCTGCTACACCACATACGATTCGATCTCTTAGCACGTTATTAACTTCAGTAAAATTGCAAAATTTACTAAGTTTACGAAGGTCTGCGACAAAATCTGCAATGGATTCACTTTTTCTTTGTATTCGCTTCGCTCTCGACGATTTGGTTTGGTGTTGGGTTGCTTTTAACTTCAATGTTCCTATTTCCATTAACTGAGACTGAGCTAAAGGAAATTATCGATACTGTGTCAGCCAAGAATTCAGCAGGCTTTGATAACGTGCTATGTTCTCTAATGAAACATGCCAAAGAGTATATCTGTACACCGCTAATGGATTTAATAAACCTCTCTTTCTTAGAAGGTAGATTCCAGGAACGTCTAAAAATAGCTACTGTCGTGCCAGTTCCGAAAAATAAAGAGAAAGTTAACTTATCCAATTGCCTTATTATCGGTATTTGCTAAAATTTATGAGAAGGCTTTCTATTTCAGACTAAATAACTACATACTTGCTAAACAAGACCATCTTGAAGGAGCTTTAGGAAAAACTGTTCCACGTCTGATGCAATTTTATCCCTTTATAACCACATTGTTAGAAGTCTTGAAGCGAAAAATGAAATTGCTTGCATATTCTTCGATCTCTTCAAGGCATTCGACGTTGTTGACCATGACCAGCTACTGCGCAAGCTGCATAAATATGGAATTAGAGGCCCAGCATATGAATGGCTTCGGACTTACCTAAGTGATAGACTCCGAAGGGTTTTAATTAGACATCACAGTGTATCCTACTTCTCACACTACGCTAGGAAAAACTTTGGGGTTCCACAAGGCAGCATCCTAGGCCCACTATTGTTTCTTATTTACATTAATGACTTCAACATCAACGATTCTCCAACAACTTTGACAATCTCGCCATCAATTTAAATACTGCAATGTCTAGCATGCATAAATACTGTGTGAACAACGGTCTCATTCTTAATCCAACCAAAGCCAAAATAATGACATTTACCACAAAAACTCGTGAAACCAGTTTGTTAGTCCGAATGGAAAGTAGGTACAAGTGTTTCACATCTCGATGGTACCAAATTTTTGGGCCTGTACTTGGACACGCGTCTGACCTGGAGTGACCACGTTAGCTACTTGTTAAAGAAACTTTCATCCACTTGCTTTGTAAAACGTCAACTGCGCCGACAAGTTAAGTTTAAGACTTCTTAAAATGTATTATATACCCGCGCTTGCTTGCTCCCACCGAATAATTTTTATACCCGCGCTTGCTTGCTCCCGCCGAATAATTTTTATAACCGCGCTTGCTTGCTCCCGCAGAATAAATTTCATGCAGAGAAAATTTCAATCTTGTTTCGTGCAAAATATTGATATCGAAACAATTATGAACATTGGAATTTGAAAAATAAATAGGTATGTATACCAATTGTTTCATATAAACTTGAAAAAAGGTGTTGACATGACAGTCGGAGGGTTTTTGACAGGTGCACGTTTCCAACTTAAAACGAGACTTCTACAGATCTCCAAGCACATAGCAAATAGGGTATAGTGCTGTTTCACTTTGTCATTTAAAAAGAAATATACTTCCTCATTTTATGTTTAAAATAACAACATACTTTTTTATTTTTTTCAAAACTTTCGTCCATTCGATTAGATATTCTCAAGTTTCTACGTCAACCTCTAAGAAAAAATAAAAATAGTTCAACGAACAAAAATAATTCCCCAAGTTTATACGTCTGAAAAAAAAATTTAACTCAAAGGCACGCCTTGTGAAAACAAATGATAATCGTCAAAATTTACAATCCGGAAACAAAATCTAAATTACAACCAATAGCTGGCGCATGTGAACGTTGAAGAATTTCTATAAGTTTTTTTTTTACATCGAATTTAAATTTACGAACTAATGACAGTCGTCAAAATTTACAATCCGGCAACAAAATTATAATTACAACCAATAGCAGGCGCGCGTGAACGCTGAAGAATTTAAATTTACGGAGTGGGAACTACAATTACAACCAATAGATGGCGCACGTCAAAATGTACGATTTGGAAATAGATTACAGTTACTACCACTAGATGGCGCAACTCTAAAATGCACATCTACTCAAAATAAGAGAAAATCAATGTCAGTTGTAAAGACCGCAGCGGACAAATTTAAAGAAAAGTTAGTAGCGTTAAATGAGGTTTCATTGGTAACTAGTGGAGGGCCTATCGATAGTGCTTAGAATCGATAGTGCTATCGATAGTATTTACTATTTAAATACTATCGATAACACTATCGATACTAAACACTATCGATTGACCCATCACTACTCTCTCTCTCGGGTTATGTTTTTTTTTTTAATTACAATCTCGAAAGTGGGAATTTGCAAAATTTCATGAAAACTTGAAGAAACAAAAACTAATGCCTTGTTGTGAAAACAAGTGATAATCGTCAAGTGATAGATGGCGAAAGTCCAAATGTACGATCTGGAAATTAAATTCATTTATCTGTGAACATTGTTTTTTATATCGAATTTAAATTTACGAACTCTAAATTACAATTACAACCAATAGATGGCGCCGTCAAAATGTAAGATCTGGAAACAGAATTGCAGTAATAACCACTAGATGGCGCATGTCTAAAATGCGTATTTAAAATAAGAAAAAATTAACTCATTTTAAGTTGTAAAGACCGAAGCGGACAAATTTACAGAAAAGTTAGTAATTAAGATACGCTAAAATAAATAAGTCATCAGCAAATCTTTGATCGCAAGAAATAAAAACTTACGCCCTCGCACGCGGAGGTAACGGGTCGAAATTGAACCAACTGGCGCCTTAAAGGTATGCAATTTCGATTACTCCTGTGATCTAAATGATTTATATCGAAAAGTTGAACGACTAACCCGCCGGAGAGCAGCATCTCCCGGGAGAATTTATTGAAGAGGGGGAAATTTTGAAATTATAAACAAAATGGTCTAGGGGAGAGAAAAGCTCAAAAATTTATTGAATTAAAGTTCATTAATTTTAAACTTGAGTTAAATTCAATCGCGATCCCTTTTTACGCGGGAGTTTTCATTTTAATTTGGTGTCCTCGAAAGAAATTAATGATAAATAATTAAGCATTATAGGGTCCGGAATTCCCTTAAACTCCGGTGGTGGGTTTTTCCTAAATTTTCACAATTTTATTTTGGTTAACATGCTTAGTTAAATTTTCTCTAAAATTACGCTACCAAAGTAAGAAGGGTTAAAAACGGGGAAAGTCTTCAACTTTCATATCAGACCCTTCCTACAGGACGTTGAAAGAATTTTATGAGTTTTGTTTTTTATATCGAATTTAAATTGATCGACTCCTAATTACAATTACAACCAATAGATGGCGCACGTCATAATGTAAGATCTGGAAAGAGAATTGCAGTTACAACCACCAGATGGCGCATGTCAAAAATGCATTACTTCAAATAAGATGCAGTTAACTCATTGTCAAAATGGGGTTTCATTATAAATACCTATTTTTTAAATTAAATTAAATTTAGTTCCAAAAACGTTTCACGAATCTCCATCATCAAATTAAATTCACTTACCTCTGAACGTTGGGGAGTTTTGTTTTGTTTTGTTTTTCTTATCGAAACAATCGCGAAAGTGGAAATTCGCAAAACTTCATGAAAACCCGAAAAAACAAAAACAGTTAATATTCAACGGCGCAGCGCGCCTTGTTGCGAAAACAAATGACGATCGACAAAATTTACGATCCGGAAACGAAATTACAATTACAACCAATAGATGGCGCGTGCCTAAGATGCACGCTTAAAATAAGAGAGGAAGTTAAAAGATCCAATGATGGAAACCCTATTCAATACTAAATGATTATAAAATATTTTCCAGCGAGAGGATGAGGGGGAGGGGGGAGTGAAATAAATGAAAAATAATTATTTACCAGTTATAATAAAACAGATTTTATTTGAGATATAAGTATTTTCTAAACAACGCTTACACAATCCCTATCATTAAAAAGGTATAGGTAAAAATATTGGGTGAACTACATTGTGATGTCTATTCTCGTGGCTCCGCCGTCTCTCATCGATCGACCTAGTGATAATAAATACTCAAAGGCACGGTTTACAACTTATAAGTTCCGATAGACGCCTCGGTCCCTCCTTCACGCCCCCCTCGAACGAAACACTGTGCGGTTAGAACGCGTCCCCCTTCCTCTTCTCCGAAAACTGATATGGTTGAGGCTCGATCCGCGCCGGTAATTCAGGGCGCCGCGGTCCGGTGCACCCGGTGCAAGATTACTTCCCCCGTGCTCGAGGTGGGGTTCGATGGTATGGGGAGGCAACGGCATTTGAGTATCCACTGGACGGAGACCGTCAGCAACCGGTCGGATTCCCATTTGGCGGTGGACGTTTCGTCCGACCAGACGTCTTCGCCGGATTCCAGGTATTCCGGTAGCAGCTCGTTGGCGTTCTCTGACACTTGGGTTC
This sequence comes from Dorcus hopei, assembly GCA_033060865.1. Taxonomy (NCBI): domain Eukaryota; kingdom Metazoa; phylum Arthropoda; class Insecta; order Coleoptera; family Lucanidae; genus Dorcus; species Dorcus hopei. Next base: position 74,176,270 of record CM065425.1, read on the forward strand.
CCTCACAGAGGAAGTCCACTTTGACCGTCGTGCTCAGGATCGGATCGCAGACGATGCCCGGAACCGGACATATGCCGCAGTACTTCGGCCGGAAACGCTTTCGGCTTTTGCACGGACCGAAGCGTAAATACACCGCAGAACTTAGGCGGTGCGTTGCTTTACATTCGTGTCCTCTCTAGAAAAAAAAAATAATTATTTAATCAAATATTTTAACTCTAGTACCTAACGAACGAATTCCAATTAAGTTTAAGCCCCCCACTCACCGCCTGCGACTGTTTAATAGAAACTGTTCTGTTGGTTAGGCAACCATATTTACACAGTTGTAACGTCTATATAAAACTGGATGCATAGGGGAAATTGGCTCTACTGTCGTTTTATGTGGAATGCAATTATGTTTAATGTGAAAACACGATAAGATGTTTTGTTTTTCTTCGATATAATTAGATAGTCAGAAAAATACGCAATAAAAGAAAGGCAAATAACTGCGTGTAGATAAATTTAAGTGCCCCAAAGCAACAAGACTAACAAAGCATTAAATAAAACTCAACCGTTCATAAAATTCCCGTACGTAAAAAGGGTCCGCGACGTTAAGTTTTATCGCGAGCCCTAATTGGATCCACCAGTGCCCCGACGGCCGTCAATAAAACCCGAACGAAAGCAGAAAAAAGAGAGACAAATGCTTCGAAGGACGTAAACTTTCCGATCGTTCTCACCCTCAAATGATGCTGCTGACTTTTTCGATAGAGCAGGTTGGGGCGGTCGTCTTCGCACCGCCTGATCTGGCAGATCCTCGTCTCCGTTTCGGGCTCGCAGCGCGCGTTTATGTTGGACCGGCGGGTCGACAGGCCGCCGCCGCAATCGCTGCTGCAAATTGACCATCTGGAGAACGCAGGTTGACAAGATGGGGGTTGTTCTACTGGAAGAAAAAAGTTAAGTAGGTAATAGAACACTTGCGGCGGCACTCGGGTTAAAATTAGTTTCGGTGAAAGTGACGGAGTGGCGCTTATGTGGGACGAGCCAATCGGATATGGTCGAACGGATTCTTTTTATATTCTACTAGCGTAGCCGTGGCCGTTCTGGTTCAATATTCTTATGGAGAATTAACATTATGTATCAAATGACTTTTGCTCTGCTAGATGCTGTCTATTATCTATAAACTGCTACCAGTCATAATGTGATCCACAAGAAATTTAGCCGCGATCCAATGAGAGTGTTTCAGTACTACACGAACCGAGGTCTAAACAGATTAGTGTGAAGACTCACCGTTTTAGGAGTTTTTCTCGACACACGGACCGAGGTCGAAAAGAAATCAATCCATAACCAAACCAATGAGTGTTCAGTTTCGTACCTAGTCGGACCGAAGTTTAAACGAACGAATTCTTCTCAATACACGAACCGAAGTCGAAAAGAAATCGACCCCATAATTAAGCCAATGAGATTACAATTTCGCACCTAGTCGGACCGAGGTCTAAACGAACGAGTTTTTCTCAATACGCGGATCGAGGTCGAAAAGAAGTAACTCCGACTAATTACGATCAAAATGTGCAGCGCACACGTGTTTCAAAACGGATGCAAGTGTTTTCACGGTCAGGTTCGAGCGCGTTACGTCACATTTGGTTTATAATTCAATTTCTTAAACTATTTTATTCTTTTCTCTTATAGCTAGACCAATTAAAAACTTATTTGTTTCATAAATGGACTTTTTAAAAATTGACTTTAATCAATATATTTCATAATATTTAGAAGTTCTCTTTAATTATCTTTATCCCAGTAAATGTTAATAAGTCTGTGAATTGTCGGCAAATATTAATTTCCCTGTTCCGCTAAGAGAATGAAGGTCTGCAATTGTTATAAGATTAGGCGCAGCGTGTAATTATAAGTACTGGAAACTAGCGTCGCCCGGAGTAAATTGTTTCGCACCCCGGGATTGAAACGCACCCGCTCCCTTAATTACAGCGAACGAAACTAATACGATGCGCCATCCGACGAGTTCAAGTAAACGTCACCTTTTTAATCCCCCGAGCGATCGCCGAAGTGCAGACGGCCTTGCACCACTCGGCGACGACGACGAAACTAATTACTCTTCGCGAACTTCTTTGCAGCATTTTAATGACCCCATTAACTGAACCCCGCTCGTCTTCATCAAATTTGTTTTCCCGTGTTTGCGAAAGTCACTAATGGCGACGGAAGTAAGCTTTTTTTTGTACCTGCTTGTCCGTCACACATCCATTCTCTGCAGCATTGTCCGGGGACGTCCACCAGCCTGGGATGTCTGCACGTGCCCTTTGGGGAGATGTGTTCTTGAGGGCAGAGGGATGAGCACCCGTACGTACCATTCTGAAATTTCAAATCGATCACTATAAGTTCCTTGGTTTGATTTAAATTAATAATTTAAAACTACTCGAACCGAGGACTAAACAAATCGGATGGTTTTAATAGCCCATGAAAGAGTTTTTCTAAATACACGGACCGAGGTCGAAAATCAATCCATAACTAACCCAATGAGAGTCTAGTTTCTAGTCGGACCGAGGTCTAAACAAACCGGACTGTTTTAAAAGCCCGTGAACGAGTTTCTCTCGATGAACGGACCGAGGTCGAAATGAAATCAATCCGTAACTAAACCAATGAGAGTGTCTAGTTGGACCGAGCTTTTCTAAATACACGGACCGAGGTCGAAAATAAATCAACCCATAACTAAACCAATAAAAGTCCAGTTTCATATCTAGTCGGACCCAAGGTTCCTAAAGTACCTACATAGGTTGCCTCATAACTTTGAGCCAATGACGGACAAGCGCGGTAAGCGTCACCCAGACGGCTCATTTAAGTACCATATCTGTTCACGATCTACTTTCGACGATTAAGCCATGTTTAAGGTTTGTAAACATTCACATTTATCTTCTAAATTTCGGCCAATTACTGCAAAGCGCAGGAATGGCATTTACTCCGTATTTGAAATTCGTATTTTAATATATTTAGTTTTCTGCAATATGTCTTGATAATTTTAGAATTCAATTTTCAAGTTAATAAAAATTAATCGATAGTTTTCATCAATTATTTTTCCTGCGTCCGTTTTTAATACGAGATGTTTTAACATTTTCGATAAATTGCTGTGAATGAGCTAAATTTTTATTATTCCTTTACATAGCCATTTCGATTGTCACCGAATGGCTTAAATAATGCTAGAAATACATTTGCGGATGCATAAAATACATTTTTTTTTGTTATGTCTGATTTTATGTTAAAAAAGCAAAACGCTCAACATGAACACATTTGATTAATCAAAAAAGATGTTAATATCAATGTTAAGCCTAAAGTAATATAATGTATAATATTCTGTGTAATTCGGTTACAACATACAAGTTGACAAACACGTCGTAAATAATTGTAAACGAATTTAGAAACAGGTAAGTGAATGTTGCTTTTCAAACTGGGCACGCTTGGTGACGCGTCAATATGGCGATTCCCCCACTAGACTACTACTTACCAGGCAACCTGTAAATCTACAAACCTTAAGTCGGACCGAGGTTTAAACAGATCGAACGAGTTTTTCTCGGTGCACGGACCGAGGTCGAAATGAAATCAATCCGTAACTAAACCAATGAAAGTGCCTAGTCGGACTGACAACGAGTTTTTCTATATACACGGACCGTGGTCGAAAAGAAATCAACCCATAACTAACCCAATGAGAGTCCAGTGTCATATCTAGTCGGACCGAGGTCTAAATCTGCGCAAAATGATTTCTCAAAAAGAACTTCCCACAAAAACTAATTTAATTGAGATTAATAACGAGAGTGATATACTGCCCCCGTCCCACCTCCCCCCAGTTCGCTTTCTTAATTGACAGAAAAATGTAAGGTCGAGGGCGACGTATAAATTCGCGTCGGCTGTATCTCGCTGGAAGTTTCCGGAACTTTTTAAACGCGTTCCGGAGCGGCATCCGGCGAAGTTTTAAGTACCGGAGTTCATCGGCACGTCAACGGGGGACTATTATATTTAAAGTTTGTGTCTCGGGGAGTTTTATTTTTCATAAAAGGACGCCTGCGTATCGGCTGCGGCGCCGAGTTAAATGTTTCATGTGTTTCTTTTCGAGCAGTTCGATTTATGCGAGGGTTGGACGGTGAATTTTAAACACTATGTGTATCGGGCACCACTCGGAAGTTGTGCCCTGAATGGATTAACTAGAAGAATTTTTAATGCTTTTTCGTTCTGCAACCCTCACAACATAAAAAGACTCCTTTACGTGGTAGCACTTTTGTTTTGTTTTCAGAAACTTTGTAAAAAAAAAGTCGTCATTGTAAGCATATACTTTAAGTATTTAATTTAACAGAAACTGTAGAGACTTTTTTAGAGCTTGGCGGTGGTTATTAAATTTACGCGATGTGGCTACAGTGATTGGTCCATAGTTTCTCCCCAATAACCCAATCACGACGTTAAGCGCTCCACGACGCACGACGACTGACCCGATACGCTCCTCTACGCACAACGACTGGCGATATAAATAGTACCGCATTGATCGATTGCACATCAGTCTTAGACCAACAACAGGAAGCAGCGGGGCCCTAAAAACCTCCTTGTAATAATCCCTGTGCAGGATTAAGGCCGCGGAAGGCTTCAAATTAAGCTTTCATTAACTTTTTCTTGGATATTACACAAACTATTATAATGAGGGAGTAGAAACGGCAGTGTTGCCTCCGTCAAACACAATATCACCGACGCAGATTATTTGCCTTTGATATTGTCCCAGGAGTAAGCAAACACCCGGAGGCGGCAGCGGTCTTGTTTACACGAGGACATTAAAATTCATCAAATACGATGCTTTCCTACGAATCATTCGCCCGCTCGCTCGAGTGAGCCTCTCGACTGCTTCGGGCGCCAAAAAAAAAAACGCACGTTTTTATTCGACGTCGGGGTACGGTTGGAGATATCGTCGAAAAATAACAGGGAAACGGCGTTCGGGCTCGGGACAAATCGATGTCCTCGACGTAACCGAGCTGGCTGAAGTGGTGACCACGATTTTAGGTTGCCAAGCCGCAAAGCCGCCGGCAACGCCGCACCTGACCTGTCACGGAGGATGTTTACGACGCTACCATCTGCCGCCGAACTTTACTTATGGGAACAATATTAAACCTTTAGAGCGTATTAAATTCGACTTAAAACTCGCAGCGGTTGTAAGTTAGTCGCCGTGTGTTATTTACGTGTCCCATTCTTACCCCCGTGCTCTGATATTACTCTGCTAGAGATCAACGGTGTAAAATAACGATGGGGCAGTACTTTCAGTTTTGCTGGTGGCCTATATACCAGAACGTAATAATTGCTACATTAATTAATACCGATTTTTTTTGGTGAAATTAAAAGAAAAGTAAAATTCGTTCCTTTGTTGAATCTGACAGAATTCTTTATAGTAAAATAACTACCGTCATCTACAAAGTGAAATGAAAAAGGCGAGAACGAGCCTCCTCTCCCTCCCCCCCACCTCGCCCGATTTACGACCTCTCCCCTCCGGCAGTAAAAAAAAAGGAATTCGCATTCGTTTCTCGCAGAATTTATTCGAAAGTTCTCTTTATGCTCCAGAACAATGGCAAAAAATAAATTCAAAAAAAATTTACATCAACGTGGGGTCTTAATAGCATCTCCGCCGAGAAATTTAATGCCGCCCCGTTTTTTTTTTCTTTTTTTCTCCTGCGTCCGGAATTAAAAGCAGCACTTACGACGGGGGGACGAGGTGAAAACTATTCTCTTCTTCTTACCTACCTGGCAGGCGCACTGCGTCCTGCAGTCGAGCGAAAACGTTTCCCCGTGCTCGTAGGTCCTGTTGTAGACGATGCAGGGCACGCCGCTCGATTCTGAAACAATAAGCGGCGAATTACGTCGTAAAATACTTTTATTACGCCGGATAATTCGTCAGGCAAGGAGGAATTCTTTCCGGGTTTTCATAAAAAAAAGATTAGCGCGCCTGGCTTATCTCGCCTTTATTAGCTTAGGTGTGAAGTTATCGAGATGGGCCAGGGCAAATTTTAATTGAAAAATCTCGCGTGGGCGTAGTTACTTCTGAGGTGGTTTAATATGTTCACTTTTCCGCTTGCAAGATTTTATTAAAAAAAAGCTCCATCACTTTATCGAAGCGTTGAAAGTAGGTTGGGCAGTGACTACTGTGTTTATTAATTCTACAAGTTCTACAAGTTTTAATTTAAAACAGTTTGTAAATTCGATAATGCCTCCTGTTAAACGTAACTCAGTTCTTTTCAATAATAAACGAAACTTCAAAAACGTCTGATTCAATTCATTCAACTTTCTTCCCTTCCTTATTGTGAATTTGTGTCGAGATATGATGTGGGTCACAAGAAATTCAATTGCGATCCAATGAGAGCGTTTCAGTACTACTCGAACCGAGGTCTAAACAGATCAGTTTGAAGACGCACCGTTTTAGGAGCTTTTCTCGACACACGGACCGAGGTTGAAAAGAAATCAATCCATAACCAAACCAATGAGAGTCCAGTCGGACCGAGGTCTAAACGAACGAGTTGTCACGCGTCGGGCGGCGAATGTCGCCGATGCGCGGAATTCTTCTGTGGGAGGCGCTTGCGTTTGCGGACGCCGTCCTTGTGATTTCCGATTGGCCGGTGTGTCGGATATCCGGGAATCGTGAGAGCGTCTCGGAATCCCTTTCCGGTCAACGGCTACAGGTTCTGTAGCTCGGCTAGCTCGACCGGAGGACTAGGAGTGGTTAGTGAGAGTGTGGTGAACACGGAAAGAAAGCTGGTTGTCCAGGAGTAAAAGAATACCTATTTACAAGTAATATAGGACCGGCGGTCAAGAGTGGTGGCTGATATGCCGGAGTGTAACAACACAGTCGGGCCACGGGCTTGGTGGCGGTAGGTAGGCCGGGGCGGCAACGTAGACCCTGGTGCCGGCGGCGGTTAGGATATAGGCTGGCGGATGCCGGGCAAAACAACCGGCCGAGCCGAGTAGTTTACCGTGGCCAGGAAAACCCTGGGCCTAGCGGTAAGCCAGGTTAGGAAGTCGATGGGGGCGAGCTCAATCTGCCTACTCCGCTCCAGAGGTTGTTACGGTGGACCGTTCGGATTTGACCACTGCTTGAACCGAGGGCCCTTTTATAGGGTTAAAATTAATCCGTTCCAAGAAAGGCCCTCGCTTCCGACGTCATAATCCACTTAGCGCTAATGACAAAACACAAAAAACGGTGTATCTTTCTTCTATCAATCGCGAGCTATGTTTTTGATTATGCAGGCAGATAGAGGGATAAAAGATCTTTAATTTGATCCGTGACAGGCCGGGTTTTATCCGGCGGAAATGTGAGAAAAATGGCTCGGAAGTGTGGAAGCACTTCCGGCGGTATAGCTTTTTTTCCAGCGGTACGAATGGGCTGAATTTTTGTATAGATGTTGTGTAAGGCACGTTAAAGCTTGTGACAATGTTTGAAAAGAATCGTACCGTGGGAAGTGTGTAAAAAAATGTTGAACTTGAATGGCGGCCTGTAATTGGCCTGTAATTGGCTTTTTTCCAGCGGTACAAATGGGCAGAATTTTTGTATAGATGTTGTCTAAGGCACGCTAAAGCTCGTGACAAAGTTTGAAAAGAATCGTACCGTGGAAAGTGTGTAAAAAAAATGTTGAACTTGAATGGCGGCCTGTGATTGGCCGGGCGGGTCGCTCGTTCTCAGAACTGCGAACGGCACATGATGCAGCGTGGCTATGTGTTTTTGTGCTACAACTTATGCTTAAAACTAAAAAATTAACATAACACATAATAAAACATGCGAAAATGAAAAAAGAAAACATTTAATCACGCGCAAATCGCGTTTAAAGTCGCGGATTACGTGTTGGTGACATAGTTTGAAGACGCACCGTTTTAGGAGTTTTTCTCAACACACGGACCGAGGTCGAAAAGAAATCAATCCAGAACCAAACCAATGAGAATTCGGTTTCGTACCAAGTCGGACCGAGGTCTAAACGAACGAGATCTTCTCAATACACGGACTCAATCCATAACTAAGTTTACATTTTCACACCTAGTCGGACCGAGGTCTAAACGAACGAGTTTTTCTCAATCCGCGACAGAGGTCGAAAAGAAATCAATAACATTTGTTGAAACGAACAATCCAGTGCGCGAAACGCGTGAAGTAAGTACTTTAACCCTTTGTCTACCAGTACTGATATGTCACTAGAGTCTCTATTATACCAGCGGTACTTGTAGATACCTTACATTTCAAGCTTTAAACCCTCTTTATGCTAATGTTTTATGCAGAGTACTGTTTTGCCTATGAATTTTCTATATTGGCAACATTTTTCGCGCTGTTTTAATAATTTCTTACAAGAGTAGCTTATGATTTATGCATACGTACATCTTCCTCTTGCAAGTGTTGGTATTTAAGAGGTTTTTAAATGCTGGTACTTTCAAGTACCATTAGTAGACATTAGTGTTATTTTTGTTAATGTTAAACAATTAGTTAAATCATTTTTGAGACATTCTTCGACGGGTTTCCGAAGCCAATGGAAAACGAACCTATTTTAAAATATTTGACACATAAATCAAGAAAGGATTTACATAAGTTTGCTTCGTACTTGTGCCTCCTGCTCAGTTATTCATTGCGATATGTTTTTATTTTCCGCCGAGTTTAAATCTTTCGCGAATAGTTTCGCCTCCTCTCATCCAATAAAAGTTGGTTTAATAAAACTACGGAGATGAAATTATGACGCCGGAAACGTGTGACAGCGAGCGGCACGGGACGTCGCCTCGGAGTTCCAGAACTTTCGCGTTTACTTCATCTTATAAAAGCGATTTAACACACTGCAGACTTCCAAAATGTAACGTGAATGAAACTGAACACTGCATAAACGTGAGAAAAGTTACTTTGATAAGATGTTTATGATGATTTGCTTAACACTCTATTTAGTACTAGATCTAAACAAATCAGTTTGACACCGCACTGTTTTAAGAACCACTGGCCGAGCTCGAAAAGAAATTAGTCGATAATTATATAAATAAGTCCAATTTGTGTTTAGTCGGACCGAGGTCTAAACGAACGAGTTTTTAGCAATACACGGACCGAAGTTGAAAAGAAATCAATCCACACATAAACCAATGAGAGTCTAGTTTCGTACCTAATCAGACCGAGGTCTAAACGAGCGAGATTTTCTCAATACACGGACCGAGGTCGTATCACTTCGCGAAACGCATTTTAACTCGATCTAAAGTTGTTTTCTGTTCCTTTTAATTAGTGTTTTTTGTTTATTATAATTAAATTTTCTTATAATTTCAAAGTAGGTTTGTATGTAAATCATGAAAGCGTGTTTAAATTATCAACGATTATGACTGCCGATTGGTTTGTACAAATTTGACTTCGTCTTTCTTTCGGTGGCGTAATTATGTCAGCGATCGAAACGAAATTCCTTTTTCCAGCGAAGAATCTCGGAGCAGTGATTGAGATATACGCGAGGAAAAAGTTTCCGATATCGCCGAGCCCTCGACGTAACGTTTTTATCTCCTCGTCCTTATTGAATTTAAAGCAGATAAAGAGAGAGCGGCCAAAAAACGAGCGTCCCGAATTCGTCGGCGAGATATTTCGGGTTATGATTTTTCATAACTCCGAAATGCCGAGGCGGAACGCTTCCTTGCAGCCCTTTGTTATTCTCGTTACCAGTGCGTCAGTCTTTCCAGGGTAAATATTGACTGCCACGCTACATCAAAAGCGAACCGGATCTTAAATAAATAGTGTGCACGTCGGGGAATAACTTCAATGGCTTTAATTTTAATAATATCCCGTCGCCGTTATTATTTTCGAGATTGAACTAGACGGATGCTTTCAAATTTGAAAAGAATCTTCATCTTTGTTGCTGCTTTTGGAGGGGTAAGAGTTTTTGGTTGGAAAATGTTCTGCGCCGTAGTAATCCGGAATTAAACGAATAGTTTCCAAAGGACGAAGGACGACCGAAATAAATCGAATCCACTTGACGGTCGTAATTCGCCGATTGTGAACAAATCCGCGCGGCAACATAAACGCCGAAATCCTCCCCCGACGAGGGCGAATAAAATTGAAATTCCATCTAGCCGGCTTAGCAGAATGTAGATTTTTGCAGGAAATACGGAGAGCGCGCGTAACTGCCGCGGTGATAAACTCGTCTGTCAGATTACTTTGATCCTTAGATTAGCAGTAATTGTTATGCTTCCGACTCAAATGGCGCGCAAAAGGATCCGTCTTGTTAACGCTCCGGAGCTGAATAGTTTTCTTCTTCTTCTGGCCCCTAAACGAGCGAGCATTTGAGCGGGATTGTGAATTTTTTCGTACTTACGCTACGGGTTAAATTTTTACAAATTTAATGATACGGGAATCACCATTAGGGTGCGGAAAGTTTCGACGTTTTACAAACTCTTTTTGATCGTCGAACTTTTATTAAAACTTAAATCGTCACCCCTGAACATTTTAGAATAGGCAACCCATTAATCAAATCTGAAATAACCTCTTGTTTCCATTATGTATTAAAAGCACACGAAAGTAGAATGTGTTGCCTACTTTCTAATTTTAACGAGTCACGATTTAAAAAGCTGCGAGATTTATTTTAGGTTCGTATTAAATAAGTACGACGTTTTAATTATCTTCAAACAAGTAGAGGACAGAAACGAGGTGAATTCGTTCGAAAAAGGGGGATTAGAAACAGTAATAACGATCCTCTGCATCGGCCCCCGCAAGTATGAATAAATGATGAGTCGCCGCGATAACGAAACGCAATGCCCTACAAACTTTTAAGGCATTCATTCAGGCTCACGGGAATGCCATTATAAAAGCCTGCCGTGTCGGTTATCTTCAAGGTAATCTCAGTCGTCATTGCTCGACATCGGCGTGACGTTACGTTAATGCTTCAAGCATTTATATGGAAGGAAACGCAGGCCTGATACGCACCAGCGCGTTGAATATATCGAGCAAGCTAAAAGAAACTATCCTCGCTGCTTTACAGATTTGAAAAGCAAATATTAAACAATTATTGAAATTACCGAGTCGATGGAAAACGAATTATGTCAAGATATGACGCGGTCCAAAAAATTTCAATCGTGGTCCTACTACTCGAACCGAGGTCTAAACAGATCAGTTTGAAGCCACATTATTTAAAGAGCATAAATGAACGAGTTTTTCTCGACGCACGGACCGAGGTCGAAATGAAATCAATCCATAACTAAACCAATGAGAGCCCTAGTCGGACCGAGGTCTAAATGAATGAGTTGTTACCCCGGCACCTTTCGAGCCGGGAAAATTGTTTTTCTTCCCTTATATTCAATGGAAATAAACCAATTCACAAGTACGGTCACCGCGCTAACTAAACATTTTGTATACCTGAGCATTTTCTTCAAAACCATGAGACAAATAAACATTCCGTGAAGAGACCACCACGCCTAGACGTTTTAACCTACGACGATTGGTCGAGGACGATCAGAGAGGAGTAACAGGCTCCGGACGAGAAAAAGCATAAAAGAAGCCCCAAAATCGGCGGAAGAGAGCATTCTTCGTTGCCAGGGAACCCGCGCCGGTACGCTCCAGAAGCAAGGTGTAGAGTTTTGTGTGTGAAATATACCGTGAGTTTATTTTATTGTCTATAACATTTTCGTTACTTGTTATTTGTATTGTCATTGTAAGGTTTGATCGTCTTAGGGCCCAGTTTTGTCCCTTTAAACGCGATGTATGTATCGTTTCGTCATATCTGATCGGTTGTAATTTTCTTTTGCCTTATTTAATCAATTGCCGACTATTCTTCGGCTCCTGGCTTGTTGTGGTAAACCGTGATTTCTGGCAAAGTCTCTTCTGCCATACTCTGCTAGGGGTAGAAGTGTAGGAATATAGAAATTACTGTTACAGGTTAATTTCATCGCAGCGAGTACGCGACGCATTTGTAGCGAGCTGGCAACGTCCCTTGTATGTATACGTTGTCCGAATATCCGACAACATTGTTAACTCGTGCCGGAAGACGTCTATTGGCTCTTTTATTCAAAACTTTTGCCGTCATAATCATGCTATTGGCTACCGCTTATGACGTAGTGGTATTTCGGCGTCCTTCCGCTTTACGCTGGCGCCTTTGTTCAGTTCTCATTACGCTCCCTTGGTGTACAGTTGCGTGGTATTGTGATAACGAAATTCTTGCTCTTAAAGTGAGGAGAATTTAGCAACGGCTCTGCCGGAATAGAATTCACACCACCGAGCGAGTTTTGGGGTATTTTCAGCCCCATCCCAAGCTTGGGATTCCCACAAATCTCAGGTAAAGTTATTGAGCAAATTGGCTGACGCCATTATGGACGCTAACGAATCTGTTCTCTTTCTTATATTCAGGCTTTTAGTTCAAGTATTAGTTCTACTCCTAGAATCAGCTTTAGTTTCACCGAGCTGTTTCGGGTTGGACTCAAGTCGAGTCGATTCCCTCCTCGAGCGTATTTTCTCTACGCCTTTGCCGAGTCTACGAGAAACGTGGGCCCGCCATTGTTGCAGCATTTGCCCACCGGTTCAATCCAGTTTCTCCGACGTTGGACGCTATCAATAGGTGGCGGTGCGACCGCCAACGTCACAGCGTAGACCATCAAAATTGACATTACCGACGGTACTCTGACAGAAAAGCCGTGAGTCTACCCATACGATTTATTTTAAATTACATATCGTTGCACAAATATTACATGTTTTTTTTGGAGAGCGAATTTTCGGTCAAATGCAGAGACTCCATAGATAGTTTGTCATTGATTAAGATAGTAAATAACTTTAGACTTATCGTAATTCATCGTCGAGTAAATTTAACCACCTGCTTACCCCGATGTAGTTCTGTAATCTGCATTTGTTCGAACTTTTGTGTGTAAATAAACCTTAAATTTGTTAACTTTAGATTTGTGATTGATTTCTACATTCACGTAACAGTGAGTCAAGTGTAGCCTGTATTTTTGTTTTGGTCTTCTGCCCAATCAAGTCAGTTCGGGGATACTGACGAAGTCGTTTGTCTATCGGCTGAAGTTCGTTCCGTCCTCTGGCGCCTTTAATAATTTTAACATCATATTAGACTCACTCCCTTCTCACTGTTGCTAGCCGAGGGGATCAGCTGATGGAAGAGACAGCAGAATTTGTTTAGAGTAAATTTGGTGACATTACCTTGTGGAAGAGAAATTGAAAATAAAAATAATCTTTTATTTCAACCATTGCGTCACATAATCTTTTATTTCAAGTCGGTGCATAACTTAACCGTTTATTCCGAGCTGGTGCGTAACAGAGTTTCTTTCAATACACGGACCGAGGTCGAAAAGAAATCACTCTATAACTATACGAATGAGAGTCCAGTTCCATACCTAGTCGGACCGAGGTCTAAATGAACGGCTATTCCTCAACACACGGACTGAGGTCGAAAACAAATCAATCTTTTTTGATAAAACAAACATTTACTTGTTTTGAAATCATTTGATATGTAAATCCTGCACAGAGTTACCCGTTATGATTCATCTTTATTTTCCGTCGACTTTAAATCTTTCGCGAATAGTTTCGCCTTCTTTCATCCAATAAAACTTGGTTTAATAAAACTGCGGAGATGAAATTATAAGACAACCGGAAACGTGTGACAGCGAACGGCACGGGACGTCGCCCGCCCGGAGTTCCAGAACTTTCGCGTTTACTTCATCTTATAAAAGCGATTTAACATCAGGTCTTAATACTATAATGTGGTCGTCAGTCGTAAGTAAAATACCGAAAAAAAAAGTTTCTTGTTCCGACTTGGGGGCTGCCTCTTTAAACTTCGTCCATTTCTCATTTTAATAAAGCACGCTTCTGTTTGCGTAGGATTGTATTGCTTTGAGCTCGCTGCTCTTACGACCGGCAAAATAAATCCTCGGACGAGGAACTAAATTAAACTCTTCGTCGAATGAATCTTTAAAGACGTCGTAATGCACCAGTGCATTCGGGATTTTCCGGTAAAGGATGCATACCTCTGCAGATGCCCTCGGTGTCCCCGTGCAGGAACCTGCAGATTAAGCCCCGTTGAGAATCGCAAGGCCGCTCTTCATTGCAAGGTTCCCCCAGCTGCCGAGGACATTCTTCGCATTCGTCGCACACTTGCTTTGGCGAGGGACACGTGCAGGGATTCGAACATTTTGCCTGAAATAAAAAAGAAAACATCTTATTAATGTGGTCTTGTTCCCGTTCGTACTCACATGCGCTCGGAAAACCGATCTTTTATAATTCAATAATTTTTTCTTGCCAAGATTTCGTTTCGTACATAACATTAAACAATTATTGAAATTACTTTACTGTCACCGAGTCGATGGAAAACGAATTATGTCAAGATGTGATGCGGTCCATAAAAAATTTCAATCGTGGTCCAACGAAATCGTTTTAGTACTACTCGAACCGAGGTCTAAACAGACCAGTTTGAAGCCACATTATTTAAAGAGCATAAATGAACGAGTTTTTCTCGACGCACGGACCGAGGTCGAAATGAAATCAATCCATAACTAAACCAATGAGAGCCCTAGTCGGACCGAGGTCTAAATGAACAAGTTGTTACCCCGCACCTTTCGAGCCGGGAAAATTGTTTTTCTTCCCTTATATTCAATGGAAGTAAACCAATTCACAAGTACGGTCACCGCGCTAACTAAACATCTTGTATACCTGGGCATTTTCTTCAAAACCATGAGACAAATCAACATTCCGTGAAGAGATCACGCCTAGACGTTTTCACCTGCGACGATTGATCGAAGACGATCAGAGAGTAATAGGCCCCGGACGAGAAAAGGCATAAAGGAAGCCCCAAAATCGGCGAAAATGCGCTCGAAAAACCGATCTTTTATAATTCAATAATTTTTTCTTGCCAAGATTTCGTTTCGTACATAATATTAAACAATTATTGAAATTACTTTACTGTCACCGAGTCGATGGAAAACGAATTATGTCAAGATATGATGCGGTCCATAAAAAATTTCAATCGTGGCCCAACGAAATCGTTTTAGTACTACTCGAACCGAGGTCTAAACAGACCAGTTTGAAGCCACATTATTTAAAGAGCATAAATGAACGAGTTTTTCTCGACGCACGGACCGAGGTCGAAACGAAATCAATCCATAACTAAACCAATGAGAGCCCTAGTCGGACCGAGGTCTAAATGAACGAGTTGTTACCCCGCACCTTTCGAGCCTTGAAAATTGTTTTTCTTCCCTTATATTCAATGGAAGTAAACCAATTCACAAGTACGGTCACCGCGCTAACTAAACATCTTGTATACCTGGGCATTTTTTTCAAAACCATGAGACAAATCAACATTCTGTGAAGAGATCACGCCTAGACGTTTTCACCTGCGACGATTGATCGAGGACGATCAGAGAGTAATAGGCCCCGGACGAGAAAAGGCATAAAAGAAGCCCCAAAATCGGCGAAAATGCGCTCGAAAAACCGATCTTTTATAATTCAATAATTTTTTCTTGCCAAGATTTCGTTTCGTACATAATATTAAACAATTATTGAAATTACTTTACTGTCACCGAGTCGATGGAAAACGAATTATGTCAAGATATGATGCGGTCCATAAGAAATTTCAATCGTGGTACAACGAAATCGTTTTAGTACTACTCGAACCGAGGTCTAAACAGGCCAGTTTGAAGCCACATTATTTAAAGAGCATAAATGAACGAGTTTTTCTCGACGCACGGACCGAGGTCGAAATGAAATCAATTCATAACTAAACCAATGAGAGCCCTAGTCGGACCGAGGTCTAAATGAACAAGTTGTTACCCCGCACCTTTCGGTAAATTCGGTAAATTCTCTTCAAAACCATGAGACAAATCAACATTCCGTGAAGAGATCACGCCTAGACGTTTTCACCTGCGACGATTGATCGAGGACGATCAGAGAGTAATAGGCCCCGGACGAGAAAAGGCAAAAAAGAAGCCCCAAAATCGGCGAAAATGCGCTCGAAGAACCGATCTTTTATAATTCAATAATTTTTTCTTGCCAAGATTTCGTTTCGTACATAACGTACGTTCCTTATAAAGGGGGATTTACGTTCAAATTACATGCGCACTTACTTTTCAGTGTAACAGTACTCATTACAATAAATTGCTCGTGTCACGAGTCCTTTCTCGTCTCCTCTAATGAAAGGAATAAACTCCCCTGTAAGCTGAAATAATTACTCAGTTCTAATGTAAATTAATTTAGAAAGTTTTCAATCAGCTCGAAAGGACCGCCGCGCCGCAGTCGTCCCCGGGAACCGCCAACTAACGGTTCTCAGTTATTAATTAATTCGCGAAATACACAGCCGGAAATCAATTCGCCTCCGAAGATGCGCCCCCGTTTTTTCCTTTTCTCGCATAAATCTCCGGAATGATTGAAATTTCCGCGTGCGCGGCGACGCTAATGCGGAATGTTCATTAAAACTTGGCAGACTTTAGCCCTTCAGGGGCCCTCCTCCTGCATCAGATTACTCGTCGAGCAATAAGTCAGACATCACAGCTGAGAAGGTATTATTTTCAACCCAACTTTAATAAAGTGCATCGACTTATTGTTAGTTATTAAGTACACGATAAAAATTGAAAAAAAAAACTCCAATTAGGTATTTGAGTTAACCTTTCCAGTCCAGGGTATCTATAACAGTATGAAGTAGAAGATGACAAATGTGGCAAAAAAAGTTGTAACATGAAAGGGGGTACCTAACATCCGGGAGTAATTTCCAAGCTCATTAAGCAGCGAGCAGGTTTTGTCGGTACGCTCCTGAAATGCAGAGCGCTTTTTACGGGGCCGAGCCGTTAACTTATTCATTATGGTTAGTTAAACAACTTAACGCTACTCCATCAGTTTATCCGCCAGGATAACTTCCGACAAGTTCGCAGACTTGGCCAAATGTTGGCAACGGCGAACCTTCCGCGGCGAGTAAGTTAATTCTGACGAGTAAGTTCTGCAGGGTTGGTATGTTCGGTTTGACTTACTCTACAAATTTGAATTTGTTTCGTATTTTGATAGATAATTATAAAACTAGATAATAAAAACTTCTTCAAGAGAATTTCCGGTTTAAAACTCTTTAGCTCCGAAAAATGCTGCGGGTTCATTGGATTTGATTGCGGTACATTTGATGCAGCTCTGTTTATAAAAACGAGCTGAAACCACGTCTTAAACATCCCATTGATCGTCATACCCCGCCAATCCCACTTACGCCCCACCACTCCCACCTATTCTGCCCACACTTGCACCTACAAATAGAGCTTCATCAAACGCAGCACAGTCAGTCGTGAAGTAACTTGTAAACAGCGTGAGTCCTGAAATTTCTTGTGACTTCCGTTTTTATTTTTCGTGAGAAAGGTCTAGTTCAGTTCCTTCAATTTTTTTCCTTTCCTTCTTGTGAATCTGTGCCAAGATATGGTGTGATCCATAAAAAATTCAATCGCGATTCAATTAAATCGTTTCAGTACTACTCGAACCGAGGTCTAAACAAAAGGCACTGTTTTAGGAGTTCGTGAACGAGTTTTTCTCAACGCACGAACCGAGGTCGGAAAGAAATGAATCTATAACCAAACCAATAAGAGTCCAGTCGGACCGAGGTCTAAACTAACGAGTTTTTCTTGTTACCACCGGTCTTCGCCAGGTTCAATCGAGTGAATTTGGCCGGTTAGATCGGTGCTCCTCGTAATCCCGGGGAACGAGGTCGTTATCCTGCTAGCTCGACGTTCTCGGCGTGAGGGAACAAGTGAAAGGTGAACTCGTATTAGGTAGCACAATTACATATATTGAGTACAAAATGTTACAGGATATTACAGACAGTTGAATTCGGTTTGACGACGGGCACAATTTTGATTCGGCGAATCGAATAGGAAACAAGTTAGGTAATATCCGGTGATACGTTGGTGACGGCCTCTATCTGCCTAATCCGCCCCGTAAGCGATCCCCGGAACTTTGCTGCTCTGCGGCTGCACTACTGCTGTTCTGCTGATGCACTACTACTGCTCTGCTGATTCACTACTCGATGACGGCCAGCGAGGCCCCTTTTTATGTTGGTCGACCAAGAGCGTGTCGCTTCTGACATCATAATTCCTAAAGTCTTTAGGGTGAAAAGTTTCAAACAAGAACTCTTAGTTATTTTCCCGCTGACCCAGGGTTTTCTTTACATCGTTGGATAGTGCCTTCCATGGGCTCTAATTTGACATCCAACACGGCGGAATGTAGCGGGCGGAAACGCGTAAAATTACGTCGGAAGCGCGGAAGTGCTTCCGGTCGCGTAATAATTTTTCCAGCCGTGCAATTTAGTAGGATTGTCCAGAACCCACTACCGAATATGTTTACCAAGTTTGGAGACGATCCTACCGTTAGAAAAATAATTAAACTAATCAATCACAGCCGCTGATTGGTTGACACTCAACTGTGCTTTATCTAATGTTAACGCAACGCGAGTCGAATCGGTTTAAGAACAGAAAATAATTAATATGCCGCGCCGTCTCCGCATAAAGAAAACAATTACCCGTTTACTTAACAATAAATAAAATAATTAAAACTAATGTCCGCGGAACGACGTTGGTAACAGACAGTTTGAAGACGCACTGTTAGAGTCCGTGAACGAATTTTTCTCGACGCACGGACCGAGGTTGAAAAGAAATCAGCCCATAACCAAACCAACGAGAGTCCAGTCGGACCGAGGTCTAAACTAACGGGTTTTTCTCAATATACGGGCCGAGGTCGAAAAGAAATCAATCCATAGTTAAACCAATGACAGTCCAGTTTCATACCTAGTAGGACCGAGGTCTAAATCAATGAGTTTTTCTCAATACGCGGACCGAAGTCGAAAAGAAAACTAACACATTTGTTAAAACTTACAATAAAGTGCGCGAAATGTGAAGTGTGTAATGTAAGTACTTTAATATACATTCACTCGATTTAATTAGTGTTTACAGAATTTAAACGCATATATTTGACTATTTTTACTAGCGTTAAACAATTACTGAAATCGCTTTAGAATCATTTTTCGATGGGTTACTGAAGTCAATAGAAAACGAACCTCGACGCCTAAATCATTCGTACTTGTGTCTCCTGCTCAGTTATTCATTCCGATGTATTTTTACTTTCCGCCGACTTTAAGTGTTTCGCGAATAGTTTCGCCTTCTTTCATCCGATAAAAGTTGGCTTAATGAAACTACGGAGATGAAATTATAAGGGCACCGGAAACGTGCGACAGCGAACGGCACGGGACGTCGCGTTTCGCGTTTGCTTCATTTTATGAAAGCGATTTAACACACCGTAGACTTCCGAAATGTAACGTGAATGAAACTAAACATTACAGAAACAATAAAAATGATGTTAAAATAAAATAAAAGGGTTACTTTTCCTTGCTAGTTAAGCCATTAATTACCCTTTTATTATATTTGTATTTTCCTGGCACAAACTTTTCCGTTATTGTTAAAATAAAAGAGGTTATGTTTTAATAAAGAATTTTATGAGCCTTAAATAATTAAAAGGCCAGTTTCATAACAGAATTTAAAGTCACTTTCAGATGCAAAAACAATTGTGAAAACATTTGTTTACACATCTGAAGGTAACTTTAATTGTAATCTCCAATATGAAGGTGGCCCTTAATACTCTATTGAATTCTACTGAGTACTACTCGAACCGAGGTTTAAATAGATCAGATTGAAGTTGCACTATTTTAAGAGCCTATGAATATGTTTTTCTCGATGCACGGACCGAGGTTGAAATCAAATCGTCAAAATCAATGCGTAACTAAACCAATGAGAGTTCAGTTTTATATCTAGTCGGACTGAAGTGCAAAGCAGAATTTGAAGTAACTCACGACCTGACACTTTGGAGATACTCAGCCTCTTCGACAAGCCACCACCCAAAGAATTAGCATATATTTAATTTTCTTCTCGCTAATTGTAAGTCTACATTTTCCTTCCAGTAACATAAATCCGCTTTCTATTTCTTACTTGATCAAAGCTACAAGTATTGTGCTGTCGCGTCGGCCTGAGCGAGGCACTTATTCAATTATTAATTAGAGCTGTTTTTAATCAGGGCGAATCTACTTGATATCATTTTTAAATGACGCTATTGATAGTTTTAGATATTTTGTGAGAATCTAAAATGCAATGGCAAGTTCCAAAACCAACTAGATGCAATTAATTCATTTTGGACACCCATTACTTTAAAAAGTTTAATGAAAAATCGAACTTATTCAAAAGCACGGACGTTATTTTTGAGACTCCCGGTATATTTCATAAAATATTACGACACCTACATTAACGTGAATAGCGAAATATTAAATGTTGACGTTTAAACACGCACTGTTTTGCAAATACTGTAAGCGCGCTAATTACGAGAGTGTACCAGTAAACGAGTATTAATTTAATTTATTCACGCATGGAAGGCCGGTAGTTAAAACGACCTGATTTTATTATTTATCGCAAAATGAACGCCGGGATAAATTGTATACACAACGCCCCGAACAAATAAATATATGCGTGTTGGCTTTCCAAGCATCGCTACTCTATATTCATAGTTTATCAAATTTTCCTTTCGCCGATTGCTTCAAAATTGATATTAATGTCCTATTGGTTCATCGAATTTGATTGCTTGTATTTACTTATAAATGCGAGCCGAAGCCACGCCCCAAATATCTCATTGGTTACACGTCAGGCCCCAACGGTCCTTCTACCCCACTCGCGTCTATAAATAAGGCAACATCAAAGGCACTGAGTCAGTCGCGCAGTAACCCTTTCCCTAAATATTACAAAATGTTGACATTAAACGCCCTACATATTAAACTCTTTCGAGTTACAAATAATAGAGCGCTTTTATGAAAACCGAGCTTGATGAATATTCCCCGAACATTACGAGGCTGGGGGAAAAAATTCGGAAGCCATTCAAGTCGGAGGCAGACGTCGTCGGCGGCGTCCCGTCGCAAACACCAAACCGCCCCCATCCGATAAACAGCCTTTGTGCAGCAGCGACAGCGATTACGCTCGTTAATCAACGCACGCGTTCAGCATTGACGGATTTCGTCAGCTTTTGTTGAACTTGCGTAACGCAGGGTAAACATGTAAGGTAAATGTTTGCCGAGTGGGACTTGGGGGGTGAACGTACCACCACCGCCGCGTCGCCGACTACACAATCTATGAATATATGCGTACCGCCTCGCAGATTTATTCACTCGAATTAACCCGACTTCTGGCAGCCGAGTTGTTGTTTTGTTTTGAATTATTAATTGCGTATATCATGGGGATGGGGTTAAGTTTTTGCTCGCTTCAGACGAGAAGACAAATTCACAAACTCTTTGTTTTTCTATGATAGTACATACAATCAATTGCATTGAGTCAAGGCACAAAGAAGGCAGTGGTCCTAAAATCGTTCCTTGGGGGGGTGTCCCTATCTTGTATTTGAATACGATTTGTTTTCTGTGACCGTTGAATAATAAAATGACTCCCTCCTTCCCCTTCTATAAATATCGGGGTTCTTGTACTTGCACACAAAACACCGATTAAGGTGAAGAGTGAGGTAGAAAACGCAAAGCGTCTAAATTTAGGTGACCCCACGCGATCATTCGCTTAATTTGCTTTTCCACGCGCCGCGCGACGAACGTGCGAATTTATTTCTGCAATATCGATTTGACACGCTTTCCGCTTTTCCGTATTTGTTCGACGCGTTCGCGTGCTCTAGCCACCCCCCGGCTCGTGCACACGCGACGCAAATAATCCAACCGCGATAATAAGATTAATATCTGCGGCGTTTCCATGCATCAAAGCATACCTGCACACGTCGTTATGCCCGCAATTTGGCTGGATTAAAAGCCATGCTCTAAATCCTGTTCATGCTTATTATATTGAAATATGAATTTTGATGAGTATCATTTTCATTTTTGGAAAAAAAATTGTTTCCCCTTACATTTTAAAGTTCTCAGTGTTTACCACACCTTGAACATCTCATTAATCGTCATGCCTCACCAATGTCCCATCAGTCTCATCAAGGCCCCACCAGTCCCACCCACGCCCCACCACTCCCTCCTATTCTGTCCACACTCGCACGTATACATAGAGCTTCATCAAATGCACTGCAGTCAGTCACGGAGTAACTAGTAAACATCTAATTCAGTTCCTTCAACTTTTTTTCTTTCCTTCTTGCGAATCTGTGTCAAGATGTGGCGTGATCCGTAAAAAAATTAATCGCGATCCAATGAAATCGTTTTAGTACTACTCGAACCGAGGTCTAAACAAAAGACAGTTTGAAGACGCACTGTTTTAGGAGTCCGTGACTGAGCTTTTCTCGACGCACGGACCGAGGTCGAAAAGAAATCAGTCCATAACCAAATCAATGAAAGCCCAGTCGGACCGAGGTCTAAACTAACGAGTTGTTACCGCGCACCCTTATTCCACGAACTGACCGCTCAGCCGTTCCACGAATGGAGCGCGTCCCTCGTTACGTCACAGCCTTTGTGGCGGCATTCCTTTGCCTATTTTTTATGGAATAACAAACAAACGCGCAATGCCACGCTAATAACAATCTTGGATTCCTTGTTCGTACCACTGTCTGATCAATGACCATATACATAGAATAATTCACTATTATTCGCCCCACGCGTGTAGCGTAGTTTTATTTTCATAACTTTTATTCCTGACAAAGTAATCAATCAAACTCCGTACACACTCTCAACTACATCATCCCAGACGCCCGTACAAAATTTCACTCAAATCCTACCGCGCGAATGAAAGTTATTGCGCTCCAATTTCTCCGATAACGTGCGGAAATTTCCGCTCTGTAACATTGTACCCGGTCACTTCTCATCAACCAAATTTTATACACTATTTAAACACATCACCTTCGATGTCTGTATGAAATTTCATCGGATTCCTACCGCTGAAATGAAAGTTATCGCTCCCCAAGTAAATCCGCGGTGTCTTGCGTAACATTTCTTAAAAGCGCTATTCTCCTTCGAGTTTCCCGACCAAACTTTGCACAGGGCCTACATGCGTCGTAAGCAACATCCATGCCATGTTTCAACAAAATCCTACCGCTAGAACAAAGGTTACAGAACCCCGAAAATCAGCGCGCATCACGGAAGGGCTTCGGCTGAATAGTTTCCATCCCAGTCAGAATTCGACGATTAAACCTTGCACGTGTCTTACTTACGTCATTCTTATTTCCCGTACAAAGTTTCATTTCATTCTAACGGTAGGAAACAATATTATTAAGCCACATTTTCGCTAATTCCTTCCGTTCTACTTGCAGTTTCTGCGATCCAATTACGCGCATCGAGTTCTCTCAACTTCCAAAATTCATTCCCGTCGAAAAAAATGAAAGAAATTAGCGCCGAGAGCATGTACAGGCGAAATTGAACCATAAGGGGAGACGCCAGTAAGAACAGCGTCAAAGTCAACCTGACTCAGGTAGCGGAAATTCCTGGAAATGATCCTCGGCCGGAAATAAAAGCAGGCCCGATTCCGCCAGAAGGACACTTCTTTCCAAGCTCTCATCGAGGTAACTTCAAGACTTCTTCCCGAGCTCTCATCGAGGTGACTTCAAGACTTCACGACTCCAAGACTCCAACTTCGCTGCCGCTTTCGAGCCAGTCGCTGTCGCCCCCGAGCCAGTTTGGTGCCGCTTCCGAGCCAGTCGCTGCCGCCTCCGAGCCAGTTCGCTGTCGCCTCCGAGCCAATCGCTGCCACCTACGAGCCAGTCCGCTGCCGGCTCGGAGCCAGTCCGCTGCCGCTTTCAAGCCAGTTGCTGCTGCCCCTGGGTCAGTTCGCTGCCGCTTCCGAGCCAGTTGCTGCCGCCTCCGAGCCAGTCCGCTGCCGCCTCCGAGCCAGTCGCTGCCGCTTCCGAGCCAGTCGCCGTCGCCTCCGAGCCAGTCGCTGCCGCCTTCGAGAGAGCTGCTTCACCGCCCCCGAGTGTTGCCCCAGGAAATTGTATATACAAATATACCTTGTAAATATATCATAGTTCCACAGTCTGAATCTGATTACCAATCCTCCAGTCGTTACCGAACGTGCGAGTCTAAACGGTAACAGAGTTTTCCTCAATATACGGACCGAAGTCGAAAAGAAATCAATCCATAACTAAACCAGTTTCATACCTAGTCGGACCGAGGTCTAAATCAACGAGCTTTTCTCAATACGCGGACCGAAGAAATGAAACGCATGGATTCCACCCACGCCCCAGCACTCCCTCCTCTTCTGCTCACACTCGCACGTTTAAATAGAGCTTCATCAAACACACTGCAGGCAGTCGCGGAGTAACTTGTAAACAGCGTGGGTCCTAAAAGTGAATAAAATCGACAGAAAAAAATTTCTAACGCAATTCAAACTTAATAGTAATTCTAAATGTACACACGAGGTTTTTTTTTACCATCATCAACTTTAATTGTTATTCATCGTTAGTGTGATCCAACCATTAGTGAATTCCAGACGCAATCAGCAGTAAAATATTCCGAAAGAGATCCTCTCTCCGCTGAAATTCCGTCAAAGCAAATAGTCGTCTATTGACTCTGCGGTTTAATAAAATTTTCATTTGGAAGCTGTGTGCTCGGCGCGCCCGCCGGCAATTAACGAACGCGCTGGCTGCTTAATTAATGCGAGTTCGAGCGCGTGCCGCAGATTATGCCCGTAATGATGGAACTGTTTTTTTTTTCCCTACTTCAAAGGGGAGGTTGGGATTAAGCGCAAACAAATTTAGTGCCGAAAAGGTCGAGAATTAGATTAGGCGACGAAATTTGGAAGTTTGAATAATTTCATTCCTGCAAAAAAATTTGTTTCAATTAATAAAAAAAAAAAAAAATTGCGAGGTCGATTTCTTGTCGCTGTCGATGCTGCTGCTTCATCTTAGATTGACCGTTGGCAAATGAATTAATGTTTTCTCACCCAAACCATGGTACTAGATACAGTGTTACAGTTATCTTTCAGCGAAAAGAATCTACGACGTATTTTCATAGCGAGCTGGCAACGTCGCAGGTGGATATAGTTCGTTTTGCCCACCTGACATCACTGTAAACCCGCTTGTGAACGATCATTTAAAATTCTATCTTCACATTGGTTCATAATTTTCCCATTGGCTACGCCATTGTTTTTCGTGTGATCCTGGAAGTTTTCCGTCTCGACGGCCATTTGTGCTTGCTGGCCACTTCTCATTTAGAAGGCACGGAGGCTTGTGAACTTGTGAAAATTTTCTCCCGAGAATAGTTGCAATATTCGAAGTTAAACGGTTCTACCTCGCGCTGTCCTGTAAAACACTGTTGTTTTAGGCGAACGACCTTGCTTTTAGCAGGTAAGATTTCATTACCGCGTTTGTGATTTACGGCAAGCTGATGGTCGGCCATTTTATTTTCCCCTAGGGTCGTTTTAAGTACGACGTTCTAAGTACTACTTTTAAGTACTGCATTCGGGTGCTTGGTTTAATTATTGGCTTCGACAATAATTGGGTTTTAGGCCACCCCGTTGCCGAGTGGCTTCGTCCGATTGATGCAACGTAGAAACGTGTTGAACGACGCCGGTCCGGACAGCTAACGCCACCTACACTGACACAGCTGAACCTGAGAACATCCTGCCTCTATGTGACGTATAAATAATTTTGTTTATTTACTTACTTGGTTTCGCCGTTTTGGGCCAATCATTAGCGTAAAATTTAGAATATTTAAGACAACAAATTAACGTATCGCTTGATGAGCATTCTTTTCGGTTCGTAAGACCAGATCTGATTATCGGCTCGTGTCAACCTTTTCTTTTTGTTTTGTTGTCGGCTAAGTTACCGAATAATAGTTTACGCATTTTGTGCCTTGTTTTTCGTAGTCTGTTACAATAAATTCTGTACCACAGTGAGTGTTTTGTTTATGCCGGCCCCTACTCTGGGCGTACAAGTGAATTAAATCTCCTGGAATTATTGTTCTACCTGAGGCGAACACATTTGGACCTAGGGAGGGGGTCTCGAATGTGGAGTTTTTACAATCTCTGGTGCCCTTAATAAATACTCACCCCTTCTCCATTGAGCTGGCTTGGGAGAACCGTTGTTGAGAGACAACGCCACTTGTCATCCGGTAAGTCAGTGATTTGACTCAGGAGTATTTCTTTTAACATTTTTGCGGTGACAACGGATTTTCGAAGTTTGAGACTATGTCATTCTTCGAATGTACGACCACACGACTACCTACTAGCTGTATCGTGACAGCCAGTCGCCTTTTATGTGGTTTCGACCAGAAATTCCGATTACGAAAAACTGCATGTGGGCCATTTTCCCAATGAGTCATCGTGATTTTCCTAGCCGTCCGCTCTTACTTGTGCCGGCTTCTTTGATGAGTCACCTCGGCGACTGTTTGGTAATACAATATGCAGCAGTTTTTCTCCGAATGCAGTTTCAACGCAAACCAGATTTTTCCGCGATCGCACAGGCGACGTTGTATCAAATTTAACTTACGTAATGAGCTTACTGTTTTACCCCACTGTGGTGTGGTTTGATGTAGCTGTATTTATGAAAGCGAGCTGAAACCACATCTGAAACAGTCAGTCAGGCGAAGTAATTTTAATAGTAATCAGATTTGTTCGGTTTAAATTGTAGGTAATTTGAAAACAAGGGCTTAAATATTTTTCTTCCCGCCGATTCACTTAAAACTTGCGCGCGCGAAAAGTTATTTCCATTATAAAGAACGGCGAAAAAAAAGAAGTTTGAAACCCCTGTAGGTAACAAGGGGATTTAATTATTCGACATCAAAGACCCTTTTACGGTTCCCAAGCCCGACCGACGACGACTCTCTTGCGGTCTTCTTAAACATTTTAGGTGTGCCAATTAAGCGCGGAAAATCGCGCTCCGTAAATCAAATCTCCCGCCGCCGCGCCGCGCCGCGACGGATGAATAATCGCGGTGATAAATATTAATAAAATTCGCAATACTCTTAACTCGAATAATTTATATTAGTTTGCATAAAACAATGGCACGTTTCGCAGCTAATTTACGGCGTCCATTTGTTAGGGCCGGTCTTTTGTGCGACGTCGTCGTATCGCGTACGTTCATTAACGGTGATTAATTCTTCCGTTTTTGAGCCGTCGCGACGCTGCACACCGATTCGAAATATGAAGGGAAAAAATGTATACACTCGACTCCTTGTTTTAATAATAATAATAATAATAATAATAATAATAATAATAATAATAATAATAATAATAATAATAATAATAATAATAATAACAGGACTTCATGTACTGCTACGTGGCATAAGAACTGCTAAGAACGATTCTTCAATTTAATTATTGTTTTAAGCGTTTATTTGTGTTCTGTGGGTTTTTTTCTAATCATATTGTCACGCTAAGGGCCTTCACCATGTCGCGCTAAGCCTCCACTATGTCGCGACGGTGTGCCCTTAGCCTTGCGGGGTTGATTGGGGTGCGTAGGTTTATCAGAGGGTAGAGCTTTAAAACAATGCTTTAAAAAAATTATTAATACCTCTTTATTTAAATAATTAATTTAGTTGAGGGTGGTTTTGTCCGTTAAAAATTGGGGGTGCGGTCCTGGGCCGTCCGCGGCGACTGCGACTGGGGTTGTTGATTCGTCTAAGACGGAACAGCGGGCGACGTTTCCTTAGCCAGGGAAGACTGGCGAAGTTCGAGGCCGGTCCGCGACTAGCGTGGTGGGTCAAGGTCGGTCTCAGTGACAATGTTCCTTGGCTGGAGCACGACACGTCCTTTGCTCAGCCTATGGGTGATCGGGTTGGAACAGCATGGCCAGGGGTGTCTTCTCTTGGACAGCTGGCGAGGGAGATGGTCCTCGTTCTCTTTAGGACGGACGGCAATGTTGTCGGCGGCAGTGGCAGATGATGGGGCTGCAGCAATGCTGATGCTGGGGTGGCGACGACGACGATGCGGGCGGCGGCGGCAATGTTGCTGGACGGCGATGTTGGGCGTCCCCTCGTGGGTTGGCGCTAGTGCCCACTGAGTCGGTCTGGTGGAAACGACTGGCTTCCCAATTTTGGCCCGCACTTTGCATTTTTCGTCACTTATTTTGTGTCCGTTTGCGTCATTCGTATACGCGCGTGGCCCCGTTTGTAATAAATTCCGCTGATGTCTTATTATGAAATATGAACCTTTACGTTACGTTGTATTAGTTACTTCCTTATTGTGTTTACATTTCGAATTTCGACACGGTCGCAATTTGCCCTCGATTACACAAGTTCGCGTTTAAATACTTTTTACGTTTTTTATTCGCGGAACACAGAAAAAACCACCTCGTGGTTTTTAGAAAATTCCCCCTCGTGACAATACGTTTAAATTCCTGTACATAATAAAATGATTTTGTAGAAAAAGATCTAGTATCTCAGAATAACGACGGAATTTTTTAATGTGCATTTTTGTGGCGTTAATTTTTACGGACGCACAGCTTCGTAATCCGGGCCCGGATTTTCCGGATTACTTCCCCTGAAATTTTCGATCTGCGGTCCCGTCGCGGAAATATTTCGCCGTTAACCGATGAAATACTTTGTGCATAATTAAGCGAACGGGAGAGGCCGAATTTCGCCAACAAAATCGCCGGAATTTACGCGCATTACATGCTCTTTCGTTAATGAATTATTAACTAAGGTTATTAATAATCCCTGGGGGCGTTCGAGCTTGATTTTTGGGGGCTCAGTAATGGACCAAATTCTCTCGTGACACAGCGTCGAAACGAACATCGGCGTCCTCACATCGAAAAGTTTCAATATTAAGAGCAGACGTGCTTTTGATCTTAAAATTATTCTCGAGTTTTTAATTACGTATGTTTGCTGTTGAACCTGAAAGAATTTGATATACGTACGAAGATGGATTCTTCTCCTTTTACAATTTAGAAACTTTTCGATTTTTATTACGCACACACACATAGAACGAAAAAAGAATTCATATCGCCACATTCCTTTCTTTCGAATCGAATCCGTAGGCGTTTGTAATTTAATTTCGCCTTTTTTATTATTGCCTATTTGCTCTCTGGTTCTTTTCAAATTTTATTTCAATTTTACGTGATACGAAGTAAATACGGCAGCACCTCATGCGTGAACGTCCTGTCCTTATTTAAAGATAACTTCAACTCAAGTTTGTGTTTCATTAAAAGTGTCCGGAATAAATAATAACTGTGACACTTATTATTATAGCGTTTACATTATTAAATTCTGAAATTAAAATAAGAGTTACAAATTTCCTTTCGGCAAAGCGTTCGGAAGAATTTCAAAGCTTGGTTTTAAAATAAACTTTCTCAAGCGATAAGCGAGCGCGAGGAAATTGTTTAGACAAAACATGGAGCTCTCGAATCAAGTGGTCTTTAAGATACGCTACGAAATAAAGGAGTGTCGACCGGACAGATGAATACCTAGTCATCGACCTGGGGGGTAGGCAACTTAACTTACTCTGCTGATCGAAGTTTAATGGGACCAAAGGGGGATTGAGATACGCTGCGAGATAAAGAACTGTCGACCGGACAGAATACCTAGTCATCGACCTGGGGGGTAGGCAACTTAAGTTACTCTGCTGATCGAAGTTTAACGGGACCAAAGGGTGACTCAAATAGAGGGCACCACCTCCCGGGACAGATGTCGAAATAACCACAACCCTAAGTTCATTACCCTGGGGTACTCCAGTAACCGTATCAGCACAACCTAAGTTGTATTATACACTTTTAATACTGTTCCCAACTGTTCTAAATTGGGATTTATTGATCACGCTGTGTAATATGATTTTTCTTCCGCTTGAATTTAAACGAATGAAAAAACCAGTGAAGTTCTGCCGGCGTAGTATATCAAAGAAAAAAATAAATAAATAAATTCGACTCGAATCAACGAAACGAACTAGGCCCGATTTCAAATCAAAAATCAGAGTAACTCGTTTTCTGCTCTGCTGATCGAAATCAGAAACTCGTCGCGGAGCAAATTTAAAATCACGATATCCCCACAACATCGCCGATGATAAAAAAGAGAATCATTTCATTACTCGTTTTTCTTTTTTTTTTGTACGAGCGAAAGGAATTTGCGGCGCCTCTCGAAAAGACGACGAACGAGGAACCGTTAATTATTTCTCGGTCGTAAATTCGTGTTTCGTTTCGCGAAGATTGTTCCGGCGAACTTCCGTCCGGAGGCGAAATAAGCTCAGGGTCCCCCCCCTCCCCTCCCCCTCCCTCATTACCGGCGCAGGTGTGTCTCGCAGGGCAATTATTTTGGAATTGTTTACGTGACACACGCCGACAACTTGAGGTAAGAAGCACGAGCTGGAAATCCCCCCGGGCTATCCGCTGCAGATGAATTATTATTTCACGAAACGTTATTTGTTTCTTGTATGCCGTACGTAACAGGGAAGGGTTGTAAAAGTTTCCAATCATGGACGGCATTAAACAATAATTTCTAATGTCGTAGTGCACAATAAATTGAAACCGTGACTTAAAACAATAAGAACCTTGTATTCGCCGTAAACAATTCAAAGAAAATCTTAACTCGTAAAAGCGACCTTACATCAGCAAACCTTGACCATCGGCGTAAACAATTCTAAGAAAATCTTAACTCTTAAAAGGAACTGACGTCGTTCTACTCGTAAATACCTTACATCAGCAAACCTTGAGCCAGCAAGCACACCCGCGCTCCACTTGCGTGGGCGTACCAAAAAAACAAAGAGGGAATGATCAAGTGGATGATTTAATTCAAATCATGTACAAGTGAACACGTGCAGTTTTTGAATTAATTTCGACGGTAGGTACTTTATATTTATATAAGGCAGCCAGCCGTCTTTTAAGGGCTTATTTATCGCGTCGCATTTAACTAATTCCCGTTCTTTCAGAACAAAACGACCGACTCGTCAACTCGAAAGGTATTTAATGCGACGACACGCATCGCAAGCAGAAGCGAGGGTCCTCGGGGGGGAATTAATACCTTTCCTTGCGAAATTAAAATAACAAACAACATCGTCTTACATGGCTCGTGAAGAAAAAGGGTTTGAATACCTCAGGGGAATCACGTAATAGAATTTCGGCTTTAAAAACAGTTTGTCCGAGAAGGTAATAATAGCGTTACGGTATTTTTTGGATAAGGGACGTAGCCAGACTAAACAATACATTTATTAAAACCACTTGGCTATAGAAAAAGAAATCAACAAGTATTTATAGGTTTGAACTCCAACAAGATAGATGACGCAATGTGCAGATGTGTTTCCTTGATGCAACTTTGTTCTCAGCACTGCTTTTCGCCTTACCTAATTGACCCTGTATAAAGTTGCGTTGGGGGAAAATCGTCGATGATCAAAACTCTACTTGGAAACGTTGTCACCAAAGTTTAAATTCAAATTTACTTGCCTCTACTTACCACGGTTCAAGATGACGAGCTTCTGCCGATTCTACGATCAGCTGAGCCCCAGCTAGCAACAGTGAAGAAAGGGGCGGGTTAACTTAAGGTGGTAAACTTATAAAGGGCGCCAGAAGACAATTGATCGTAAAACTAAACGTAATTCGATCGGCCGACGTCTCCAATCGGCCAGATCGCGCAGAAAAAGAAACACTAATAATCAGAGGCGAAACTACTCGCTGGTGTGCGTGAAGGTAGAAAACTAAAATCGTAGCTAAAGTTAACTCAATTTATTACACACTTCAATAAACACTTTACACTATTAATAAACAATCACAATTGGCTGCTTACTTTAGGCTTAAATTAACTACGGTAAGCGCAGCGCAATTCGTACTTCGAAATTCGCACTCGCGGTTTATTTCTCACGAGCTAGGAGTAAAATTTAACAACCGATCGGTCCGTAAACCTTGAAACTGCGAGTCCAGACGTACGTCAAAATCAGCGGTGCCAACCGAAGCGCAGAGGCCGGTGGGGAGTTGCAACGCCCTCTATCAACCGCAGGAAGCGTCGACTGAACTGGACCCGCTCAGATCGTCAAGATGGCTGATCAAGTTTTCTCGATCGGGTCTCAATACGACTATGGGCAGGAGCGCCCCCGGAGAATTAGGCCAAAAGGTCTGGTCTAATAGCCTGCGCCAGAAAACTGCGCCCAAATAGAAAAACCTACATAGAAGAAATGATTTTTCGTTAGCGGCCATGTTGGCCTATTTGTCAGCATGCGTCGTCATATTTTACCTGAGAGAACTGGGGCCTCAGGCTTGGCAAGGAGATTAAAAACTGTCTCCAATCGATGTTCGGCGGTGTCAATTGATATTCCAGCAAAGCCGCAATTGATTTACTTCTCCACACGAGCAAGAAATCCGTTAGATTTAACACACACGGAAAACACGTCACACTGGCACAACGCAACGCTCCGAACAAGAAAAGGACGCTACGAGATTGAAGATCGAGAAGGTCGCTTCGACGCGCGGGGATTACCGACGATAACCAATGACAGGCGACCTGAGAGTCACATGGTGCCTTCAAAGCCTATGAGTATTAAGCGTTCACCTCACGCAGGTTTCCCCTATAGCGATGTAAATGAGGAGAAGGGACAGTGTCGCCAACTGTGTTAAAACGCAGTTGAAGGGTGTTGTATCGCCACGATATTGTGGCGCGAAATTTGAATGTAACAAACCGCCCAGCTCAGTGGAAACGGGGTGGGCTAAAAACAGACTGTCGTTAGCTTAAACATGGATGTAAAGAGGGCGCCACCTAGCGTACAATTATCCAGTATAACTCGGGGTACCACAGTACTTATAGGAATTGAAATTCCCACAGTTTTATACCCGCATAACATATACGATTGACAGTCACACTGTATAATAACACAATTAAAAGGTCACGTTAA
This sequence comes from Dorcus hopei, assembly GCA_033060865.1. Classification (NCBI taxonomy): domain Eukaryota; kingdom Metazoa; phylum Arthropoda; class Insecta; order Coleoptera; family Lucanidae; genus Dorcus; species Dorcus hopei. The sequence goes on from CM065425.1 coordinate 74,208,982, forward strand.
TTATCTCAAATATAACAACACGAAATTAAACTCGTAATCACCGGCTAGGATATCTTGTTTGGTTTACAAGACAAATACAAAACGTTGTCCTCAAGACAACAAATAAAACTAAACGCCTTGGTCAGGCAAAAACGTATTTGGAGATACAAATAAGTACCACCCAAAATTAACATATTGTCACGGACGAGACAAAGCGGGTTCGGCGAGGCGGCATGATGTCATCGCAAGAGCTGAGACCATCGCGTCTGGCCACAAACGACGCCAGATTCTTCGAGGAAGAATCTACCACATTCGAATTGACACCAGAAAGACTGCGGAGAGATATAAAACTCGCCCGTCGGACGGTGGAGTCAGACACAATTTTCCGGGAACAAGATTAAATAAATATTGTTGTAAATAAATATTATTCGACATAAATTATTTATCGATATAAATTAGTCGTAAGTAGTTTTAGTGTTAGTGTTTTTTTTTTAATAGTTTAATAATATTTGTTCAACTCATTATTAAATATTCTTTTATTTAAGGCTGGATGCCTTTAATGTATACTTTTAAATAAAAACGTTATAATATGATAAAATGTCGACAGTACCCAGACGTTCTCTATAAATTCTACGATGTATCCGACCTCGAAAGGGGATGCAGCTCTCGGAGCGTGCCATAAACGGTACGGCAGCTTCAAACAGGTGTCCTACTCTGCAAACACGACGTCGTAGTAGAAAGGCTCTCGAGATCAGATGGTATCAACGGCAAAACTCGTTCGGAAGGAACCAAACGCCCCCACAACTCGTTCAACGGGGTGATTCTAGCCCTCAAAACTTGCTAACGGGAGGAATGCAGATATAAGCGAAATTCGATAACGAGAAGGAAACTGATTCAAATAAAACTTAGCCCAAGGTCAATTAGGCCGGTTCACGAGAAACGCATGAGCTCCGAAAGCGTTGGAAACCGACCTTTCCAAGTATTCATTTTACAAGCGACACTAAAGCTCCCTTATCTAAGGGCGATCTAAACTCCAAAGCATCAAAACAGGAAGTTCGATACCGTAAATACAAGGTGATCAAGAATCATCGTTTGAGTTGGTAGTACTGAATTTTTTTTTAGAGCCGGCACAGATTCAATTGTTTTTCAGTATAAATACCGGTGCAGAGAGCCCACGACATTTTTTTTTCTAGAACCGGTGCGTCGCGCGCAAAATCAAATGAAGATTAAATTGTTTTTCGGTGTAAATACCGATGCAAAGAGCTCACTCGATATATTAGTTACGTATTAGACATTGATTCAATTGTCTTTCAGTATAAATACCGGTGCAAAGAACTCATTCGATATCTTAGTTAATTGACCCCACTTATATTTTCAATTTAACAAACAGGCTTTAAAGTATGTGTCGTAAAAGAGCGTATTTTTTTCAGTTTGCCTTGCGTGCTTGATACAGGTGGTTGATATATTAGGTTCACTTTCGTTTATCTAGAACCGGCGAGCCGCTTACAAAATCAAATAAAGATTCAACTGCTCTTCAGTTGTTACGTTTACAAATTCCGTTACGAAAACGTGGCAACAAAGCATTGCCGATCGCGTTTCGAGTTCGCTTGGCAACACTACGCTTTCCTTGATCCCCTCGATTCTCATTTGTTGGAGGGTACCTCGTGATCATAGCCTCGATAGCTATTGGTGTTATTGATACTGCTTATGACATGCGCGTCTTCGACGTCCTCCGTCTTGGCCTCGCGGCTCGTTCATTATTCGCCCGACGTTAGTGCTGTCGTGTGTGTGTGTGTTGTTGAATTGCCGGAGTTCTTGCTTTGGAAAGAGAACTCATCCACGGCTTTGCCAGAATAAATTTCTAACACCACCGAACGAGTTTTGGGGTAATTTTAACCCCATTCCAAGCCTGGGACTACTGCAATACGCCAGGTAAAATTAAGCGAGTTGTCGGACGCTTCTTTCTCTTTAGGTTTTCAAGCTTCGAGTTTCAAGTTTCAGCTTCGGTTTTGGCTTTAGTTCCTGTTTCACGTAGCCGTTTTGAGTTTGAATCAAGCTGAGTCGTCTCTCATTACGCTGTTCCCAGCCTTCGAGGGAACCAGTTCAGCCATCTTTACGCGCCCTGCGAATCCGGTTTGAACCAGATTACCGGCGTTGGACACAACCAACAGGTGGGGTCGTCATTGCCAACTTCACATCGCTACTCAAGTTGACAGACGAACGCAGCTGAGCCCTGACGGCAATTTCGTGAGTTAGTCACTTGCATTCCTTGAACTTTAAATTCTTAAACGGTTCATGCATGCTTTACCGGAATTTTCGGCGATCTTACGCATTGATGTAACGCGTTGATGTAAATCACGCCAGTTGCATAATTTTGATGTAACGAGTTAGATTCGTTTTGAATAACCACCTTCGTAGTGTAGTGTAATTTTATTGTTCGCACGTAGTTAATTTTAATGGTTAATTAAACGGTGATCAACCTTACGTTTGTGTTTGTGTAGTACCTACTTTATCGTACCAGTGAGTTACGCCAAGCCTCTAGTTTTGTTTTGGCCTTCTGCCCGATCGAATCGGTACGGGGACACCGACGAGGTCGTTTCTCGATCAGCTAGGTATAGTCCGTCCTGGCGCCCTTAATAATTCAACATCGTATTAAACTCACCCCCTTCTCACTGTTGCTAGCCGAGGGGAAAGCTAGTGGAAAATACAGCGCAGAATTTGTCACCTGCTCAAGTTGAGGTTGAGGCTGTCAAGTTTAAAGTAAATTTGGTGACACAGTATAAATACCGGTGCTGTGCTGTTTCAAAAGTGGACGTCGAAGTTCGCTGAACGCGAACAACGGCCAGCCACGTCTCCCCCTATCGCACCTATCGGTAATTTGGCGCGAAGACTAACAGTGTTCCCAACTGTTATAAAAAGTTACCAAACTCAAGAAAGCAAAAGAGAATTCCTAGAGTATAAAACGTCAGTGATCAACCGAATCCGAAACTATACAAAAGTTTCAAAAAATTTGAAATTTGGACCGTAGCAGCACCGTGATGCCGAAGCCGCCTTCGAGGATGCAAGCCGCTTTATAACTTTTGTTCATACTAACTGTAGGCAGGTGTGATATCCAAGGTCGCGTGCCGGCGATGTTCTGCCGAGGATTTGTGTGTCGGATCGTTAGCAGTTTACTGTTATAGGCAAGCTGAATGTCTTCCCGTACGCGTATGCTTTTAAAAGTAGTCCATCTTCAAACCCAACTATAAGTAAAACGTCGTACAAAAGCACCGAGTTGCATAGTTTCGACGTAAACAACAATCCGGAAAGTTTATTAAACACACAAAGTCGGCGATCGGGACGCTCCGGAAAATTGTCTCGTCTGAAGTTTCCTCCGCGTCAATTTCAAAGAGCTCCGCTTTTGAGCCGATTTTCTTTGATCTGCTCGCCGGCGACTTTTTACGGGGGAGGGGGGGGGGCGAAATTAAACCAGACGCCATTCGAGTTATGAATGCATAGGGTACGTTGGCGACCACCTTTTGATGTAACTCATTCGTATGCTTGCGCCGATCAAAGGTGGCGGAATATGATGCACATGAATCGACGTTTGGTGGTCAAGCTGTCCCTTGGGCAAACAAATAGAATAGGTCATGTTACACTGAAGTAGTGGAATTGAAGTTTGATTCTCTGGGTCATCCGAACCCATCGGACGTGATTGCTCCTGGAGGCTGAACCGTGTGGAGCATATCTCCAGAGCAACAGGCGTGAGTTCGAAAAAGTAAAACTATGTAGAATAAGCAAGCAATTTTTTTCTTAACGTTCAACGTTAGGGGGGGAGGAAAAATTTTTATTGAAAATTACTAGCGCTCGTACTTTTCCAAGTTCCAGACCTCCTTATGGAAAATTCAGTTGGAAGTACTTTGAATTCGCCTGGTCGGGCATGCGGCGGCATTTACATAAGTATATTTTTGCGCATAATTCATACGGTCTCGTAAATATTAATCCCGAATACATTGTCCTTGCCTCGCTTCGACGAGAATTTGCATTTGAACGCGGCGCGGGCGGCGGCAAAGTCGGGAAGTCGTGGGGCGACTCTCTCGGCGCGTTTCCACCGTCTGATCCCAAACAATGCCGCCGCCCTATTTCGCCAAGTACGTCCGCGCATCTAAAACATTTCGCCCCAAGGTAAACCAAACATTAACTTAACAGAAAACCTAATCACCATACTTCCAAGGGCAAGGGTAAAAGATCGAGGGGGTGAGAGGTCTAGTAATTTTAAAAATTGTGACTTACTGCGTTCACGTATAGGATGGGGCCCTTGCTGCTGTGCAATTCTCTTCTTCTTATTCTGCCGGCCGTAACCGAATTCGCCGTGCCGAACACGCCCACTATTAGGACGGTGCTCCACAGCATTATGCAAATGTCTGAAAGCAAAAGAAAAGCGCTTTTAGTGGAAATTAGGTTGGCAGGGGGGGGGCGGGATTTAATTCTGCACTGGTTAAAAATCGTCAATATCCGAATTCAAGTCGCAATCAATTTGCGCCCCTAAAATATTCCCGTTTGTGTTCACGAATGGGTCAACGTTAAGGATTCCTTACGGTGGCCCAAATCCATAGAAGAAACGATTAGTTGGAGACCTACATATGTATATTGTTACGGTAATAATTTATGTAACATGAAATAAGGGTCGTAGCTCAGTATAACAAAACATTTATTAACAATTAATTACAACTACAATTACTTACATCTTATTTTGGTCACTTACAGACAATTCAGACTACATGACACTCTGACTAGATGGTACTCTAATGCCTTTAACGTTCGGCTTGCCGCCTTTTATAAGGATTTTGTTCCCGGAGTATTGCGTAAATTGTTGCCTTGACATTTGTCTTTGGATTTGCACACGGCTCGACTTTGCCTTCAGATCAGCACGCAGATGAGTCATACACCTTGATATTTAGATTTGCACACGGGTATTACATAAATGCAAGTGAATCATACTTATGTTTATGTTTCGCAGCTGCATATTCGTTGGTGGTCTTCTCATCCTAATTACAATATGGACAACCAGAAATCGTAGTGTCCAGTAAAAGCGCATAGACATCGTGAAAAAAGTGATCTTCGATTCTTTGTTGAAAGACTCGTGCAGAGGTTACGGTTAAGACTTCTGTTACCTATGAGAGTCGGTCTCCTTTGGTGTCCATTCGAAGCACTTTGATTGGCTTGAGGTACATAGGCTTTCCCTTTTTTTTGTAGATGCTTGAAAACGTTTTCCCAAAAGGAAATGTCCACCCCAGGACTTTTTTCATGAAACGCATTTTAATCTTATGCCATGACCATCTAAGTTTCCTGACTTGCACATGGATATTGTTACGTAATAAGTTACATAACGAGACTAAGGGACGTAGCTCGAAAATTAAACAATACATAATTAGCTTACTTACATGTTTCACAGTACATACTGTGATAAAACAAGAGGAACTTCCCTCTGACTAGCATAACACTCTACTACTCTAAATGCTCTAACGCTCTGCAAAGCAGTTGTACCAGTATATTATAATAGAAAGTCTGCCTTAGGAGTTTATGCAATACTGCCTTGACGTATGAGTCATCGAGAAATCGCACTGAAGTGTGCCGGATGAGATTGTGCAATCATTGCCGTGATCATACTAAAAGATTAATTATAATTTTTTAATGACTCATACTGGTGATTCCGTGCATGGCAAGACCGTCTATGTTCCTGGAAGTTTTGACAGACTGTTTCATGCAACTGTGATTTCTTGCCTTGGTGTCGTGCTACCTACCTGTAGGCCAGCAAATTTTGCGAGGGACTGACGTTTCTCCAGCTCCGCTCGGCAAAGCTCTTGAAAGAAGGGAAGTTCGACGTAACCCCAAAGCAAAAGGTGGGCAAAGTGAATAAAATAAAAGGCACCAGCTGAGCACACTTGTTTTTATTTAAAATGCTGAAAGATTTGGTAAAAATAGTAAACAGGCGCTCAATTTACAAAGTTAAATATGACCCAGACGCAAGTTAGAATTTTTCCGACAAACAGATCTGTTCTTCGTTTACAATTAACGTTTAAAGTGATTAAAGAAATTTACTTGATCAACAACTAAATGAGAATAAAAATTACAACGCCGCGGAAAGGTGAATCGACCCCGTAGGGTAATTAAAAAATCCGACCTTGTAATCAGGATCCGGCGTAATAACAATAATCAGCCATCAACAGTGGGGGAGCGCCCTCCAATGACGGTAAATGCAGTCAGTCAATGACGTACTTCGACATAAGTAGGTGTTAGGTCATCAAGCGGCGTCGCTTCTGCAAGTTGGTCGAATCCACTTTCACGAGCGAAGGGTGGGCCGGCATGCCGGGGGTTCTATACGTTTCAAACTCCGATTCCCGCCTATTCTCTCCACCCAAGGGATGACGATCTTCTCACCCACTCAAAGCTAAAACTTGAACTACCACTTGAATTTGAAGCCTAGTAGAAGAGAAATACGCGTTACTCACGGAACAACGCCCAAAATGGCCAACTCTAAGGAGCAGGTCTTCGATAAGCTGTTTAAGCAAGCTTGTAGGTCACTCGGCGTGCTTTAGCAAATCTCGGAGAAAATCCGTTTCAGGTTTCAATCACAAACTCCTTGAAGGAAACACAAAGATTGAAGGCACAAATAAACGAACCGCACGGCTCGAGCGCTGATGAGCGCGTCGTTCCTTCCACTAAGCGCCGAAACAGAAGTCGTTACGCATGAACTTAGATTCAAAGTGGCGACAGAGTGAAATGGAGATATACTGTAGGACTAAATAACAGCGTATGGTCCACTTGTGCAACATTAGGAAATATGAAGCCGAGTAATGGGGCCAAGCCGTAACAGTCGTTCTATTCCTTGTTACGATACGACATAATGGGGAGAAGACTGATGAACTCAGCTCGCCCTCTGCTGACGCCGAGAGCTCTCCGCTACAAACTACAAGAAGACATAAAAATTTCTATTAACAATGTTTTTCAGAGGAAGGTATTATTTATGTGCTGCGGAGGAATTTGAACGGTTGATTCAAAAGTGTGGGAAAAGAATTAATAAAGAAATCAGGAAACGGCCAGAGCCAAATTCTCAGTCGTGACCAAAAAACCACGAAACTTAGAGTAACAAAAAAGAAAAACTTTCACAATTGGCACTGGCGACTTTTTCTCGCCAGGTCATCCGCCCGCCGGTGCATGACTCCAACGCGCTAAGCGACCTGGCTCCAGTCCTTTACCTACCAGATACGGGTGTCTCGTACATACCGTCCCTTTGAGTGGGTGTCTCGCTCATACCTACCAAATACGGGTGTGTCGTATAAACCGTTCCTTTGAGTGGGTGTCTCGCTCATACCTACCAGATACGGATGTCTTGTATGTATACCATCCCTTTGAGTGGGTGTCTCGCTCGAATAAAGTTTTGTTGCTAAGTAATCGGCTGAACCTTGTTACAGTCGTTTCCGTTCCGTCGTCGTTATTTTGTTTTCTAGCGGTCCCCGTGGTTGAATGTTTCGATTGTTCCGTTCGGTGGTGAAAATTCCAGCGCTGAGTCGGTGTGTCGCACTTGATTTAAGTGAGTGAACGCGTCGGATTGTGGGGGACAGGCGCATTGAAAAATTTTCCACCAGCCAGCAACGGAGCAGCCAGCTGGCATTTTTCTGGTTTTCGGCGTGTGATCCCTTGGGTTTTCTATGCGGATTTTGGTGTACGAAATTTTGGTATTTCCGAGCCCTGTTGGGGTTCTGTGAGTTGCACCCAAGAATTCACAAGATTGGTAGAGGTTTCTGACCGCATTTTTCTCCGACATTTTTGGATCTGTTAGGATCTCTTTTGTCAACCGCTCGGCTTTCGCCAGGCCGAGGTAAGCGTCCTTTCATTATCGTTCTCGTTGATTTTAATTCGTTTGTGTCGTTCTGTTTTTTGTAGCGAGCAGTTACGGGTGGCATCAGGGTTTAGAGGGTAGTTAACCCTCCCCCCTCCCCCAACTGGAGCGTGTAGAACCAGCTGACTTTCGGAGGCGAATTCTTTCTTTTTTTTGAACTCTCGCCACATGATGCCGAGGACAAGATAGACATTTCCTCGTCGGGGCGAATTTTGCAGCGCAATTTTCGTGAACGCGGGGTGGACCTACGGACTCCCCCCCAAGGTGCTGCGAGCCGAAGTGCTTCGGAGATCTCCTGGGTATTGTATTTTTTTTTGAACTCTCATTTCTTCCGTACATCGTTGGACACGCTCATTACAGTAATTGCTCGGATGCCATATATATAATGGCGAACGATTTGCCGACATTTTGTTCTTGCGGCGTTTGGATTTAAGTGTTACTTTTGTCTGTTTGCTTTTGTAAACGTAGTTTATTTTAGTCGCTCTTTTTATAATACGTATTTTTGACTGCTTCTCAGTCTTGTCCTGTAAACGGACGTGTGGGATCCCTACCGTACGGGTTTAATGTTGTTATTTGGACTTCAGCGTGTTATTTTACATAAGCCTTTTTTTTCTCCCCCTTTGGTACAGAGGGAGTTTACTGCGGAACTATATTTCCTTGTCTGAACGACTATATTTGCTTTTATTTGTCGCCGTTACCCGCATTAAAACCTGTTAACGTGACGTTTGCTTGTTTTTTTTGTCGATATTTTGCGAATATTTTGCTGTTCCCTTCCGGGACGGTTCATATCGGAACCGAACCGACTGGTAAGTGGTGATTTCTCTCCTGTTGGGGAAATCCCTTCAACAGGTGGCGCCCGTTTTTGATCTACAGTTACCTGTGCGAAACTGTTTGCCCACGACCTTCTCCACTGACACGGGAATTTGGTCGCAGCAGCGGCCCAACCAACGGGCAACCCAGGTAGGTTCGTTCGTATCCGTTTCGGCAACGTATTTTCTTATTATTCGCTATCAGGTAACCTGCCGTACACACTCGACTGTGGGATTCGTTGCGAATCGGCGTTTCTTTTTTGTTAGAGTACATTTTGGAGAGAGTGTGCGCGACAACCTGAACGCCGACGAGCAAAGCCGAACCGCCAGACCGGCGTCGAGCAGAGCAACGGAAACAACACCAGGAAGAAAAAGACGACCCTTTACACGCTTACAAATGACGTCATCAAAATCTAAGCTCAATTTGGTATAATCCTGTTGCTTAGTGCCATCACGTTAAAAATTCGAATAACAAAAAACGAGGCAGCACAGCTGAAAATTCGAACAGGCGACGGTGACGCTGACAATATTTTTCTAGAAATGACACCATGAAGGTCAACATTAAGGAATGACCCAAACAAGCGAGACATTGAAATATTAGATTAAAGAAAATGAAAACGTAATTTGAAGAGATTCTCACAGATGGCGCCGACAATTTCTTTACCTGGAAATAGTGTAACATGGTTGATGACTAGATAAACAAAAGACTTAAAAAAATTGGAGTAAGTAACAACAAAAGAAAATTGTAACCAAAGTTTTAAAAAAATATGTGCTGCGGAGGAAGAAATTCTGAACTTGCAAGGTTGATTCAAAAGTACCTACTGTGTAGGAGGAATAGTGCTTCCTCTATTCATTTATTTTTTCTTCGATGGAATTCAAATTTTTGAGTTAATGGACGAATTTAATTCACATTTCAAAATTGTTAATATGGTTTGCCAAAGTGAACTTTTCAGCCTTCCTAACCTCAATATTAATCGGCGTCGGATTAAATTAAGCACGGATTAAAACAAATATACGCAATTCTGCATCACATATTGCAGTCAGTGTTTAGTTGCCTCCGGCCAGATTTCGATTTGAATACGCATTTAATTCAAAACTGATATTTGCAATTACAACAGGATTGCATATTATTATTTGTTCGGTAATGTAATTATGTCAATTCAAGTTCAGTTTACTATTATTACTGTGTGGTGGCCCCTTTTGCTATTTTCCTGAGGGGCCCCACATTGGGCGCCAAATTACTACCGCCTATTCTGCTATGTCAGTGGTTTGCTTGTATTTTTGGTCTTTCCCACGGCTGATGGTGTCTCACGAGTAACATTTTTTTTTAATTTAAATTTTAAAACGAGTATCAGATCGGTAGTGTAATTATCTCAATTTAAGTTCTCGCGTTTGTATGTGGAATATACGGGGACATTTCACAAAGCTCTGAACTATATGCCACCTTCGATCTCGATTACAGTTTCTATCGTATAATAGAAGTAGGTAATCAATTGAAAAGGATGTGTTAGTAGATGTACGATTGGGGGTTCTGGCAATTTTTATTTTTTATATCTAAAGCACGCGCGACATTCAAAGTAGGTAGCAGTTTATAAGCGAGAGGTAAAAACAGGTAGCAGGTTGTTACGTTTACGGAATTTAGACGATATCTGATCCGCTGTCGATATAGTTGGCAAACCTGTACCCCTTTTTTGCTTCTTCGAAGTCTATTGGTGGATGACGCACCACCTGACTGTCTTTGGTTTCATACCCTAGCAACCTTCGCTTGCGACAATTTCGCCTCGTTGAGGTTCTTTCTCGTTCGAAGTGTGTTACAAGTCAGACGTGTTTTTCGTGCATAATAAAATTATCGGAGTTCTTGATCTTCTTTGGGAGGAGTAACTCATTTGCGGCTGTGCCGGAAGATTTCGTGACACCATCGAACACATTTGTGGATAATTTTAACTCCAATTCCAAGCCTGGGAACTTATTAACCCCCAGGTAATGTAAAAAGTGCAATGGCGTGTATCAAAATCGCTGCTAACGAAACTTTCTCCCTTTACATTCAGGCTTTTCTGTTTGGGCGCAGGCTTTTAGTCCAGGCTTCTAGGCCTAGTTCTCCGGAGGCGCTCCTGCCCTGTGAATGTACCGAGAACCGATTGTGGAAACCTGATCAGCCATCTTGACGATCCCAGCGGATCCAGTTTGGGCCAGATTGTCGACGCTTCCAGCGATCGACAGACTGCGTCGTGACTACCGTCACTAAATAATTACAGCACCGCAATCAGCCGCCATTTTAGTGCAAAATATTGGCGGGAAATTTAAATGCTAATGCCCCGTTTCTATAACATTTATCATTATACCGTGATTTTATTTTAACATGAAACATTGCTGTTCATATTACTACGGAAACTAATTCCAATTTTTAAGAATGTCGTTGCATGATCGTCGTCGTTAGGGTTTCTAATGTCATATCAAATAAAACTTGTCCATCTTAATTTGGAACATCTGTCAGGCGAAGAAAGTAGAAAATGTGAAAGTGAAAATGTATCAGAAAGAACTACCCTTGGACAAGTCACTAGTGCAATTAACAATTTTTATAATCGTTTAGGATATTGCGTGGAGGTAAATGAAGAAATTTTTGAAAATTTGTTGTGATGTTTGTTTTGAATTAAAGAATTTCTTTCTTCCGTATGTTTTAAGTTTACTTACTTACTGTTTTACAAGTCAAAACGACACACCCGGGCATTTTAAATCATTTTTAAAGTTTTGTGTGACAGACGTTAAATTTGATTAAACTTGACGGAAAGAAAATCACTAAAAAAAGTCGGCCATGATAGTGCAAAAACGTGTTTCTTCGTCTTACACATTAAGCATATGGGTTGCGGTACTGTAATTATTTAGTGACGGTACCACCGACCACCGCGCTTCGGTTGGTTAACGTTACCAACCGAAGCGCGGTGGTCGGTGGACACGCATGACTGGACACGCTGTCAAAAGGTTAAGTTTTCCAACTTAATTTAATCTGACGTTTTGCGAATCGGTCAGTTTATATTCTGTTCTCGTGAACAGTTAAATCGCGAGGAATAATTTCGAACTACGTGTTGCGCTGCGTTTACGGTAGTTAGTTTAAGCATAAATTAAGAAGCCACTTGAATTTGTGTAAAGTGCTGTATGTTTTGATGTGTTTAATAAAACTTCAGTTGTGCTAACTTTAACTTCGAGTTTAACTTCTGCGTTCACGCACACCAGTGAGTAAAGTCTCGCCTTTGTTTTGCTGTAACTAAATCAACCCGCCCCATTCTTCACTGTTGCTAGCCCGGGGAACAGCTGATACGTTTCGTCAGCAGAAGCTTGTCATCTGTCAGCGGTAAGTAAGAGGCAAGTAGTTTAAATATAAATTTGGTGACAAGTTGTCAATAGCTAAAAAGTAAGTAACAGTTTTTTTTTTATTTCTTCGATCAAATTAATAAATAAACCGCATGCTCGATTTGAAAATTCACCGCGGAGGATTTATGATGGCGAGAAATTGATATTGAAAAATATATTAACCGACGATACGTCCGCTCATCCATATTTCAAATTACGTGCGCCGGCGAGAAATCACTCGGCGGGCGGAAAAAAATCAGGGGCGGCATAAATTCCGCTTGGCTACGTCCTATTTAAAATTCACGCAGTTTGTGTTTTTCAATACGGTCGGCCTTAACATGTCATTAAGCACGGGTTTACTTTACGCGGCGAAACGGAGATAAAAGTGGTGGCACGCCGCGACGCGGCCCGACGTAAAATATCGACGGCGGCGGCGGCGGCGGCTTCGCCGCGTTTTGCTCCTTTTTCTGCTCCACAATGCGGCGCACACATGAATAACTCCCGTACGGTTTCAATATGTGACGGAAAAAACGCGCCGGCGTCGAATTCGGCGTCCGGAATTTAAATACGAAAGCGTCGAGTCGTCGGTTTTTGTTTTTGTTATCTGCTTCTAGTATATCACAAATCCGTTTCAATTTGATTTTAACGCTAAACAAAAAATGAAAATTACTCTTTCTTTTTTTTGCTATTTACTGCATTATATTAAAAAAAGTATAATATGGCTTAAATAACTATATTTCTATGTAGAGTATGAGTGAACTTGTTTGTTCTCTTGAGGGGCGCCCAATTTTTTGAGCCAATTATTGCGCCCCACGTTTGGACGCCAAATTTTTTTGCATTGTATCGGTTGGTACTTTGCCGGCACGTTGCGAGCCAAACATTTTTGCAACATTAAGATTGAATGGAAGTAAAAATGGATGATAATACTCATTACTGCGACGATCATCTAGCATTGTGCTTTTGTATATACGCCCCGAATACAAAGTAATATAACGCGGTCGTTTAATTCCCGGCAATTTAATCTTTTCACGGTAAATACAAGAATTTTAATTCGGTGATAAATTCGAGCACGAAAATTTCGCAGTGCACTCGCAAAATGTCATCATCTCAAATGGCGGAGCGCAAAAAAAAAAAAAACTGGAGCGCCTGTCATATCACGTTGCAATGAAATTTTTCAAATTACGAAAGCCCCGTGCTCGTCCGCCCCGAACGCCGTTTCATTTGATAACCCGCCCTAATTGAACCGGACACTAACGAACGAAACTCGCCCCCCCCCCCGAAGCTCTCTCCCTCCGGCGAAACGGATATTGCAGTTTATTTAACTGTTTGTTTTCTTGACGGACGGATATTCGCGCCTGCAAGCAACTCACCCCGCCCGCCCGCCCGCCCACTCGCCGCCCGGGGGGTTTCCGCATTTATTATTCTCCTCATCACCGGGATACGCGGCAATTTCAGGCATTATTGGCCCCTAAATTGTACTAAAAAGTCGAGACGGCAGTACATAATTTATCAGCGTGATTTATCGCCGGGGCCTTCAAACTTTTATAATACAATAAATAACGCGTGCCGTCTGGGAAATGCTCGGTCCTGTGTATTAAGTTGTTGGGAAAATCCGGGCTTTGATTCGTGTAACGAAATTGAGGGGATAAATATTAAATTTTTTCCGCCATGATTGCACTTGTTTCGGGGAAATGCGATTTGGCGAACACTGATTAATTTCCCACCATCAATAATTCAAGTGCACATTTTCAGATTCTACTTTCCAAAACTCCTCCCTCCCTCTCTCTCTCTCATTTCATGCCGGAGCTTTTACGGCAATTTAATCCGGGAGCTTACATTTGCATGCTTTGCAATTTTACTATTAATCATTTTTCGGGTTCATAATTTACAGCTTCGAAGTTATCCAAACGACCAAATCGTGTTCTGAATGCTAACTGAATTTTAAACAGAAAAGTAAACGAATGTGTCCTGTTGTAGTTCAATTTATTTAAATTTATTCCTTTTTTGAAGAAAACAACGATACTGTCACGAGGGGGAATTTTCTAAAAACCACAAGGGGGTTTTTTCTATGTTCCGCGGATAAAAATCATAAAAAGTATTTGAACGCGGACTTGTGTAATTGAGGGCAGCTTACGACCGTGTTGAAATGTAAACACAATAAGGAGGTAACTGATACGTAAATGTTCATATTTCATAATAACACATCAGCGGAATTTATTACAAACGAGGCCACGTGCTTATACGCGCCTATACGAATGACGCAAACGGACACAAAGCAGGTGATGAAAAATGCAACGCGCGACTAGGCAAAAAACGTGTATTTAAAGTGCGGGCCAAAATTAGGAAGGCAGTCGTTTTCCACCGGACCGACTCAGGGCGCCAACATTGCCGCCGCCAACGCTCAACAACGCCGACGCCGCCGCCCGCTTCATCGTCGTCGCCACCGCAGCATCAGCATTGCTGCAGCCCCCATCATCTGTCACTGCCGCCGACAACATTGCCGTTCGTCCTAAAGAAGTACGAGGACCATCTCCCCCGCAAGCTGCCGAGAGAAGACATCACCGTAGTTCTGCACTGGCCGCCGCTGTTCCAACCAGATCACCCCGTAGGCTGAGCAAGGACGTGTCGTGCTCCAGCCAACGAACATTGAGACCAACCACGCAAGTCGCGGACCGGCCTTGCACTTCGGCAGTCTTCCCGGCTAAGGAAACGTCGCCCGCTGCTCCGTCTTAGTCGAATCAACAACTCCAGTCGCCGCGAACGACCCAGGACCGCACCCCAAGTTTCACGAACAAACCACCCTCAACCAAATTAATCATTTACGTAAATAAAGACGTATTCATTTTGTAAATCATTGTCTTTAAAGCTCTACCCTCTGATAAACCTACGCACCCCAATCAACCCAAAGGCTAAGGACACAAATTTTTCATTAAACGGTGTTTGTTTTGGAATGAAAAAGTAAACGAGTATACTACTCGGTTGTTAAATGTTTGCGGCGAGTCCTAGGCTGTTACAGTCAAATTTAATCACAGAGAATTTGCGTTTGTAGCGAGCTGGCAACATCACTTGTATGTATATATTGTCCGAACATCTGACAACACTGTTAAGCCGTGCCGGAAAACATCTATTTGAATTCTCGCTTTCGTATTGGTTCTTTTATCCAAAACTCTTGACGTCATAATCATGCTATTGGTTACCGCTTATGACGTAATGATATTTCAGCGTCGTTCCGCTTTACGTTAGCGCTTTTGTTCAGTCCTCATTAGACTCTCCTGGTGTGTAGTTGCGTGACTTTGTGATAACGAAATTCTTACTCTTAAAGTGAGGAGCATTTAGCAACGGCCCTGCCGGAATAGAATTCACACCACCGAGCGAGTTTTGGGGTATTTTCAGCCCCATTCCAAGCTTGGGATTCCCACAAATCTCAGGTAAAATATTGAGCAAGTTGTCTAACGCCATATTGGGATGCTAACGGTTTTCCTTGCTTTCTCTTTAGGCTTTCAGTACAGGCTTTTAGTTCGACTTCGACTTTCAGTTATCAGTTTTCGGACAAGTCGAAGTACTATTTCGATTTATCGTATCGAGTCAATTCGCCTCCGCTGCGAAGAAACCAGTTCAGGCGTTCCTGCGACGTACCTTGCGAATCCGCTTTGAACCGGATCACCGGTGTTGGAAACAACCCACAGGTGGCGTGGCGACAGGTGAGTGCCAACTTCACTCCGCGGCTCGACTGACAGATGAATGTAGCTGCGTCCTGACAGCAAGGTCGTAAGTTTTGAAGTCTATCGTTATTTATTTTTTTTTGAACGGTTATTGCATGCCTTATCGGAGAGCGAATTTCGGCTGACTGCATGGTTATGCTGACAGGTAGAAACTGTACACTTAGCTAGAAATAAATACCGGATAAATATCGCAGAGATTCACATTTATTTAGGAGATAACCTAATTTTCCTTGACATATACGTATCGTTGATACTTTTGCTATTAAACGTTAAGTAACTTTAAGGTTGTGCATGATTACTACGTTCATGTACCAGTGAGTAAAGTGTAGCCTCTATTTTGCTTTTCAAGTCAGTTCGGGGTTGTTTGCCTATCGGCTGAGGTCGTTCCGTCCTAGCGCCCTTAATAAATTAACATCTTTTGGACCCACCCCTTTCTCACTGTTGCTAGCCGAGGGGATCAGAGGTGGAAAAGAGCAGAATTTGTCACCTAGTCAAGGTAAGGTTGAGGCAGTCACGTTTCAAGTAAATTTGGTGACAAGGCTTTCTTTTAGACCTCTCCAAGCTTGTCCGCAGAATTTACGACAGGTATGTTTTTAGAGTTACGTCGGGCGTCGGTCGGTTCGTAATTCGTGTTTTACTGTCATCTAGGTTTTATTATTGTTACTTGGTTCTTCTTCTCCTCCCCCCCATTTACGTTTCACCGAAGTTCCGCTAACTGGGAGCTGCCTGGCGATCTTCTTCGTGGTGTCCTTGCTGAAAAATCTGACGGCGTCGTAAACCGACCTTGGCCGTCCATCTTGCTGTTTGGTAATACGACAATTCATCACGCCACACATCGCATGCTCCTTAGAACGAAAGTCGTCACTGAAGTTGACGCAAGTGGTCACTTAAAGTGGTTACACCGAACACGCGTTCTGCTATTCATGACTCGAAGGTACTGATCACCCCTGAATCAGCTGACGTGCATTCATAGCTGGATGTTGAAGATCGGATCTTGCCTTGCCTAATATTTTGAACGCATTCTGGTACCGACTAGGTTGACAGGCGAAGTTAGAGTTAAAGTGTTTATTTTGCTTTTGCAAAAGTTAATTTAATAATTTTGTAACGAACATAAGGATCCGATTGTTTCGCGTTTTGATGTTTTATGTCACTTGATTCTTTTCATTTATTTAACAAATTTCTGTGTTGAACTTAGTTCACCCCTTTTATGACATAAATAAATTACCGGTGATTTTTATTTCTTTTCGAATTGAAATTCAAACCTTTGTATTGGGATTACGTATGATCCAGCCCATCTCCACGAGTTAGCCGGTCGTGAGATGAACTTAATCTGCAAATTTCAACATTTTTAACCACGTAGATCACAGCGTAATGGCCACTTTTGTTATTTTATTGGCGGCCCCACGTTGGGCGCCAAATTATTACTGCCTATTCCGCCAGCTAAGTGGTTCGCTGGTATTTTTGATCTCTCCCAGGGTTGATGGTGTCCGTTGGAACTCACGAGCAACTTTTTTTTTAAATAATATTTTAAACTGAGTATCAGATCAGACACGAAACCTCAAAGTGAATCCGGAATGTGTTCATACGGCAATCGGTGTCTCTTTCTCCGTCTCCTTGTTGTAATCATTTTACTCATACGCCCCTTTTAGTCTGCACAATGCCTTCCCTTTTTGTTTTGATTTGTTTTATTAAATATTAGGAATATTTTGGTTTTATCTGTAGACAAGCTGTGGGGGTTCTGAAATTGCAAAAACGGTGCCAAGGAGTTTTCATAATTTTGCTTCTGATCAATCCTTTACTGCGTGTGAAGAATTATATTTAAAAAAAAATTGCATGAAGATGTAAACTCAAGCCCATTGAAGTTCACTAATCCCATTAGGAGTTATTGAAAACTCCGTCACGTCTTTCCGGGGCATATTCCGGCTGTACATTTTTAATTTCGACGAGCATTATTAACTTAGCGCGCGAAGTAGGTCACGACGACGAAATCTAAACTTTTCCGGGGGGAGAAAATCGTGTTATCCGAGCATTTAACCCTGTCCACCAAAAAAGAAAAAAACGCCCCGCTTATCTCACCATTACCCCCCTCATTTTTTCGCATTAAATTATTAGGCATGCCAGGCGGTCGATACGCTGCTTTGGTTC
Organism: Dorcus hopei; assembly: GCA_033060865.1. Classification (NCBI taxonomy): domain Eukaryota; kingdom Metazoa; phylum Arthropoda; class Insecta; order Coleoptera; family Lucanidae; genus Dorcus; species Dorcus hopei. The sequence continues at coordinate 74,226,867 of CM065425.1, forward strand.
CGGTACTTTCAGTTCGTTAAAGTTTTTGCGGCGATTTCGAACGGTTGTGAACCAGGTCTGAGGACGCTATCGATTTATTTCGTTTCTTTTATTTTAGGGGGCGGATTAAAAAGGAAATACTGCGAAATCCAATCCGGTCGAAGTCTATCCGCTTTGTTTGTAGTCGATCAATCAAAATTCTTCAGCTAAACGAAACGCGAAAGGGTCTCCTATTGAGAGGTACAAAAGTAAGAATGTTGACGAAACTTGGAATTCGTTGACGACTTAGTAATATAACACTACTTCTGAAGTCTGTCTTACGCACAGAATTTGAAATTTGACGAAGAAAAGAAAAACATGGTTTTGCATGTTAAATGGCAGTGATCTCGTTTTCGCAAAAAAAATAAATATATTCGTTGATGATGCAGTAATAGAATTAATTAATTCGTGGATGATACACTAAACTAATAGAATACTACTTCTGAAGCCTGTCCTGTACAGCGAATTGGCAAAGTATTTGAAACTTGACGAAGAAGAAAAATCTATATTTTCCTGTTAAATGGCAGTGATCTCTTCCTTAACGGAAAAATAATAATAGTTTCTATCGACGACGACTTGCTACTAGATTTAAAAAATCCTCCTTTTGTGCTGAAAATAAATTTTTGCATTAATACGAGATCACTGTCATGAAGCCGGTCCTATGTAATAGAGTGCATATTTTGGGAAGTCCTTTCAGTTAACATCTACTTACATATTTCAGACTCAGTATCTTCGAAATGACATCGCGTTACACTTACAGCAGATATACGTACAAGATAGGATCGATTGTTGGAACTAAGTAAACGCCTTTTTACTGCCAAATAATAACCGTAAATACCATAATGCAAGAACTGTTGGCCCATACTCAACCGTTACTTTGAGGAAATTATTCAAGGCAAACTTTAACAGTATTAGTGCAGCGAGCGGCGTTAGATAACTGCACCAGATATATGTACGTCCAGACGTCTATGGGCAAACACCAGAATTTTCGCAGTAATTTAAGTTCCGCTTCGTGCGAGGAGCAATTTATGTTCGTCCTATTCTCCGAGGAGCGTGAATTTGCCAAGTTTTATAACAATGGCCCCACATGTTCGGCCAAGAACAGGACCGGCTTGGCACTAGGTTGCTACGGGTCCACATACATAAAGGACGCTCTGAAATTAATTCCTTACACTTATCTAGCCATTGGATAGACCAAGTTTTTAGTTACAAAACCCCTACACACCCCATAGCAAATGTGCTTGAGTCGAAGATGCCCAAGTATTGTCACAAACTGATTGTGCAACTTTGTTGCAACTCATTGATATTTGCCACAGCTTCGCTTAACCCAAAAGCCGAACAAAGACGCCGCCCGCCGCCACCCACCGGTGAAATTTATCGTCTGCAACTCTATTTTGTTCCGTTGGTTCTTTATTTTGGGTCGACTGCAGCGCCGTCGGAAGTGTAACAATCTCGGCTGGCTCTGGAAGACGTATCGCCCCAACTAACTAACTAAGTACGTAACTAACTCACACGCTACACGTACGCTTGCCTCCAAGTTGATTTAGCTTATTCCTTACTACCCACTCGCGGGGCTTTTACGAGTAACACGCAAATAAATTCACCCCCCAAAATAGTCCTGCGCGTATTTAAGGGCAATTTATTTGTAGGACCGCCGCCGCCTTGTGTGTTACTGTTATAATAAAACATATCAAACCGTATATTAATGACCGGTTTAACCTACTTTCGCTTCCGCACGGTGTATTTTTATAACGTACGCCTTTGGATATTTATTCTGCATGCGCAAGCTCTCGGAAGGAAATGTACATATACGTGTATATATTACTGCGTTACAAAACTAGGAACAGCTGATGCTGGAATATCTCGGCCGTATATAACGTCAATTCGGGCATGAAACTGGCGGTTTGGGACCTATTCATAAATCAACAGCGAATAACCTGATTAAAACTTACAATTTCTTGAAATTATATTTAAACTAAGCCCCTCTCAGATCTTATCGCCACATATTGATGTGTAGTGACCCCCTATCCTTATTTTTTGACGGCCCCACGTTGGGCCGCCAAATTATTACCACTTATTCGGCTAATTGAGCGGTTTCGTTTGTGTTTTTGGTCTCTTACTGGGTTGATGGTGTCTACCGGAATTCACGAATAATATTTTTCAACGATATTTTAAAATAAGCACCAGAAAATCTCATCTTTCCGTTTACTTGTTACAGACTTATCGTGCGCCCATCCGCTGTTCGACAGTCAATCGCACTTGCTTGGTTTTTCTGAATCATGAAAGTTTACGAAGGGCGTTATTTAACCATTGAAAGGAGACGCTGAATTACATGTTTAATAAAGAATGAAAGTGTTGCCCCCAGAATTACGCGTCAGTTATCGCAAAACCCGACCGCAACAAATAGGTATTAAAAAAAAAAAAGGAAAAAACAAAACAAAACGAAAAGGTATTCCCGTTCGTTTGTTATTTACGAAGCCCTTTGTGGAACTTAAACAAAAACGCGACGAGCGCACCGCACAAAAAGACTCCATTAAAATTTCAATAAAGGTGGCGAGCGATTCGCACAGCGAACGAGAAAAAAAAAGAGAAAACAGCTTTCCGAAGCTACCACAGAACGAATGTCGTCTGCTCAAACAGAAGCCATACTCGGACATATTTCATTTAACATTTTAATAAAACCGGGGGGCGGTTTCGAGGGGGGATTACGTTAATACTCGTGCAACCGCCGGCTGTAGCGTAACAAAGCGGGCATTACAACGACGCCACAATGTATCGAGGACAATGAGGACCGCTTATTGTAAATGAGCTGTGAAATGAATCTGCGGATCGGAAGATCCGCTTCCACGAGATCCTTTTGCAGAGCATGTAAAGTCGAGGGGGGGGTACCTACTTGTTTACATGTAAGTAGCTTATCGATTTTTATATGTACACACAAAGACCACCCACAAGTTTAAATCACTTAGATGTGACCTTGAAAATATCCGTTGATTTTTTTCAGATCCAACGTAAAATCCTGAATTTATCCTTAACGTGAAAGACCGTAGACATCATATACGTATATTTTTGTTACGATTCGTCTTTATCCCCGTCTAAGAATAACGACCGTTCACATGCGCAGGAAATATATAGTTATCGGGGTGGATTTTGAACGACGCCCGTCGTCGTCCTCGAAACAAACGTCAAGTTGCGAATTTAAGATGCAAATAACACGTGCATAAATTCGCATAAAATAACCATACATATCCCCCCGGCCGAGCCTTGGAAGCCCGCTCAGGCGTGCACATCACCGGAGGGTGGGTGTTATTACCACAGGGTTGCGTAACTCCCGCTTTGAACGCGCGAGTTACAGTTGCAGCGAAACGCTCTCGACAACCGAAGGAAAATAAACTCGAGCTCAGCAAGAAATAGGAAGAGGAGGGAGGGGGGTACTCATTTGTACCAATCCGATCGATGTTTTATTTATTTTTTAAATATTTATAATTTATACAAACAACTTGCTAATAAAAATAGGATGATACCTCAACTTGCGAAAGGAAACGACTGCGTAAGTGCAATGCGCCATCAAAATGAAAGTGCGTTAGATTTTTCCAACTACTTCCAACTGCTCATGCGCCTTAGATTATTAGTCGACTCGTTGCACTTTGCAGTCAGGCCTTCATGATTTTTTTTCCCATCTAGACTTTGTCGGAGCGCCCGAATTTCCCGACATTATGGGTAAAAAGACCGGAAAACCCGATAGTGACGGCAGTTTTCGGCTGCGGTGCCCTTAATTCTTAACTTATCGAGATTCGGCTTCCGGTCTGCGACGGAGAACATTGCCGCGCACAACTTCTGTATGATAGATTTTTGAATTTTTGCTCAGGGACGGTTTCCCCCGGAAAAGCTCCAGAAAACGGCGTTTTTTTGAAGTTTTTTCGATATTGTGGAAACCGTAGGGGGTTTATCGAAAATCCGTAAAAACGCCTTCTAGATAAACCCTCCGGACGACTTCTGGCGGCGGTCGCGAAGCAATCGGCCGTAGCGCGCCGACGGCGGAGGCGAATACCCGATTAGGTTGCACCTTGCAGACCTCTTTTCCGGAATTTTTTCGGCATCTAAACTTCATGGGAGCGTCCGAATTGTCTCGAGTTTTAGGAAAAAAGGGCCGGGGAATCCAAATGTTTGTCGTCGATCAATCAAAATTCTTCAGCTAAACGAAACGCGAGAGGGTCTCCTATTGAGAGGTACAAAAGTAAGAATGTTCACGAAACTTGGAATTCGTTGACGACCTAGTAATAAAACACTACTTCTGAAGTCTGTCTTACGCACAGAATTTGAAACTTGGCGAAGAAAAAAAACATGTTTCTTGCATGTTAAATGGCAGTGATATCGTTTTCACAAAAATTAAATTTATTCGTTGATGGTGCAGTAATAGAATAATTCGTGGATGATACACTAAACTAATAGAATACTACTTCTGAAGCCTGAGCTGTACGGAGAATTGGCGCAGAATTTGAAACTTGACGAAGAAGAAAAACGTATATTTTCCTGTTAAATGGCAGTGATCTCTTCCTTAACGAAAAAATAATAATAGTTTCTATCGACGACGATTTGCTACTAGATTTAAATAATCCTCCTTTTGTGTTTTTCTTTTTTACTTTTATTAGCTGAAAATAAATTTTTGCATTAATACGAGATCACTGTCATGAAGCCGGTCCTATGTAATAGAGTGTATATTTTAGGAAGTCCTTTCAGTTAACATCTACTTACATATTTCGAAATGACATCGCATTACACTTACAGCAGATATACGTACACAATTACTACTTGATCGATTTTTGAATTTCTGCTCAGGGACGGTTTCCCCCGGAAAAACTCCAGAAAACGGCGTTTTTTTGAAGTTTTTTTGATATTGTGGGAACCGGAGGGGGTTTATCGAAAATCCGTAAAAACGCCTTCTAGATAAACCCTCCGGACGACTTCTGGCGGCGGTCGCGAAGCAATCGGCCGTAGCGCGCTGACGGCGGAGGCGAATATCCGATTAGGTTGCACCTTGCAGACTTTTTTCGGCATCTAAACTTCATGGGAGCACCCGAATTGTCTCGAGTTTGAGGAAAAAAGGGCCGGGGAATCCAAATGTTTCAGTTTTCGAGAAAACAGGGTAGTTGTTTTATTTGAGTGTCCTTGTTTTCGAATTAGTTCTTAACTTATCAAGATTTGGCTTCGGGCGTGCGGTGAGGAAATTTCACGAGCACAACTACTGCTTGACCGATTTTTGAATTTTTACTCGGGGACGGTTTCCTCCTACCGGAGAAATTCTCGAAAACGGCAGCTGAAAATAATTTCCTGAGACTCGTACATCATAACATGCAGCAGTGAATCACAAGATTCCTTAATAAATTTCAAGAAACCTTCAGCACAATGAAGAACACGGTGAATAAACAGAGCCATTCGCAACATTCACGAGCGACTTTAATATCCTGCAAGAGATTTAAATTTCATCATCGATCGCGGGAACATTTCCATCTCGCAATCTCACGTCTTGCATTTAATTTGGTGTGTGCATTCGAGTAACTCGATTGTGTGTCCGGGACAAAGCGCGGCAAGAAATAGTGGATTTCAAGAACTCCAATAAGGTCTAACAAGACGGGAACAGGCGGGCGGGGGAGCGGAGTCTTTTAGAAATTCGTAATTGGTCTATTACCTCACTTAATCGAGCGGAAATGCAATAAGCCGGAAAACGCAGTACAAATCCTCGGACCTTACACGCGCACCCTCCTCCATTAAAGACCTCGAGAACTCACTTAAATTATTCCTCAACGAGTCGTTCAATTTTATTGGGAATTGGAAAACAATCGGCAGACAAAAGGGAAGAACAGAGGAAGACGATTTAAGATGTCCGTTTCTGCGTAATGGTGGCTTGGTCACTTACACAATAAAACAAGACTTCTGACTAGCTATCACACTAATAATCTAATGATCAGCTCGTCGACTATTTAAAAGGGTTTCGTCCGAGGACGATTATGAAATTATGCCTTGGCATACGACTCATGCGGTACTGAAAGCATGTTACTCGGAATTTGCGTATTCCTTCCTTGACATTTCCGAAAGATTCATACTTATATAATTGTTTACCTAAAGCTTCGGCTGACTGGTTTTTGCAGCTGCGAATTCTTGCGTTGGTGGCATTCTAATTTCCTTGTTACAATATCTCCATCCGAATTGATCACAGTTCAAAATGTCTGGCCGGTTTTAGTCCTTGAATACTAATAGAGTACTAGTTCTGAAGTCCGTCTTATACAGAGAATTGGCGCAAAATTTGAAATTTGACGAAGAAGAAAAAACCGTATTTTGCATGTTAAATGGCAGTGATATCTGCCCGGTTTTAAATCTTGCATCCGAAGACGTGTCGACAATAACCAGAAGTAGTTGCTGAAGACATTTTCTTGCGCTAGTTTATTTCAACGGAGAAGAAGAAGAAGTGTTGACAGTGACCAGAGATGGTCCTTGAATTTTTCTTCTGGCGTTGGCGACGTTGAAGAAGTGCGTGGTCACCTTTTGATTTTTTTTATAACCCCAAGGAAACGTGTTGGTGTAAAGAAAATTAATAGTTCTCCTGGAGGCACTATTCTTATTTGCCGCTGTCACCTTGACTTCATGTATAGTAAAGGACATATATATGTATAAGTATAGTATAGGATGGAGTAAAGAAATTGAAGAGCTCTTCATCATCTCAAAATGCAAATTATAAAATTCGCCCGAATAACCCCAGAATAACTTACCATACACGCCGGTCAGATTAACATAAATTCGGGTAGAACACAAAGCGGCGCGACGGCGGCGTCGAGGATTCGGGTAATTTTCGGACGCTTTTATTATCTAAGCCGGCGGGGGAGGGGGGGGGCAGGACGAGGCCCCAGGACTGAAACTCGATGAATTATAATGGCGTGGCGTAATTATCTTTAATGGAAATTCGCAACTGCATTTGCATGCTGATGCAGTTGCCGGGCGGGTGCCCCGACATGCGAAGAAAGCCCGTTTCGGACAGATTATTCAATCAGGTTAATCGCCGTCATTAAAACTGGTACTAGACTTCGCCTAATGCCTCCCTAATTGAATTCGGGATTGTGTTTTATTGAATTTCCGATTGGAGCGGAGAATCGGATGCAAAATCGGAATCCGATTTCGTTGATCTCCGACACAAACGAAAAAAAATTAATAGGGGATCGCACAAGCCAAATAGTACTTTCCTCTTTTGTTTTTTGTCACTTTTCGTTCGCATTTTCCTTCTGCTTTACGAGAAAGAAATTATATGCCAAACGAAGTATTGACCTACCTAAGTATGGGCCTACGGCTTTACTTCTTGTCCGAAAAAAAGGGGTGAGAATTGAACCCCGTCGTTCGGGTGCAAACATGCAAGCCTGTGGATCAAATAGAATCCAAATAGGAAGAAGCCCAAATACAAAAAGACATAATGACCGAAAAGGAAAGCCCCACGCCAAGTTACTAACGGGATTACAAAATGACCTGAGAACTTGTTATGGTGAGAAAATCCGTTATAAATAATTTCTAGCTTTCGGATCACCCTGTATCTTAACGAAATTAATTAATTGGAACTTGGACTGTCCCAAAAACGACGCTTGGCAACTCCGCACAACCCCTTTCTTTTGTAATAAGACTGTCCTATGTTGAAAGTGGGATAATTAAAGGCTTGTCATTGGCTAATGGACCTCTCCCCCGTCCGCTAACCGTTCACGTCGCACGCCGACCCGATTAAAATTTCGCCAGCCTTGTGACCGCCCGCTTTGAAAACAGACCGCATGAAGAATTACTTTCGCTTCTGTGTCAATTTTTCATTAAACGGTATTTGTTTTGGAGTGAAAAAGTAAGCGGGTATACTGCCCGTTTGTCAATTGTTTGCGGCGAGTCCTAGGCTTTCTTTTAGGCCTCCCCAAGCTTGTCCGTCGAATTTACGGCAGGTATGTTTTTAGAGTTACGTCGGGCGTCGATCGGTTCGTAATCCGTGTTTTCTTTTTATGTAGGTATTATTATTGTTATTTGGTTCTTCCCCCCCCTCTCATTTATTCCGGACGTTCCACTAACTGGGAGCTGCCTGGCGATCTTCTTCGTGAAGTCCTGGTCTGATGGCGTTGACCTTGACCGTCTATCTTTCTGTTTGGTAAGACGATAGTTCAATGCTGGGCACGAGAGTCGTGGTGAGTCATCCCCTCCACAAGCAACAACTGTAATCGGCGACAATCGAAAATATTCGCCACTCGTCGAAACATTACATTGCGCGTCGTTGGTTCTAGGCGTGCCGATTTCAATTTAAGCTGGAATAAGCGCGAAACACTTGCGGAGAAGTATAAGGGGTGGTGGAACTGTTCCCCTAGCGGTGCTCGGCCCTGCGATAGTTCATCACGCTGCACATCGCAAGATGGCGCGCTCCTTGGAACGAAAGCGGTCACTGAAGTGTTACGGTTGAAAAATTCATTTAAGTTATTCAGAATACTTTTCCGACCACCCTGTATTAGCGTGGGAATCTACCGGCCAGACTTGGCCTACGTGCCGGTCGTCATATTCCCCAACGTTTCATAACTAAATCATACGTTGCTATTTAGACCTACTGCATATCATCCTTTTCACTCTGTCACCGGCTAAATCTGTTTTCATTCGTAACCACCCCTGTCGGAACTTATGGTAGGGAAGAACGCGGCGCTCGCTCGCAGTTCAGGTCAGTCTGTCTTCAGAGCTCCCAACGTACGGCTCGTTTATTTGTGATGTTTATCTTTGCGCTCCCTTTCACGTGATTCTGTGAAGGAAGACGGGACCGGAATTACTCCGAGATTTGTTGTTATCGTACGTGGAGAGAATTTTAAGCTTGTCTAACCGCCTTTCCGAGCCTGTCGTCGAAACAAGGAACAGGTATGGCGTGTGGCCATTTTGATACCGTGATGAAACGTTAAAGCCTAATGGAAGAAAAATACGCGTTAAGTTCAAGTTATAGCTTCAAGTGGTACTTTTAGAGGTGGTTTTGCCTGAGCGGATCCCTTGGGTGCAAGAAAAGGCCGAAATTGGCTTTTCGCAACGATTTAAGCCCCGGCTTCCCCCGTCTGTGATTGTAGACTCGACCTGCAAGACGACGTTACTTCTTGGCGGCATAACCGCAGCATTGACTTACTTCGCTAACCACCGGGAGAGGGCGCTCCGACATTGTTGACAGCTGAATGTGATTGACGCTGTAATTATCAAGGTCGGAATAACTTTAATTATTCTTATTGACTTATTTGTGTTGACTCACTTTACCGCGGGGTAGTTTTTGTTTACCTCTCATTTGATAGACAAGTGAATGTCATTAATCGCCTCAAGCGATATTTGTGAGACCGAAGAACAGATCTGTTGGTTGGATTTAATTTAACGTGTTCTTTATTTAACTACATTTCGTGTTCGTTTTATTGGGACGCCCTGCAGGGCCGAACTCGTATATTTGTAATCTATTTTCTTATTCGACATTTAATTTTTGAGCATTTTAAATAAAAGCAAGTGTGCTCAGCTGGTGCTGTTTATTTTATTCACTTTGCCCACCTTTTGCTTGGGGTCTCGTCGAACCCTCCCATCTCCAAGAGCTCTGCCGAGCGGTGCTGGGGAAACGTCAGTCCCTCGCACAATTTGCTGGCCTTCAGGTAGGTAGCAGAGGTTAACGCAAGTGGTCACTGAAGTTGACGCAAGTGATCGCTTAAAATGGTATCACGAAAGTGGTACGCATCCTGCTATTCGCATCTCGAAGATACTGATCACTGATTTGCTTAATATTTTGAACGCATTCTGGTGCCGACTAGATTGACATGCGAAGTTAAAGTTAATGTTGTTTGTTTTCTTTTTGCTGGTTAAATTAATAATTTAGTAACTGGAAACCAAACCGCATGGCCGCCTTGTAGGGGACGACTTATTATGTAGCAAACTGGCTTCAATTTGTTAATCCTAATGCAATGTTAGGTCAAAAAGCGATCGCAGGATGTCACTACTTAAATTGTAAATCCATCTCTTTTTGTTTTCTTTTACTTTTAATAGATTTGTGTCAATAATAATTCGTCACAAGTGGGGCCGTTGTGATCCTTTGCGTGGGATAATCTGCATCAGATGATTGGCATGCATTTGTGAAGTAAATAATTTGTAGTTCGTATCTCATGTCGTCGGGCGTTGACCTAGAAACGGAGTTGACGTGAAATTCTACATTGTTCCCCTACTCTCCGACATCGCTCGCTTCCTATCGTGTTTTTTTTGTCGGGACAATTGTCAGTCGCCCTGTATAAAACTTGTAGAATTGTTTTAGCCCAGCCTGATTTTTGCGGTTTTTCTCTTTTGATAAATATGCTCATGATGTGCCTTTCACACAGTTTCAACCCCAAACGAGGTAATTTGCATGATAAATCGCGGCAACTATTTTATTCTTCGTTAATTCCCGACTGTTCGAGACGTTTTTAATTAAATCCCCGCGCGTCCGTACGATGGTGGCGGGGGGGGGGGGCGAATCTTATTTCGGGGCCGCCCAAATCTCGGACGCGGGACGCAGGAAGCCCTGCGGTAATGAATTATTTTAGTTATCGTCCGCATTGTTTTCCGGTTTAGGCATTTTCGACGCGAATTAGCTTCGCGCTCGTGCTAATGAAGCTTTGTTCGGTCCCGAGCAGCCGTCGAAGTTCCGTTTTAACAACAGCTTTCCGGCTCCGAGTAATTCTATTTGCGCAATAAATTTATCGCGGACACATCCGCCGAAAATAACAAATCGGAGATAAGTGGATTTGCATGCCCGAATATGGACGATACAAATTCGTAGAAAACCATTTCAAATCTAGTTGTTATTTCTCTTACGCGTAGCAATTGTAGAAACAATCGATTGATTTGCGGATGTTCGTAAATTGTCCAGAACTAAAATAATCCGAACGAAGCAAAAATAAATTGTAAAAGTTGGACTCGATCTTTTTTTTTGCTCGTCCATTCTCCGTTTTGAATCTCTAATGCTTCTTTTTCCCCGGACGTGCATTCGAGCGACACAATCGAGCAGAAAGAATGCACATCGACGTCGCGTGGGTTTATAAAAGCCCGCAACGCGACGTCGAGATAAGAACTGGCAGGCGAGGTGAATCGCTGACTGGACACGGCCAGCAATAACGAAGAACTCCTGCGGGTATTTTATTTCGCATTATGCAAACTATCTTGGCTCGAAGCAGCGACTTCGTGTTTCAAAATACGAGGAGATGCGATGCTCTTCCACTAACGATTATCCACCACGACCATGTTATTATTATGAGAGCTGCATGACGTTCGGTGCGCTCCCTCGGTTTCACAAGCGGAACCGATAAACAAGAGGATAATCTTTAAGTTAATAGTACCGCGTATTATCTCTTACAAGTACTTAAGGTATAGAGCGTATTTATGCAGGCAGAGTTTTTAACTTTAACAAAAAGACTGCTGAGATTATAAGTTGCCAACACAAAACTCTAACTTGATTAATTAGTTAGATCGGTAACAAGTCTGCGCTGTATCTTTCCTTAGCTTTCCCCTCGACTAGCAGCAGTGAAGAATGGGTGTGGGTAAATAGATCTTAAAACAGGCGAGGCGCCAGGGTGAACAAAATACCCAGCTGATCCGAAATAGGCCTCGACGGTGTTCCCAGTATATCTCGGCCTTGCAGTTGATCGTTCGCAACAATCACTTGTACGTTAAAATCTTTTGGATTTATCTGGGTCAACGCACGTACCACTTGGCGAATCATCTTCGAACGCTCGGTGTTTCCATGCCGAGGTAAGCCGCATTTATTTCCTGTTATTTTCCGCTGATTTTAATTCGTATGTGTCGATTCTGTTTTTGTAGCGAGTAATTACGGGTGGTAACAAGTGTTAGAGGGTAGTTAATCCCCCCCCCCGTTTGGGAGTTTACGCGAGCGTGTCGCAACTTCTGGATTTTCGGAAACGATCTTTCTTCAGACCTTCGCCGCTAGACTCCGAGGACATTTTCGCAATCTCCTCGATTATCATAACGATATCATATCATAACGATTATCCACCACGACCATATTATTATTATGAGAGCTGCATGACGTTCGGTGCGCTCCCTCGGTTTCACAAGCGGAACCGATAAACAAGAGGATAATCTTTAAGTTAATAGTACCGCGTATTATCTCTTACAAGTACTTAAGGTTTAGAGCGTATTTATGCAGGCAGAGTTTTTAACTTTAACAAAAAGACTGCTGAGATATAAGTTGCCAACACAAAACTCTAACTTGATTAATTAGTTAGCCTTGCAGTTGATCGTTTGCAACAATCACTTGTACGCTAAAATCTTTTGGATTTATCCGGGTCAACGCACGTACCACTTGGCGAATCATCTTCGAACGCTCGGTGTTTCCATGCCGAGGTAAGCCGCATTTATTTCCTGTTATTTTCCGCTGATTTTAATTCGTATGTGTCGATTCTGTTTTTGTAGCGAGTAATTACGGGTGGTAAAAGTGTTAGAGGGTAGTTAACTCCCCCGCCCCCGTTTGGGAGTTTACGCGAGCGTGTCGCAACTTCTGGATTTTCGGAAGCGATCTTTCTTCAGATCTTCTCCTCGTTGGGGTGGAACCTGTAGCGGAGCCTTGAGAACGCGGGGTGGACCGACGAACTTTCCCCCCAAGGCGCTGCAAGTCGGAGTACTATCGAAGGTCTACCTGGTATCGTATTCCTTGAAAATCTTATTTTACATTTTGCTTTTGGACACGTTCGGTGGCGTTCCGCCACGAGTTTGTTTTTGTTTCTGAGGTTTTTGTTCAATCTCGCACCCACAGTGGGGCGATCATCGTGTGTTGGTTTAATGCCGAATTTGTGCGGTTTATTTTTTTTTAAATACGTGTTACGACTGCTTTTCAGTCCTGTCCTGTAAACGGACGTGTGGGATCCCTACCGGACGGTTTAGTTTATTGCGCGTTTCGCATGATTGTTGTTATTTTTTTTGTTATTACGATACTTTTACATAATTTCCCCAGTAAAGAGAGTTAATGCGGAGCTTTTTTTGTGACTTTGCGACACTTCGCTCGACGGGACGCTTTGTACGTCCCTTGACGTTTTACCTTTCATTAAAGCCTGTTGTTCAACGTAGTGTTTGTCTTTGTTTTTTTTTTATATCGATATATTGCGAATCTTACCCCCCTTTACTGTTCCCTTCCGGGACGGATCATATCGAAACTGAACCGACTGGTGAGTGGGGATTTCTCTTCTGTCGCTATTGCAAGTTGTTGCGATCTTCAACAGGTGGCGCCCCTTTTCGAACTGCAGTTACCTGTGCGAAGCTGTTTGCCCACGGCCTTCTCCACTGACACGGGATTTTGATGGCAGCAACAGCCCAACCAACGTGCGATTCAGGTAGGTTCGTTTGTATCCGTTTCGGGTCTGTCTTTTTAATTTTATTCGCCATCAGGTAACCTGCCGTACACACTCGACGGGGGGATTCGTTGTGAATTGCCCGCTTGCGTCTCGTGGTTTAAAATTAGGCTTTCGTTATTATTTGGTGATTGTGTGCGCGACACGTTTTGAAAACGCAACGTCACGTCGTGCATCTACCTTAATTGATGCAATCCTGAAAGCTAACTTGAAGAATGTGTTTGTCTAACCGCTTGCTGCTTGGAGGGTTGCCAAACAGATGCACACATTCATAAAACGAAACATTCTGCGTCGGAATAAACCAGGCGGTGAATGTGATTCGCCAGTGGATTTGAATGCCCTAGTTATTGCATAAAATTTGGAGCTACGCTGATGTAAAGAATTCTGTCATGAAAATTTTAAAAAATTCAGTATTAACGAAAAATTTATAACTTGGATAAATCACCGTGCGAAATGGGCGGTTAAAGTGATGAAAGACTTTTGAATTTATCAATTTACGAGGCCTCATCGAGATTCTTTACTCCTCTAGTTACCACGACGAGAGTGAAAGAAAGATTCAATTTTCACTACAAAATACAAGACAAATTCGAAGGAATTTGATCACGTACTTGACGTTTGATTGTCAGGTACAGTTTCGAACATGCTTACACGTTCGAACTCTGGGTGATGTGAGTCTTCAAACCCGGTGACAGCCGCCTTTTAAGTAGTTCACACCGGAAATTCCGATTACGAACTAAACTCTGCATGTGGGATCAGGTTGTAACTTAATCTGCTCTTAGTTATGTTTGTTGTTTACAATTACATTCGATTTAAAATAAGCAAACTTCTTTGCATAAAACGACTTCTTTTACGAGTCACCCCAGCGACTGTTTGGTGATGTAATGTACGGAAGTTTGTTTGTGGTTATCAAACCACTAAATTTGTTGCATAGTGATTGGTACTACCCAAAACATCACACTTAAGAAACTACCATAGCAGCATTTTTCTTTTCAATAAATAAATCATCGTGCCCCTTTTGCCCTTTAAGCAAACGAATCAACCTCCGCTTGACAAGCGAATCGATTAAGTTCTATTTTCTGCCACAGCTGGTTAATAAATAAGAAAAGGAGCTGGCAACATGCAATTCCGGCGGGTCTAAAATCGAAGCGGGCGAAACTCCCGCTATTAACTTTCCTATTTTACATCTGAAACATAATTCGTATAATCAGCCCTCGCCCCGGCGAACTTAGATTACACGGCCGTTTCTTTAAGTCCATGAAACGAGATTAAAAGTTGAGAGGGTTTAATTAGGCGCCGCCGCCCGGAATACACATTCGGAGCCGAGACGGAGCCGAAGTCAATTAAGGGAGGCGGGAATTAGTTCAATCAGTGCGAAATAATTCATATTTCAGGCCGAAACCCCTTCGATGTGACCCTAAATCATTCGAGGGGGAGGAATGAAACACTCTTAATTCTTGTTCTTTCCGACTTGGCATCGGGCCACGGAACTCCATCGTATCGCCTCGTCGGACGCTCGTCGTATTTTCCAAAATCCCCAAACCCCCTCGATCCGCATTCCACCGGCGTATCAGTTTTCGGGAGACTTATTTCGACTCCCCCCTATCACATTGTGGTCTACGTCTGTATAAATGCAGTGTTGGAATTCGTGACCTGTTCGGAAGATTTATGTTGGGAGGAGATTTAAGATTACGTTGTCGTTTCCTCTCTACAAAAAAAAAAACGTCTACAACTCACTTTTATTCAAAAGAAAAAACTACTATTAGTATATTAAACACCACTGATAAATAATTAATCTAAAAAGACGTAGTCTCTTTTCGCCCCACGTTGGGCGCCATTTTCTGCGGGGAGCTCTAATTAATTGCTTCTTTTCGCCCCATGTTGGGCGCCAATTTTTGTATATAGGTGTTGGGTCTGTAAGGACCTCATTTTTTCTTAACGAATTTGGAAAGTGCAAGTGCTTAAGTACAAAAAAAGAAATGAATGAATGGAAAATAAGCCACTGCTTCACGAAAACTTCGAAAACCGTCTTATTTATTTAGTTCGTTGTAACTTTGAGCTCGGCCGAGAGAAGGAGTTGAAGACGAAACAGCTTCATAGCCGTATTCGTCGCCGCCCGAGCAAACTTATTCAATTAAATTCCCCGGCGACGAAGTTTTTGATACTCCCAAGACAAACACGAATCGGAATTATTGTGCTCGCCTTGAACGAGGAGCTCAACTTCGTAATGAATATATTTCAAAGATCAAAGCCCGGCCAAAATAGGCCTAATGAGCAGGTAAGTGCCTGCAGTTACTTCATGCCAGGTTGCAGGAGATATATGACAGCCTCGTTTTTGGAAGATCTCGTCTTCTTTTCTACCTCTCAACGTCGTCTGGATTTGAAGACTTCGATTAGAAAATAGAATTTGTTAGAAATCACGCTCCTAAAAGATTTCAGCCTATTTTTCAGCAAAGACCTGACTGACATCTTGTCCATCCCCATTAAAGCGAAGGCTCAGTCCTCCATACATAAATTACGGGGAATCTATAGAAGCCGCAGTGAAGATCCATCAATTACAGCAAACGTCATCAATACTCCCGCCGTCGCCTCGATCCGAACACGGGATTCGAGCAAGCAGAGGAAGAGGACCCTCGTCCCTGTGGTATGCGACGCCGGACCGAATCCTGGTGCGAACACGCAATCCTTCGTGTCGTAATGAACGACCGACGCGGCGTTCCAACCAAATCCCCCCCCCCCCTCGTCGTGTCGGTGCGGTGGCACGAAAGCCCCGGCGCTTAATCGAGATTCTTTGTCCTACGGGTATCCCGTGGGAAGCGGTTGCTCCCCATCGGGCTTGTTATGAGCATCATTATCTCGCTACACCGCGATGTTGACAGTGATTTAGTAAGCGACAATCCATCTCGCTGCTTACGATATTGCTCTCCGGTGGGGTTTGCAAGGCTCAAAGGCATGGTACGACCCACCGAACATGGGGTTATCAATCATTTAATAAATGGATGCGTGTCATGTGATCGACGTCGTTGCTGCACTAGAATGGACACCTGTTTCCTAAGTCAGATAGATTGGAATTAGTTATAGAAACTAATATAATAATAATTTTTCCGCCGCAATCGAGAATCGAACTCGATTCCTTCTGGTTTGGCCTCAGACGCTCAGACCACTGAGCTATTACGACACCAAGTTCATTTATCGTCTAATAGAAATTAGAATCAGAATCTATTAGACGACGATAAATGAACTCGGTGTCGCAATAGCTCAGTGGTCTGAGCGTCTGGGGCCAAACCAGAAGGAGTCGAGTTCGATTCTCGATTGCGGCGGAAAATTTTTTCCGCCAAAAAATTGTTAGTACCTGATTGTAGCTAAAATTAACGTCTCTATCTATGGAATGCAAGAGATCACCCCATTACCAGTTCAGGAGCTTATCCTGAATCGAAATGAGTCTTCTACAAATAGCAATGCATTTAGTGATAAACCAGATTAAATTTGAAACGTCGAAAGAAGATTCCCGCATAGTAATAAGTTCGTTGCGGCGAACCTCGTCGGCCCCTCAATTTGCAACAACAATTTAATAAGGTGTCGAGTGGAGTTCGAGAATCGAATCAGGGTTTTCCATACAGAGTGGCGGTTTCGCCCAGGCATCGTACGCATTATCCACCGTACGAATTTGCATAGCTGATGCGCGCAATTCGGTTTAATACAAGTTTATCGATTGCCCTAACTTCGTTACCTCGGGCGTCTTTATCGTCGTCATTACCTCAATTGAATACGCCGACACGTTCGCGCGCACCGACGAAGAAGGGGAGTGTTGTGAAAAAGAAAAAAATTCGCGCGCCCGTTAATTAATGTCCGTCCTGCGAGATTATCGCGTGCTCCTCTATTTATTGTACGCCTCAAACGAGTCTGAGCGTTTCCTTTGTAATTGGAGATCCATTGTGCGCGAGCTTCGCGTGGGGCGTTATTGGCTCGGGGAGGAACAAGGGACGTTGATTGGAATTATTTGTTTATTGCGAAATGAAAACCATCATTTTTCCAAACATATTCATTTTGATGTTTTTTACAATCTTTTTGATGTTTGGACTGCCTCTAGCGGTGAATGCATTACGTCCGGAAGCTATGCGCGGGATAAAAAAATGATTAAATTTAAATGTTACGGGTGATGCCATTTTTCCCCTCTGGGGGACGCCAAACAGATTATTTAAACACTCGAGGCCACGCAGAAAAGTTAGTTCTCGATAGAAGAGTTCTTGCCTTAGTTCCCGTCATCAGTTATTATTAACTGGGTTACGGGTGATGTCATTTTTCCCCTCTTGGGGACGCCGGACCAATTATTTAAATACTCGGGACCACAATTTCCCTTCACAAGAGTTCCCATCATCAATTATTACTAACTGGGTTACGGGTGATGTCGTTTTACCCCTCTTAACGACGCCGGACAGATTATTTAAATACTCGGGACGCGAAGAAAAGTTAGTTCTCGTCGTTCAGACGAATCCGGGCCATGCTCTGAGATCGCTATTTCGAGTCCGAGCAATGCGAGAAAGAGATCGGCGTAAAGGAAAGAAAAGCAGAGGACGTGTGCGGCGTGGGTATGTTACGGGTGAAAAATTTATTTAAAACATTTTCAGTACTGCGAATCAGTCTACATGACTCCCGGCATGTTTCAACATGAGGTGACGTTGTATTGTTGCAATAACCTCCACCCCTAGGAGATGTTCTATGTCGCTCTTTCGCCCGGTTAAAACAGAGGCTATCTCGTAACACTCCCGCCCGGTTTAATTAATCAGAGCGTGTTCTTTCTTCTTGTTGCTGGTGTCTGGCACCATTTTTTTGTCTTGATCATGTTGGATCTTTTGATTAAAGTCCAAACGGAAGTTATCTATTCCGAGATTTGCTTAAGCGCACGCTAAGCAATACAAGTTTTCTTATAAGCTTCTCTAAGTCTGTTGCTGCTGAGAAAAGAACAGGAAGAATTTTGTAACGAAGTGACCACTACGTTACTATTTTTATACATGTTTAGTTAAGTTTTGTATATATTAATTAGCCCGTATTTTTAGGATGTGTTTGCGCAGATTAAAATTTAGTTTAGGTGGGAACTCCAAAAGAGTAGGGCTCCCCACCACGCGCAAGGCTTTATAAGCGTGCTGGAAGCACGCTTTAATCAGTCATCCGCCGGTTCACTGAGCCGCCGATCGTAGCTCCCCCGCGCTATCAAGCCACCGGACGTGGCTTGAAGGCAGTGACTCGCCGGGCATTCCGAGCCGTCGGTCGTGGCTCGAATGCAGTTTTCCGCGGAGTCATTCATCCGTCGATGTTTTGACTTAAACGCGTTTAACAACCTGTGCTACGTTCACGTTACCTGCAACCGCTCTAACTCTCTCTTACCCGATGCGGGTGTCTCGCACATTCTAGAGTGGGTGCCTCACTCTCTCTCTTATCCGGTGCGGGTGTCTCGCCCATCCTAGAGTGGGTGTCTCACTCTCTCTCTTACCCGGTGCGGGTGTCTCGCACACCCTAGAGTGGGTGTCTCACTCTCCCTTACCCGGTGCGGGTGTCTCGCACATCCTAGAGTGGGTGTCTCCCTTACCCGGTGCGGGTGTCTCGCACATCCTAACCCTGAGTGGGAGTTTCACTCACAACTTTACCACTGATCCGATCGCTGGAGTCTGTACCGGAACGTATGCACAGTGCGTTGTCATTTGTTTGCGATTAGTGTCCGTAAGACACACCGTTTCCAAAACTACCGTCCTGCGATTAGTGTCCGTAAGACACACCGTTTCCGAAACTACCGTCCTGCGATTAGTGTCCATCTGTAAACACCTGCAAATATAGACTAAGTTTGTAAATAAAGTTGTTGCTAAGTAATCGACGCTTTTATTTCCGCTGAACCCGGACACCGACGAGCAAACCCGAACCGCCGGACCGACGTCAAGCAGAGCAAAGATCGGCAGCAACACCAGACGACCCGAAAAATGACGAACGGTTATTGGCAACTTTGTGCGTACTTCGGTTTGGAACACGTCCCTCTCTTTTGCTTTTTAGACTTGTAGTCGTACCCCTTTCGGACTACTTCTTCTTTTTTGTACCGCCATTTGAGATCGACCCTTGAGTGGAAAAACTGTAAGAGACGCCCTAGCAGCTAAAGATCAAAGCATCGCTGTGCTCCTCCTTTCTCTCGTCGGAGTTGGACTCGACCGTTGATGATACGAGTTAACAGGAAGGACCGTGACATGACAACTTGGTTTAGAGACGGACTTTTCGACACCGACCTTCTCCGCCTCATGTTGACAGCTAGCGAAGTGTCAGAGAGGATTCATCACCAGGTCGGATTTATTTTGCTTTATTGTTTATTTCGTGTTATGTTACTTATCTATCCACGCACGAACTATTGCTAACAAAAATTTTCTGCGGAAATTTTCATCACACAGTCGACCCCCTAGGCATTTGATCCTAATGGTACTGTTGTTGTTTACTTCATTTAGTGAAACGTAAATGTTTCAGTTCGCTTTCGAAAAACATCAATAACCTACCCACCCGCCTAATATTTACGCATCACCCGACATCGAAACTCGTCGTTGGAAAGTTTGTCACGCGGTAATGAAGTCACCCCACCCACCCCCCTCTCGCTAATTAATTTGGTGTACCTGCGGAAGGCAGGTTGCCGGAGGACTTCACGTGTGTGTCTGATAGCCCCGGAAACGGGAGTACTTTGACGTCTCTTGCATGCGAAATTGAATCGCCGGTCTGCAGATAATCACAAAGGCAGCGCGGGTGATTAGGACTTCCTTTCACATACTATCGGTGCAAGCGTAATTAATCAAGGTTTACACGGAACGAAAGGGTAAATCGGAACCTGAACCGTCGGAGGAGAATGATAACGGTTCTCCGAGAGGAGACAAGTTTAAGACGAAGATGCGATGTGGTTTTCCATTATACCTTCTTAGTAGGTGTAATAAAAAGGAAAGAAAAGTTAGTAAGTAAGAAGGGAGGTAAACATGTCGATATCAATTATGAGAGTTGCCCGCCCCCTCAGTACTTCACGGCCCCCCCGGAGTTGTTAATTCATCGCTCGCTAATGAAGTGGAAAACGTTACTAGGGATAAGTTTAAATTAACATCGCAGCTTGGTAATATCGCCGGCGATGTTTTGCCGACGGGGCGTGGGGGAGGGAGGGGGGGGGCGTTTTATCTGTTATTATTCCTCGGCGTCGCTGTACTGCGAAAATTCCGTCGTTCTCGCCTCGCCCTGCAAAAACTTGGCGTCGTTATCGCATCAGACGGCGGTTTTGGTTATTGCGGATGAACCGCTCCGTTTGTAATCGCCGCCGGGGTGGTTGAACCCTCGCGGGGGCGCACGGCTGCACGGGAGGCCACTATTGAATTTGCTATTAAATTCTAATTATTGGGATGTTTAATGCGTCCATTATGCAGGGCGTATTTCACACTACATTAATATCTAATTAAGGAGTGCTAATCGATGATTTTACCAAAGGGGTAATTACCGAACAGATTCGGTTGGAATTGTATGTGAAATATTACTGGGTTACTGGTGAAACGCTGATAAGAAGAAATGTGGGATAATACCAGTCTCTAGTTTGGTATGAAAAGAGAGATTACATTATACCTTTCGGTAGGTGAGAGTTTGCGCCAAACGCATCGAATTTCAAGCTGCCGCGGGTTTACTTTTTAGTCGGCGGGAGTTACAGCACGGAGGAAAACACGCTAACCGACAGTCAGAATCGAAGGGGCTCCTTCGGGATGCATCCTTCGTGATTGAATTGAACGTCTAATACGGTCACTTTCGAATTGATGACCTGACCTAGCCTGACCTACATTTGGATGGTTTAAGACCCAAGCGGTGACGTACATTCTTTTCCCTCATTTGCGTTGAACTCTTCGAGATATGTGGTTGAAAGCCAGCACGCTTGGCTGGGAGGTGGTTCTCTACCCCTACGAGTGACCTACTATTTACCTCGTGCAAAGAGGGATTGCACTGTGGAGAGCCGTGGCTTCACATCTTGGTAGGTGGGAGTTCGGGCTATCGCGAGTTCACTATTTGGTTGGTGGGAGTGCGGGGGACTTCAAACCCCCGCAAGTTTACTTCTTGATCGATGGCAGTTCCAACAAGAAAGAAAGTCTGTTAACCGACGGCCGGGATTGAGGCATCCTTCGAACTGAATCGATTGAACTTTTGAGATTGAAGACTCCACTAATCTTCAATGGTCTACCACAGTACGGTCTGCGTGCTTGTGGACTTGGAAGGTTTAAAACTCAAACGTGCAACCGGTGACGAAGGGGCCGGGTGCACGAGGATGCTGGTAGCTTAGGCGTGACGTCCTTTCCGATCATTTAGGTTGGACTCTTAAGCACATGTGATTAAAAGCTTATCTTGCAAATAATAATTTGGATAGGATCTTCGTTCTCCAGAGGGGATGGGGGCGAAAGGGCTTATAATACTAAACCATTCTGGTGCATAATGCGTTATTGCATAGTAGGCTAAATGGGCATATTCCAATTAAGTGTCGATTCGTTAAGCCAAGTCAGTAACCGGAAAATAGAGGAGATTCTCCTCTCTGATTAGTGGATGAGCGTAAGGGGTGAAACTTTTCGAGCTGATGCTGGTTCACTTTTTGGTCATGGCTCCCAATTAAGCGGCCATGCCAGCTTGAACACCGATCAGCGTCATCGGATTGGGCTCACCACCAACTGGCTATCAGATCCTCGGACAACCAGTCCAAGCAGTATCGGCTGCGACGTGCATGTTACTTCTGTGCAGGTCAAATGTATAGGAACTCAAGATTCCAGTGAGGTCACCTAGGACACAATGTCTCCGGATCCTTTCTTCCACTAGTAAGGATTCCACCGCCCCCTGTTAAGGTTGCAAAATTCATTATAATTATTATTACCTATCCGGATCACCCTGTATATTGTGGGAATCGAAAATACGTTACTGGTTTCCCTGCGTAATTCTGCTGTCTTTCTTAACAACTCTCTTTGCAGAGTTTATCCGTCAAACCCCCACTCGTGAACGACCGCGCCAACTCCGTTTAGCCCTGTTGGTTCTCGCTTAGCGTACGCCTCGTTTGTTTGGGCTCTTCCGCTATGTTGAGAAATTCACCAAACTGTTTCGTTTAAAGTGAAGTTTGAACGGAGGATTTCGGGCCTTTCGAACCTCGATTTCTGTAGACAATCAGGTAGGATGTATATAAGCAACTTTGTGCGCAGTTCAGGTCGTAACTCTTTTTTTTTACCGGAGGCTTCAAACGAAGGTTCGCTCCGGAATTTTTACTGAAGTTTCTTGCAGCCTTCACCTGGGATTACCCGGTTGTGTTGTCCTTGAGTCGTGGTAGAACATTTCGGCGGCTTTCGTTGTGTCCATCTTCGGTTAGCCCATCTAGCGACCGATAACTCCGTTGCTTAGCAAAATTTCCGGAAGAGAAAACTGGTTTTCCGGAATCGCTGGGTGACGTGCTGGACGCTACCTTCCGGACGTTGGTGCAGCTGATGCGCTTGCACCTTAGGACGTCTGAAAGTCGGAGCTTTTCTTTTCTAATTTCAATTAAACGCTTGAGTTGATACTTAGTTTTATTTGTGAGCGAAAAACGGATCCGTGCTTCGTATTTCAATTTTACTTAACCTATCTCTAATTAATCGTGTATTTAATTGAACATTTAAACCCGTTTGACGTGAACAATCATCACAACAGTAAAGACAAGTGTGCAATACCGGTGACTTTTATTTTATTTATAAATTTAACCTTTGCTTTGCGGGTTACGTGTGACCCCGAACCATGCCACTAATAGCGTTTTCGATTCACCTGCACTGGTTGCACTCGGTGTATTTGCATCTTCTTCCAACCTCATGTATTAATACGAGATGAAGATACTCTGAGTGCGCACTGGTGCAGTCAATCGAAAACGCTATAAGATAGCCGGCAGTTGGGTTCGTAACTTGCTCGCTCAACAAATTTGCAACCAGAAACATAGCACCCCCTACACGAACTATTTGATTAGTGAGAGTAAGCTGCCGCGGGATAAGTTTTTGAACGGCGGGATGTTACATTCAAATCTCGCGCTAACATATCGTGGCGATATAACGACATTCAGCTGCGTTTTAACACAGTTGGTCACCCTACATCCCTTCTCTTTACGGCTCCGTGTTTGACACACCACGTGACTGGTTTTTCGGTTTGGTATCCTAGCAACCTCCACTTGCCACCAATTCGCCTTGATGAAGGCATTTCTTGTTCTGAGTGTGTTACAAGTCGGGCGTAATTTACGTGTGTTGTGCAATTATCGTAGTTTTCGTTCTCTGTGAGGAATAACTCAATCACGGCTGTGCCGGAAAATCACGTAACACCTTCGAACACATTTGGAGGTCAGTTTGACTCGAATTCGAAGCCCGGGCAGGAATCGGTCCCAGGTAATGTAAAAAGTGCAATGGCGAGTGTATCAAAATGGCTGCTAACGAAACCTTTTCCCTTTACATTCAGGCTTTTTCCGTTTGGGCGCAAGTTTCAGCGCAGGCTTATGTAATCCCCGCAAGCTTACACGCGAGGGTTTCCCCTTTTATATCGAGTTTTGGTGCCACGACAAATTCCTGCTGTACTCTGTCGTTCTCCGAGTAGCGTGGGTACGCCATTTTGCTGCCAACCAGTCATCGACTCGGACAGGACCACTAGATGGCGTAGTGACAGCCAACTTCACGGCAAAGACGGTTGCGAGGTAACCATTTAAATTTATTGCGAATGCATTTTTAAGAGCGAATTAAGGCCTAACTGCATAAAGTGTTGTGTGTTCAAATTGTTTAATTAAACGCTTATAATTTATGTTGTGTGTTCTTGTTTAAACTTTCACGCACATCAGTGAATAGTTTCGCCTCTGATTATTAGTGTTTCTTTTTCTGCACGATCTGGCCGATTGGAGACGTCGGCCGATCGAATTACGATTAGTTGGTCACTTGCCTTCTGGCGCCCTTTATAAGTTTACCACCTTAAGTTAACCCGCCCCTTTCTTCACTGTTGCTAGCTGGGGCTCAAGCTTGTCATCTTGAACCGTGGTAAGTAGAGGCAAGTAAATTTAAATTAAACTTGGGTGACAGGGAGTATGAGTAAAATGTCTCGATTGATTGGTGAGTGTCTAGAAACAAATTAGAACATAGAGTACGGAAGCAATTTAGAATAAAGAGGAGGAAATGAAGAATTGGCTGAATTATTGGTAAAAACTCTCAAGAGGAGAATCGAAAAGAAGTCTGTTTGTAAGAAATTCTGTGTTGTTTCATTAAAGCAAAGTGAATTTACAACAATATGAAAAAGAACCTCGCCTCGTGTGCTTAAAGCGTCGACTTTCAGATTATTATTTAATGCCTCGCTCACTTATTGTTCCACGGAGATCTGGAACCGCACAACGACATCACCAAATGTGTCCCATAAATCGTCCACGACAGTGCAGCTTGCCTCGCAATCTCCTTAATCCGTTTCAACATCTCGCATCATCTTGCGGTCGTTGTCGTCGCCCCCCCGAAAACTCGCAGTCGCTTGCCGGTATCACTTTGGGCCACTTTCGAGCTCGTCCATCATTTCTCCCCCCGGCTCCGGAAATAAAATAAAGGCGTCCTCTTTTCGCGTTGTATTTCACGCGTGTCTGATTTTTGTTTTCTGCATTTGACGTGGCTGAACACGTACGGCTGTGCGGGGGAATATCGACTTTGCGATGATAATTTCGAAGCGGATTTCATATTTTTATACAATTTCCTCGAGGAGGAGGAAGAAGGCAATCAGATTTACATTTGGCAGGCAGCAGGTCTTTACGTAGAAGATAGTTCGTGATATGAAATGATCACTGCATATCATTAGTTTTCTTATATCTAAAAACGAAAGCGTTACATTTATCGTCAACATATGATCGTGAGCTTATCCTTAGGTCATGTGGTGTGAAATGGAACTGATAAAGCAGATACTTATTATTTTCGGACCTGTATAAAATTAAAGCTGGGAAGATAATATTTTGCTGTATTGCACTTGTTCTCGTAAAAACATATCGCCCTTGCCACGTGCGCAGTTTTTCATCCCCCGATACAAACAAAATGAATTATGGCTGCGTGGCACGCACGAAGGGCCGTCCTCTCCCCCAGGGACACGTTTTGCATACGCAGAGGCAGCAATTTGGCGTTTTTTTCATTAACGTGGTTAGCAAATTGTAGCCGCGCCGCGCAGATAACGGAATTAATGCGCGCAATTAAGTGCGTTTTTTTGCGGCCGGCGAAATCTCGTCGTCACATGTTTGTACATTGTACGACAACGTGCGCGCGATAAATGCGGTCCTGTTACATGCACGTCGCGGCGTAGAATTAATTTGGACAGGATCTGATTCTAATTTTTGCTCCCGCAAAAAAAGACACACTGATCGTACTTCATCCCACCCGCATTTTGCTTTCGCTCGCAGGGGCAAAGTTATCGAACACTTTTTTTCTTTTTCTTTGGGTTTTCGACGTTGCCAGGTCCTTTAGTACAACCGATTTCTCTCTGGTGTCTTCGACACCAAGGGCACCCAGGCATCAGCCCATCTCCCATTGAGAAATGGCCAGCGGGACGCCGTTCGGCACGGTACTCCCGCTGTCCACCAGCTATGACACTGCCACTAGGAGGCCAACGCCTATGAGGGGAACCGGCCGGGACCGGTGGGCTCCCCCTCCCCCTAGCACTCATGTCAGCAAGGTTTCCCTAGCTACGTTTGATGAGTAACCGTCGAGAACGCTTACGCGAATCTCTACCACACATCTCATACTAACTCCAGCATCCATTACCCATACACGTATGGGATAGGGCAGCTAGACAGGTTAGTTTTAAGGGTAACAGGCGTGTGGTCTGCATCGGTTCTCGTCTCGGATCCTAGGATTCAACACAACGGGGTCCGACACCTCAAACGATGGCTACCTACAACTCATCTCGGTTACTAGTGCCCCGTGCTATCGGCCCGACACCTCAAGCGACTGAGCCGCCGTCACTTCTGCCAAAAGTGACATCCAGTTACCCGGGGGTCCTTTAGTACAGACAGACAGACAGACAGTGCCCCCTAATCTACCCTGAATCGCTACGAGCGGTACCTGAGCTATTAGCCCTTATCCGTCTCGGGCCCCGACCAGAGCCATTGGATTGAGATACGCTCAATCAACGCGCAGGGTAGCCCACCTTTCGGTGGCTGACACTATAAAGTGTCGTCCTGCTACCAGACTGGTTCGGGGTTGCACGCCCCTCGCCCCTTCTGGTGAAGGGAGACCTATCTAATCTCTACTAGCTATCCAGGCTAGTGCCGGAACTGAGATCCGCAGTTCACACGTCGGGATGGGGTGGGCACCATCTCTAACCCTAGCATGCGGGCCATCAACCACTACCCCCGTGAGTCCAACCCAGTCGACCGGTGGAGGTCCCCTCTGCTCGCTCCACTCCAGAGGAGGGGAGGGTATCCTCCGGGCTAACCGGTCCCCACGGTACCAGTTTGCTTCACTGGTGAGAAGTTCGGCCACGACCGAACAAGTCGGCCGAGTCCTACAGATTAGGTTACGTGCAACCCAGGCACTGGTGCGCCAACTCGGGACGGTGGGCTCGTCACACCCATAGGAACTCTATCATACGTCCACAATGGTCACCTACGGCCGAAGCCGTTGGATCCACGCTTTAGTAAGCAGGGTTACCCCCCTGCCGGGGGTCCTTTAGTGCAAAAGGAATTCCTCAGGGTTGTTGCTTTTCTTCTTGTCGCCGCCGCCACCACCCCTGCTACTACGAAGCAAATGATGAAGTGATGCGCTGCCACTGTAATGAAACTAAAAAGATGGGCAAAGCCTGTGGAAGTCTTCATATTAACTAAGTAAACCTTTTATTTATATTAACTCCCCTCTCCCAAGCTTTGAGTTCCTCAATGGTTACGTATAATCTGTTCTATTCATAGTTTTGCTCCCGCAAAAAAAGACACACAGAACGTACTTCATCCCACGCGCATTTTGCTTTCGCTCGCAGGGGCAAAGTTATCAAACTTTTTCTTTTGCTTTTTGGCATTGCCGAGTCCTTCACTACAAGAGGAATTCCTCAGAGTTGTTGCTCTTCTTCTAGTTGCCACCACCACCACCACTGGTACTACGAAGCCACTGGAATCAAGCCAAAAAGATGGACCTTCACATTAACCAACAAGTAAATCTTTTATTTGTATTAATCCCCCCTCCCAAGCTTTGAGTTCCTCAATATCAGGTTACGTATGATCTATTCTATTTATCACCCCGATTATTTTTCCAGTGTTTCGTGTATTCAGAACCACATTAATATCTGCCAGCTTTTCCTTGCGCCCATTTGTTTTCTTCAATCGGCCCATCCAAATACACATCGAACCCCAGACGCTCGCAACGGCAAGACACGTCATCGCTCGTTTTCCTTTTGCCACAGTTCGTCCGCTAATGTAATTGAACCGGTTGGGCGATGTAATTACTAGATGGCGCGGTGCACAGACATCGCAGGTATTAACGAGCCGAATTTAATCCGATGTCGTCTCTTAAGGTGACAGACACAATCGCGTCCCACCGGGGGAATCCGAACGAGCTGTGACGTGCCGTAATTACCCTTGTACCCAACGAATGACGTACACTGTTGCACCGAGGTCGCTTGCGCTACGTGTTTTGTGTTTATCTTGAACTTGAGAGAGTCACGAATTCCTCGTAATGCGGCGATGCGCACTTCGCAGAGGTGTTGCTTCGACGGATTCCTCCCTTTGTGCTGGAGACTCCTTGAGGGGACGATTCCGTTTGAAGTGCCTCCGTGCAAGTGCTCCACGGCGATCACGGAAAATTAAATTATGGCAGACGCTACACTTGCGATATTAGAATGGAAGATAAACCTGGATAGTTTCGAGGAAGAAAGATAAACAGTAACTGCCGGATGGAGACGGCGGGGGAGGGGGGTACTTTAGGAGTTTCATATTTTCACTCGCTTTAAATGCATTTCGAAAATTGAAAGCTGGAATAGTATAGACGCTCTTGTTTAAAAATTGTTATATGAAACGAAACTACCTTTCGACACGTTAACAAATCAAATTAGTTATTTTATCAAAAATCTACTCGAAACTAGCACACTCGAGCTCCATTATGGTCTTCATGTTGTAAACAGCCGAAAATTTAAAACCTAAATTGTTATATTAAGAAATTTCAACTTTACTTTTTAGATAAACTTGCTCAGATGATAACGGGCGCAGAGGAAATCGTTTAGTCTAAACACTGGGCCTCTGCGAGTCAAATGGCCAAATTAAAGATCCACGCGTAAAAGAACTTTCGATGTCTCACGTTTTGAGGGCGTGGCCGGATCTAAAGGGTAGGCGACTTAAATAAGTCTAGTGTCACCAAATAGATGGCGTGAGCCCCTGGAGAAAGTTGTCTAATATAAACAAGAGCTGTCGCCGCGGCCATGAAAAAATTCAGATTTAATCAATGCTCGCAGAACCCTTTCGCGAGCTAAACGTGATCGTCGCGTTTTTTGTTTTGGTTTCTATGTGACCCTTATGAAAAGAAGCTGTCGAACGGGAACCCCTAGGGAAACGAGTTGTAACCAACTTAATTGACTTGCCTCTCACTTACCTTGACAGATGACAAGATCTGCTGACTAAACGTATCAGCTGTTCCCCTCGACTAGCAAACAGTGGAGATGGGGGTGAGTTTAATTACGATGGTAAAAATTATTAAAGGGCGCCAGGAGACTGTACTTTACAGCCAAAACGTAATCGATCAGTCGACGTCTCCAATCGACCAAACCGGGCAGAGAAATCAAAAGCGAACAGAGGCGAGACTTTACTCACTGGTGTGTGAACGTGGAAATCAAACTCGAAATTAAAGTTAACAATATTACAATTTATTTGTGGTGCCAACTTCGTGCAAATGCAGGTTACTACACGAGTTCACATAACTAGGCTAGGTTCATCTAAAGTTGACAATCTCAAATTTACTTAAATCAACAAAAATAATTTAATAATGCACTGTCTGCATTTGGCCGAAGATTCGCTCTTCACATTAACTAATAAGCATGTGGTATTATCGCAACGATAATTCGGTATTAAATGGAGCAATAAAACTCACGAATTTGTTTCTGTCAGTCAGGGAAACGAACTTGCTGATCACCACACCATCTATGGTTCCTGTCCCGCGTTGTTGATCCGGGATGAACAGGCGGTTTCAACAACTAAAGTGGCCGGTCAAACGGCCGCAGCCGAGAGCGATTCCCAGGAAGCACAGCGTTGCGTAAAGCGTGAGTTGGGAGTAGGGCTACCACACGAGATTATAACCCAGTCGCAGAGTCAATTGCGAGTGCACTCGTAAGATCCAATAATAGGAGAAAAAAAAGCCTGAATGTAAAGGAAACGGTTTTGCTAGCATCCATCATGGCGTCCAATATACATTACCTGAGAGCTAATGAGTTCCCAGGCTTGGAATTGGAATTGAAATATGTTCGATGGTGTCACTAAATGTTCCGGCACGGCTCTCAAAGAGCAAGAATTCCGATAACTTACAATCCACGTAAAACACGTCTGGCTTGCGAGACGCTTCGAATAAGAGAGAGTCTCATCGAGGCGAAATTGTGGATGGTGATGGTTGCTACTATACGGATCCGAAGACGGTCACGTGGTGTGTCACCACCAATAAATTTTGAGAAAGCAAAGGAGGGGTACAGGCTTGCCAACTATATCGAAAGCGGGTCAGATATCGTCTCGATTCCGCGTCTTCTTGGCGGGAAAATTTAAACGTAACAGAGTGCCTGAGGGAAGGTATCGAAACCTACACCTAAGAGGTCTTCTGCTACCGAGTTCCACTTTCTTAAATATATGAATAATTTGTACCCCCCCTGTATGTGCCTTTGCCATAGCTTTGAGTTTTGCTTTCTTATTACATCATATTAAACCCTGGGACTTTAAGGATTTAAAATGAGAAAAATGCGTGATATTCACCCCCGACTCACACAAATGGTGGCAGTGGTGGGATTTAATAATAAATAAAAGAGAGAAGAATAAATCAAATCCTTCTTCAAGAATAATGAGTATTTAAAACGGGGAAAATTCTTGTCGTTGCCATAGTTTGGGTTTTGCTGTTATCACATCACTTTCCGCAGCTTTAGAGCTTGGAAGAAATCGAGTCTTCCGTCAATCAAGTACATAGGTCAGTGTTAGGGTCAAATTTTGAAATATTCCCCGTTTTCTCCCATCCAGCAATAAGTACATTTAATATTTTCTTCATAAAGTCCGCGGCCACAGTAAAACGGAGAAAATTATTGCCTTTCGCTCCCGCTCCTTCCTACAAAAATGGTGGCGGCGCGGCGGTGGGATTTAATAATAAACAGAAGGAAGAAAAATAAATAAAATCCTTGTTACGGTTGGACAGGATTCTGATTCTACTTTTTGCTCCAGCAAAAAAAGACACGCGGATCGTACTTCATCCCATGCACATTTTGCTTTCGCTCGCGGGGGCAAAGCCATCAAACTTTCTCGTCTTTTTCTTTTGGTTTTCGGCGTTGCCAAGTCCTTTACTACGAAAGAAATTCCTCAGAGTTGTTACTTGATCCTTGTTACGCTTGGAAAATTTCGTTATAATTTTTCAACTCGTCTTCCCCCGTTTCACAAGATTACAAAATACTGCATAACTAGACAATGCAATAACACGGAGATGCTCTGTTTCACTCACTCTCGTGCGTAATTCATCCTCGCAGTCAACCCCCACTCGTGAATGACCGCGCCAGTTCCGCTCAGTATCGTAACTCCTCGCTTGGCGCACGCCTCGTGTTTCATGGTTCTTCAGCCATTTCGAAAAAATCACTAAACTGTTTTGTTCAGAGTGAAGTTTGAACGGAGGATATTATTCGGAGATTTGATGAGTGGGTTCTAAGCAACAGAAGGCTTCCTTCTAGGACTTTCGAAGCCTGATTTCTGCATACCAGGTAGGATTTATACAAGCAACTAAGTGCGTAGTTCAGGCCATAACGCTGTTTTTATTTCTTTCATTTAGGCTTTTTTGTTTTACCGGAATCCTACCGGAGCTTTGATTTGGGACCACCCGACTGTTTTATCCGCGGTAGTAAATCATTGCGATTCAGCATCGTCGGAAGAGGGAGTTGATCCTCCGGAACGCTGGGTGATACACTGAACGGCACCTCCCGAACGTTTGATACTCAAACGACGACGTTAGTGCGGCTGATGCACACGCATTTTGGACGACTGAAGGTCGGATGTTTTTAATTTAACTTTAATAATATATGTTTGCGTCAATTCAGTTCATGTAATGTTGTCATCGCGGAGATCAGTATAACTCAGATTTGATAGTTTAAAATTTTAGTTTGTGAGCGAAAAACGGATCCGTGCTTCGTATTTAATTCAACTTGTTGCGATTTATCGCTCATTTATTTAAGACCTGCGTGGATCTAGTGTCATTGCAATTTTAGAATTTTGACACAAATAAATTATTTACTCTAAAACTCTGCCCTTTGTTTTGGAAGTTACGTATGACCCCGACCCATTCCATCGAGTTAACCGGTCAATGAAGTGAACTTAATTTGCACTCTCAACATTTGCAAACCATCAAGTACGTAGCACCCTCATTCAAGGATAACGACGGTTTAAAAAGGGGGAAATTCTTATCTTTTACCCCCCAATCTTTCCTGCAAAATGTTACGTCCCGTTTACGCGATAATTTCTTAATATTTTGTATCTATTTTGGCTTCAGTGACCGCTCTATCCGTTAACAAACTCCAAGGTTCTGGTTTCATTTCGTTTGCAAGTTGTTTCTAGTCTCTTTCCATAACAGTTGGGGACACTGATAATTTCTCTGGAATTCAGATAGGGAAGGGGCGTGTTTTCGATATCCGACATTCTCGGGTCCGACGTGCTTCCTTAGAAGCCATTATTTGACGTGCACTTCGCGAAAGGACGCGTTGACGCGTCGCAGTTTCTTTCCGCTCTAGATCGTAAGTCGTTTTGGTTCAGTATTCGTGTTTCTTCCGTCAGCAACTACGTGAGGGTTAAACTTTGGAAAATCTGCGTCACTTTTTCGAGACCTTGACGTAACCGCTTGGTTCTCCCCGAACGAGTTTTGCCGTGAATACCACCGTTTCCGAGAGCCTCTTCTACCATAACACCGTCGTTCACCGTTCTGAATTCAATCTATTTGTAGCCCACCCTGTTTTCACTGAGCTGGGCATAAATCCACATCGAGTTTCCCTCAGCGTTCGCATCTTATACAAGGTTAACTAGGTAGGTAATAAAAGTAGGTAGCAAAAAATGGTGGTAGCGGTGGGATTTAATAATAAATGTGTGGCTGAACGAATCTGCGAGCTTTATTATAATCTTTGTATCGATTTATGAACCTAATCGAAAATGTAGGTACATAAACAGACCAAGAACCTGACAGATGGAGATAGAAGGGTGAAGAAATGGCTGGCAAAAGTCACCCTGGATAGTAAAAGATGGAAGAGAAACGTAGCATCAGATTCAACTCCCCCGGCATCGCATCAGTAAGATTAAAAGATGCAAAAGAATTAGTAAGTAATCGTTTTTGGAAAAGAGACTACGTCCTTGAGCTTACCTACAAGCGTTTCCATCAGGTGTGTATGAGTGAGTTAAGACGGTGCAGTGTTAAATACAAAGACGAGTTGTTTACGTTTGTTAGAAACATGAACTCTTCCTAGTTACTAAGAGGAAAGATTCAGGATCAAAGATTCATGGTTCAGCTTCGAAGTTTTGCACACAGAGATATGCATCTGTTTATGACTTCATCTGTCTGAACTCGGGAGCCCCATGGGAAGTTAGTGCCCGGCGTTACGTAAAAACAAACTTTGATCTCGCATCGGTTTGCTGTAGTAGTTTACTTAGCTCGCGTCGATATTGATTTTGTTGAGAAACGTTCGGCGTTTTTCTGCAACAAATTTGTTTGATGCAAACAAACACTTTTGTTACGTTATTTTTCCGGTGGTGGCAGGCACAATTTCCCCATCTTATTCCATCCATTAGGACTAAGCACATTTAATTTTCTTCATGAAGATTATGACCACGGTTGAAAACGGGGGAAATTCCTAATTTTCACCCCCGACGATTTCTACGTAAGTGGTGGCACCGGTGGGAATAATAAAATCTTCGATCCTTCCCACATGAATGGTTAAATGGTGGCCGCGGTGGGATTTAATAATAAACAGAAACTTTCGAAGCAAAAAACCAACGTGTATAGTCTACGGGTTCCATCATGATCTTTCTATCAACGTAACCTATTCGAAAAATAACAGGGGTCAATTATATTTATTAATCGATGAATTATTCACATCAATCACCACCACAATATGTGAAGGCAATTTAGTTGCTCTCGGTTATTATTATTAATTATGCAGTTGAACGTAATTTGTCCTTTTAGAGCAAGCACACAATAGGAATTATCGATTCCGCCCACTTCATCACCGCCCTTGTCCTCCACGAAGCGAGCCAAAAAAAAATGTGGAGGCCCCAAGTTCGAAGACGACCGGTAAGTATATTTAATAAGGCTGAGAGCTCGGCTCTGCAATATTTATACGGCGAAGCCGAAAACGTAAAAGTTAACGCAGGCGAACGGGGCGACGCCGAAAGCTTTCAGGACCAAGGTCGCCGGCATCTAAAACACATTTCTTCGGCGAATAACAAGAGATAGATCGGGAGAAAAACATAGCTGAATATTTATGGGGCGAGTTGAAATAAGCTGGGGTAAAAACTTTTAGCATGCCGATGCGGAGGGTTAATTTTTTTATTTCGTTGATCAGGCAAGGCCAAGGGTATCGAAATGAGAAAAAAAAAAGAAATTCCGAAAAGAGCGCTTCAGAATAATATTTATTTACACATATTCTGGCTCTAAGGGTTGCATTCTGTTATAATTTAAGTCCATTACGTGTTAAGGGCGTATTTCGAATCATTGGACTTAAAAATGTAATGGATATTGTTACGGTAATAATTCAAATAACATGAAATAAGGGTCGTAGCTCAGTATAACAAATCATTTATTAACAATTAATTACAACTACAATTACTTACATCTTATTTTGGGCACTTACAGACAAACAGACTACATGACACTCTGACTAGATGGTACACTAATGCCGTTAAGAGTGAAATAATTAAAAGAAAAGTCGTGACGATTTCGTAATAAACGCCCTTTATGTTCGTTTTAATTAAGTGCAGATACTGGGCTTTAACCACCGTTAAACGACGTCGAGTTTTCTTGATGGAAATTAACTTTTTAAAATTTCATGTAAATCTTAACGATTCATTCAAGTACGAGATTGTTATTTTAAGTAATAATTAAAGATTCAAGCAGTAGATAGCATACCACGTAGCCGTGACACCGTGCGACTGTTTTATGGCCTATAACTGTGCATGTGGATGGCAAATTCACAACGATGCTGCTGCGTCAATAAGCTACCCCGCACGAGATGACCAGTGCGGATAATTAGGCCGGATTGCCGATTGTAGATAGTATACCAAATACGTTAACAAGAAAATCATGTTAAGATCGGCTTCGTACTAATTTTGTTTGACAAATACCATTTTCATAAAAAAAAAAAAACTTTAAAAGAATAGAGTCGGTTGAGTTTCGTCTTTGCTGGTCGTCATCTCTACAATCCTTCAAGTCTGCGTCTTAGGACCATTACTCTGCGTGCTATTTTAAAAACAAAAGCTTTGAATGAATTAGGTTTCTTGCTTCTGTTCAGTGACGTTGTGAGATCTTCCCACCAGATCTCGCAACGTCATTAAACATAAACAGAAATTGCAATTGAACGTCACCAATCGTTCAGTAGAGTTTGTCATTCAAGGTTTCATGTAAAATTGAAATAAAACAA
The DNA here is from genome assembly GCA_033060865.1 of Dorcus hopei. Taxonomy (NCBI): domain Eukaryota; kingdom Metazoa; phylum Arthropoda; class Insecta; order Coleoptera; family Lucanidae; genus Dorcus; species Dorcus hopei. Next base: position 74,262,152 of record CM065425.1, read on the forward strand.
TTGTTTCGGTTATTAGAATACTATGTAACCAATCAACAATCTAAGGTAAGTGAAAGTGTTACGGTGAGAAATTTCATTGCAAATAATTTCCAGCTTTCGAGTCACCCTGTATATTAGCGAAAGTGTAATTGCGCAGTACTTGGACTGCTCCAAGAAGGTCGCTTGAGAACGCTAAACAAACGTGGGCAACCGTTTTCTTTTATATGAACTCCGCAGTCGCGTGGCTACTCGCCGTGCACCCGAATCACACTGAGATTTATTCTCGCTTTGTATAAATTTTTCATTAAACGGTGATCGTTTTGGAGTGAGAACGGAAACGGGTATGTTACCCGGAGTTTAATTTGGTCGCGACGAGCCTAGGCCTTCTTCGAAGCCTTTCCAAGCTTGTTCCGTTAAATTAAACGGCAGGTATGTTTTAGAGTCACATTCGTGTTTTCTTTTATCTAGGTCTTTTATATTACTATTTGGTTCTTCTTTCCCCATATTAATTCCAAATGTTCTCCGGAGTCCCGCTAACTGGTGATCTTCTTCGTGGTGCCCTTGTTGAAAGATTTGAGGGCGTCGTTATAAATCGACCTTGGCCGTCCATTTTGGTGTTTCATAACATGACGTTCATCTTCCTTCGGTCGAAAGTGGTCACTGAAGTTGACGCAAGTGGTCACATAAAGTTCACGAAAGTGGTTACACCGGACACGTCTCCGCAGTCGTTTGGCTACTCGCCGTGCACCCAGATCACACTGAGATTTATTCTCGCTTTGTATAAATTTTTCATTAAACGGTGATCGTTTTGGAGTGAAAAAGGAAACGGGTATGTTACCCGGAGTTTAATTTGGTCACGACGAGCCTAGGCCTTCTTCGAAGCCTTTCCAAGCTTGTTCCGTTAAATTAAATGGCAGGTATGTTTTAAAGTCACATTCGTGTTTTCTTTTATCTAGGTTTTTTATATTACTATTTGGTTCTTCTTTCCCCATATTAATTGCAGATGTTCTCCGGAGTCCCACTAACTGGTGATCTTCTTCGTGGTGCCCTTGTTGAAAGGTTTGAGGGCGTCGTTATAAATCGACCTTGGGCGTCCATTTTGGTGTTTCATAACATGACGTTCATCATCCTTAGGACGAAAGTGGTCACTGAAGTTGACGCAAGTGGTCACATAAAGTTCACGAAAGTGGTTACACCGGACACGTCTCCGCAGTCGTTTGGCTACTCGCCGTGCACCCAGATCACACTGAGATTTATTCTCGCTTTGTATAAATTTTTCATTAAACGGTGATCGTTTTGGAGTGAAAAAGGAAACGGGTATGTTACCCGGAGTTTAATTTGGTTGCGACGAGCCTAGGCCTTCTTCGAAGCCTTTCCAAGCTTGTTCCGTTAAATTAAACGGCAGGTATGTTTTAGAGTCACATTCGTATTTTCTTTTATCTAGGTTTTTTATATTACTATTTGATTCTTCTTTCCCCATATTAATTCCAGATGTTCTAACTGGCGATTTTCTTCGTGGTGCCCTTATTGAAAGGTTTGAGGGCGTCGTTGTAAATCGACCTTGGCCGTCCATTTTGGTGTTTGGTAACACGACGTTCATCTTCCTTAGGACGAAAGTGGTCACTGAAGTTGACGCAAGTGGTCACATAAAGTTCACGAAAGTGGTTACACCGGACACGTCTCTTGTTATTCGATTCTTGAAGACATTGACGACGCCGATATTTGTAACGAACCAAACGGATCCGATTGAGGCCCGATTTTTTCACCTCCAGTATTTGGTAACATGACGTTCATCATCCTTAGGACGAAAGTGATCACTGAAGTTGACGCAAGTGGTCACATAAAGTTCACGAAAGTGGTTACACCGGACACGTCTCTTGTTATTCGATTCTTGAAGACATTGACGACGCCGATATTTGTAACGAACCAAACGGATCCGATTGAGGCCCGATTTTTTCACCTCCAGTATTTGGTAACATGACGTTCATCATCCTTAGGACGAAAGTGGTCACTGCAGTTGACGCAAGTGGTCACATAAAGTTCACGAAAGTGGTTACACCGGACACGTCTCTTGTTATTCGATTCTTGAAGACACTGACGACGCCGATATTTGTAACGAACCAAACGGATCCGATTGAGGCCCGATTTTTTCACCTCCAGTATTTGGTAACATGACGTTCATCATCCTTAGGACGAAAGTGATCACTGAAGTTGACGCAAGTGGTCACATAAAGTTCACGAAAGTGGTTACACCGGACACGCCTCCTGTTATTCGATTCTTGAAGACATTGACGACGCCGATATTTGTAACGAACCAAACGGATCTGATTGAGGCCCGATTTTTTCACCTCCAGTTAACTTTATCTGACGATTTGTTACTATGGGAATCAATCGCCAGATAAAGTTAACAGGAGGTGAAAAATCGAGCCATGACGTTTGTCATTTGATGCTTAACGTTCTGCACTGTCGGACTAACTGACTGCATTTTCGATTTCATTTATTTAATAAATTCGTGTGTGGAACTTTTAAACTTAAAAATAAAAACAAGGGTGCATTACCGATTACTTTTATTTCTTTTCGGATTTAAATTCAAGCCTTTGTATTGGGATTACATTTGATCCACCCCGTCTCCACGAGATAGCCGGACGCGAGATGAACTTAATTTGCACATTTCGACTTTTGTAACCAGGTAAGGTCACAAGAGACTTTACTGCGAATCAACTCTGCAGTCCCTCAAGGTAGTGGTTTAGGACCTTTACTGTGTCTGCGATTCACATCGTATCTTCCTTAGTCACCGAGCATTACAGTAAGTATATTAACTGACGATGATACAATACCGTTGTCCTGTTTTTCATAATTATTTCTTCCTTCTAGAATGCATAATTCGACTGTCATCTCTTAACAACCCCCCTTGCTGTGTTTATTCGTCAACACTGCTCCTCGCCGAGAGTGCACGTTGTTGTTCAGATTTGTCTATCTGAGTGGTGAACGGAAGATTCTTAAACCATGACCTGAGTATGTCATTCTAGGCGACCCAACTCTGCAAACTCGCTGCAAATTCTGCAAGCTTACTGCAAACTCTGCAAGCTCGCTGCAAACTCTGCAAGCTCTCTGCAAACTCTGCAAGCTGGTATTTGTGTATGCCTTTGGAAGCCTGACCTCAACAAAAAGTCGGGTATTTCTATAAGCGAATTCTGTACGCAATTCAGACTGTAACGTTGCTTTCGTTGCTATTAGGCTTTTTATCGCAGCTGTTATGTGGGGCCACTTTGCTGGTTTACCTTGACGCCGGTGGCGTCGGTGAGACACCCTTGGTTGGTCGATTTCGACTCCGATCTGTCCTGTTGCTTGACACCGTCGCTCGACGTAAGAGATAGCCGTCGCTCGACGTAAGAGGGAGTCTACTCGGAGTCTACTTGGAGGACCTCCTCGACATTCTGACAGCTGACGCGAAAACAGAGTGGATGACTTAAAGGTCGGATCTATTTAGATTATTTCTAATAATACGTTGCGCGGAGTTAACTTTAATTAGCGTTGATATTTATTGCCTACATGAGCGAATAACGGATCCGTGTTTCGTGTTTCATTTTAACTTAACTTAACTTAACGTGTTACGCTGTTCATAGTTAACGTGCTGTAAGGACCCCAAAATGCGTAAAGAAATTGCGAAATTATTTTCTTTTTTTTTAGAAAGCTATACCTGTTATTCCTGCAGGAATCAGACTAGAGCGTGCTTTCGAACCAGAGGTGATATTAGGTTGCGATGATAACATTTCTCATTCCCACTGAATCAGCGTTCGGAGATGAATACGCCGTTTGGCTAGCGTGGATAAAAACGGTGAAAGCAGGACGAGTACGCCGTCTCGTGAAACGCGATTCACTGCTGGAAGCTCGAATCAACCACGAGATTAGCGGCAATGTTGCTGACTTTGAAAAAAATGCCTCTCTTGTTTTCCAAACGAAGGCTTAAATAGCCGCCGCGACAAAAAAAACAAGCAGTTCCCGATGCCCTAAGTTTTGTCCGCGTTAATTCTCGCCGTAATTTTGGCTTAATTAATTTTTGTTCTAAATTGGGTTTTGTTTTAATTTAATATTAAAATTTTCCAAAGTTCGTTATCGGTTTCGGGATAGAAAAAGCAGAAGTTTTTGTGTCGATTATTGTAAAATAAATTCGCTCGCTAACGAAACAATCCTCGCAAATCTAAATCAATAGTGTTTTTGTTTTTTCTAAAATACGGATACGAGGAAATCATTTCAGATTCGTCGACGGTAAGCTCAGTGTCACTGTTGCTTGAAAAGTTAGATAATTATAGTTACACAATCTCCCTTCTTGTCGAAGTTTTTGTAAATTTTGTTTTACTATATTTATTTTGTATTGTGCCCATCCCAGCCTTAAGACATGCTCCATTCTTAGCCAACTCGCTTAAAATTTTATTGTATTACACCTGGACGCAAACTCAATGACCGAGAGACGGCGAGGATTCGTAATTTCCACCCCCGACTTTTCCTACATAAATGGTGGCAGCGGTGGGATTGAATGATAAATAGAAGAAGAGAAAAATAAATAAGATCCTCATTGAAGAATAATTAGGGTTCAACCTACAACCTACCTACATAAATGGCGGCAGCGGTGGGATTTAATAAACAGAAGAAAGAAAAGTGCTTATACACGGTTTGAAATGAATTTAACATTTGCTTGACATTTGTTACATCATAGTATCTAGACGTAAACTCAATTACCAAAAAAAAAAAAAATGGCAGAGATTTACAGGCTAATCGATTAGTTAACAAAGAGTAAATTATTCATAACATTATAAAGGTCAATAAAAAATGTCGGACGAAAACATTCAAAGCAATCGTGAATGGTTGATTATTCACAACAACGTCATTCTGATATTCACAAAGGAAGGAACAATAATTAAAAAAAAAAAAAAGAATTGGACGAACAAAAATTAAAAACAACGTCAAAGTTCACCGATTTGACATCGAAATGTAGTTATGCACAAAGTGCACGGGACGTGACAGTACGTGATGGCCGTCAATGCTTAAAACGGTTTCAGCGCATTCATAATGGACTTAATAGGGTTGAAATGACCACGGCTAACGTTTGATGACGCCTATTATTTCGAGCGTAAAAATCGTTCTGGAAACAAAAAAAAACGCAGAAAATTCCACTGTTGCCGCTCATATTATATATTATATACAGGGTGAATAAAAAAGATGATAGAGCCGTTATTATAAGTATAACGAAAAAAAAAATTCCAGTAGGTTAGATGGCTAATTATTTTCTACAAGCTGACGTTTTTCTTTTTTTTCTGTGACGTCACAATCTCGGACTGTGACGTCATCGTTGGCTTTTTAAATCACAACTTATTTTATTTCTGGCGAAACTGATAGTGTGGAATAATCATCCTTTTTCCCCTAATTTATTATTTTTTGTTTACTTTTTAAACTGAACATACTTAATAGGGGGAGTAGGGGCACTTTGAAACCCGGGGCACTTTGATTCCAGGGTTATTCCACCGGTACCTAAACAGTCTACGAAATTCTGAACGTGACCATCAAAATGGTGCTATGAATGTGTTTCGCCCTCTGTTGAGGTAGAGTTTCGTAAACTATTTAGGTACTTTTGAATTACCCCTGCATCAAAGCGCCCCCGTGTTTCAAAGTGCCCCTATTCCCCCTACACCACCGCAATAAGAAATGCAGTTGTTAATTAGATGGCGTTGAGCGGAAGCTATGGTTGCTGCGTTCGAAAACTATACGCCGGATGTATCTGGAGCGTATGATCTCATCTTTCTCATTCACGACTTTTAATCTATTTTGTATCTCGCTCATCCGTTTAAAAAATCTTATGTTTATATTATTTCCATGACAACAGGCGATCTTTTCACAACCTACTTAAATGTGATACGTGAGAGATCGCCTGTTGTCATGGAAATACTATAAACACAAGATTTTTTTAAACGGATGAGCGAGATACAAAATAGGTTAAAAATCGTGATATGCTCCAGATGCATCCGACGTATAATTCTCGAACGTAATTGGTGATACGTTTCAAACCAAGAGGTGCGGAATTTTTGAAAGGTGGTCTCGTTGCCTAAGAACGAACTTCAAGGACCAAACACTCTTCTGCATTAACCGAATCTTAACTTCATCTATACATATACATCTTTCTTGGGTCAAACATCGGTGGCGAGATGTCACCACCTAAACCGCTCTTAACTTTACCACTTTTGTTCGTACATCTTGATATGTGTCATAATTTGTACGGTTGAGATATGTGTGATAATTTGTACGGTTCAGATATGTGTGATAATTTGTACGGTTCAGATATGTGTGATAATTTGTACGGTTGAGATATGTGTGATAATTTGTACGGTTCAGATATGTGTGATAATTTGTACGGTTATGCTATGTGTCAGCCATGGAGAAGGTGATTGGCCAAACTAAATAAATCTATCACCACGCGTCAAAATCACTTGCAAATTAATCATTAGGACAGACACGGAACAATACATAAGACCCTGGAAGTATACGGACGTAGTTTGATGAGGATAACTAGCAAAATGTCGAGAGGAGATGAGGGAAACTGAATAGGAAGGTTCGTACACTCATAGCCAACAATTTTGGCAGACATTTACTTGCGTTAAGTGAAAAGAAATTGTCTCATTTCGATGCCTCTGGTTTATTGACATTAAAGTTTCAGCAAAATTTACGTGTATTAATTTGTTTCTGTGACGTCATAGTTGACTTTTTTAAATCACAACTTATTTTTTTTCTGGCGAAACTGATAGTGTGGAATAATCCTCCTTTTTCCCCTAATTTATCATTTTTTGTGTACTTTTTAAACTAAACACACTTAAAACTTCACAGTTGCAAAATCGATTAAACAGATAGCGATAAGTTCATTTTAAAACCAAGTACCAGAAATGTTACCATCGATTTCAACACCATCACAATAAGTACGCAGTTGTAGAAGAGGAATTAATAACGAGCGTACCGCAAACATTCGCGAAACTTTTTGAACGGGTCTCGTATGTATAAAATAGTTTGAAAAAATGAATTTATTTTTAACATTTTTCGGACAACTTTTGTTACTTGTATCTTCTGAAAAGTATTGTAACTAGGATGAGAAGACCACCAACGTATATGCAGCTGCGAAACATAAACATAAGTATGATTCGCTTGCATTTATGTAATTACCCGTGTGCAAATCTAAATGTCAAGGTGTATGACTCATCTGCGTGCAAATCTGAAGACAAAAGTCGAGCCGTGTGCAAATCCAAAGACAAATGACAAGGCAACAATTTACGTCATACCCCGGGAACAAAACCCCTATAAAAAGGCGGCAAGCCAAATGTTAAAGGCATTAAGGTACCATCTAGTCAGAGTGTCATGTAGTCTGAATTGTCTGTAAGTGACCAAAATAAGATGTAAGTAATTGTAGTTGTAATTAATTGTTAATAAATGTTTTGTTATACTGAGCTACGACCCTTATTTCATGTTACTTAAATTATTACCGTAACAGTATTTTAATAAAATTTTAACCGCACATTATTTTTTTCCTTATATAATTTCGTAAATCATTGAGCTCAATACGTAAATTAAACGCAATAAAAAATCGTGAGAAAATTCGCCCGTCTAAAAGAATTAAGTAAACAAACGACTTGCTTCTTTAAAGGCTTTGCGATCATGAGTCAGGACAGTTCTTGAAAATAAAACTGCATTTAAAGAATAGATTAGGATAGCCGCATATCAAACCGTTGTCGAGGTGATTCATCAGAGAAATCGGTTCATACAAACATAACTAGAACCGAACGATCCAGGAAAATCACGATAACTCATAGGACAAGTGTTCCATACGCAAGATTTTTCATAATCGGAATTTCCGGTCTAAAACCACATAAAAGGGACTGGGTTTCACGATCATATCATCAGGCAACCAGTAGTCGTGTGGTGGAGTACATCCCCCACTGGGAGACTCCCCGAGTCCGAAGCCGAAATTAACGTTCACAGAATGTCTTAGTGTGTGAATAAAACTCATAATATCCGTCCGTCTTTCTGTATCTAGTACCATGGTTTGGGTGAGAAAACATTAATTTAATTGCCAATTTGTTATGTTATTAGCCCTTTTGAACCCAACGGGATATATACCTCCCAGCCACCGCTTCTCTTATTTCAATGAGACAAGTAAACCCCGTTTAACGTTTTTATTTTACATAGTGAAGTTTTTAACATTGCTTTTAAGTTTTCACCAATTTCGCAACCGTTATTTTACTTATATTTTTGCTGTCAAAGGTGCGTAGTTCTAGTGTTACTTATAAATTTTACCTAAATCTGAAGACGAATAAATTTCAATATACAATTTCGGCAATACATCAGATGTAAAGTAAAGTAGAAGCGCTCTACGTATAATGAGATTGTTATTAAAAAAAAATGTATCATGTAGTTTTTATTTATTCCGAACAACTTAATAAAATTTTAGTCTGAATTAAAAAGAAAGAAGTGAGCTTTAGAGATTGCACAAATATTTTAGATCCCTCTTAGAATTTCTAAGACGATTTAAAGACGAGTCATCTTAACGTGTAGCAGTCGTTTTGTGCTTGGATACAATCAAGCCCGAGCGTGCCCCTGCCAAGAAAGCTTTCGCCCGTTTACTTCCTTCATTCAGTCAACGAACCCAAGCCCCTTATTTTTTATTACGAAAGTAAATCGACAATCATCGAAAACCGAATCAATTTCGAGCGTTTTTCCCCTTACCTTAGTCTCGGCTTCGGCGAGCAACAAAAAAAAACTCTCGAAGCCAACCAAAGAACCGGAAGTCGGAGATTTTTACAGGTCGAACGTCGACATCGAGCGACGTTTACGTAATGCGGGAGCGCGCTTCCGTCCTCCGCCGAAAATAACGGTAGACTGGCGAGCGTCGCGACGCTCTCGCCTTCTGAACGCATGCCCGCCGTCCGCTTCTCTGGAAGACGGCGACGTCCCCCGGCGCTCGCGAAGATTACGGAAAGTTTTTTGCGGGGCTCTAAATATATCTGCAGTTACATAGCGATTTCCTCGTTTTTCGAATTTCTCGGAGGCGTTTATCGGCGCGTTTATGGAAGGGCTGTAGTAAACTACCGTGAAGTTGTGGGACGCTGCTTAAAAGTTTAAACGCACAATGCAAAAACTAATCCAAAGTTACTAAATAAATATTTCCTTTGAATATTCCTGCGGCTTCTTGAATAGACAGTTGCGATCATGAGAAGACTTTATGTATTAAATAAATTGTTAGCAATGTATGTAGGGAAAATCCGAACTATTAAACCAAACAAATAAATTTTGAAATCATTATTAAATCCTACAAAAACAAGGCCACTAGGTGCTCTGAAGGTTGAAGATTTTGCTCCGTCCGGTATATCATAAAATTTATAAACGCCTTACGTCATAATCACCGACTAGCGGCGATCCTTTGCGCATGTATCCGTAAACATATTGAGTAGAGTAACAAAAAAAAAAGGATTTATTATGTCTTAGAAGCGCGTCTTCGAGTTCTCAACTTTAATAACATCCGTGCGCCAACGTTCATCCTCCGTGCTCGCCAAAGACGAAACGTATTAAGCGCTGCTCATGTAAAAGATCCGACGATTACGGCCCCGGATTCCTGAAATAGACGTGCAGCGCGGTAATCGCTCTTTGAGTGTGTCGCCCGGAGGAAGAGCATTTCGCACATGTACGTCGAAAGCGAGGAGCGGATGGATTTCCGGGGAGGTTCCGGACGGGGGCTAATTGAACTGGAAATCTCGAGTGCGCTGCAGACATGTTTCGTGGGTTTAGCACCGCAAGAAAAAAAATTACTGGGAAACTCGCTTCCCGTGTTACGTGTCTTTCCCTTAAAGAGGACTCGTCTAAAATACGTGTAAGTAACAAATAAGAGAAGGTCATAAAAAGTAACTACAATAAAATTATGAAACAGATTTTAAAAAAAATTGTTTTGATAACTCAATTATCGATTATTATCGTTATGGTTGCGCCCTTAAAATCGCAGAAAAAGTTTTCGCGCTTAAGGTCGAATTAAAAGTGCCGCGGACGCTGTTTGCATCGGTATTTATACTGAAAAACGATTGAATCTTCAGTTTGATTTTGCGCGCGGCTCACCGGCTTTAGAGAAAAATATTACGGGCGCTCTTTGCACCGATATTTATACTGAAAGGCAATTGAATCTTCGTTTGATTTTGCGCGCGGCTCGCCGGCTCTAAGATAGATTTGAGTAATATGGCCCACTATCAATTTAAGGGCACAGAAAATCTATTTGTTTAAAAAACATGTTTTATTCTGACATATGGAAAAAAAAACAATAACAAATCAAGATAATATTTTAAAAGTTTGAAATGTGTTACCCAGTTACTACTAACTACCCGACGGAAATATGGCCCACATCTGGTTTAACATCAGGATGAGCACTGAGAGGGCAGTAAAACTAATTAACTAACCCACTTACCTAGATTGTTGGGACAAACTGAAATATTCAGCTTTAAGAAGAAAATGAAGTAATAATCAGATACCTAGCAATTGAGCAAATGCACACTGGACCTCAAAATGTCGCGAAACTACACAATATTGCATACGGTTTGTGTCGATCTTCGATTGCAAAAAGTCTCCCGTCGAAAGGTAACAGCGCACGTCAAATTACCAGCTGTGAGCCATACTTCTGTCTGGGCCATATTACCCTACTATACCTTAGAAAAAATTGTCACAGACGCTCTTTGCACCGATATTTATACAGAAAAACAATTGAATCTATTCACAGTACAATTTATAGGGCAGAAAACAGTCGCGCGGTGTCACGGCAGTGTTGGATGTTTGCATTTACGAGTAAATCTTGTTGGTCATCAGGATTGCAATGGAGTTCTCAAGCTACTCTTCTGTTCGTGAAGCCCCAATTAGGGTCGAAGTAGCTGTACAGAGGATGCTCGGGGATGCAGCCAAAATTTGCAATTGAATCTTCGTTTGATTTTGCGCGAAGCTCGCCGGTGTTAGAGAAAATTGTCACAAACTCTCTTTGTACCGGTATTTATACTGAAAAATAATTGAATCTTCATTTCATTTTGCACGCGGCTCGCCGGTTCTAGCAAAAATCAAAATGCAAACGAAAATGAAGTTAATATGTCAAGCACGCAACACAAATTGAAAGGAAGATGCTCTTCTACGATACATACTTTAGAGCAGCTTGTTAATTAGAAAATATAAGCGATTAAGTCAGATCGTCAAGTGAGCTCTTCGCAAAAGATACACGGATACACTGCGCCGGTATTTATACTGAAAGACAATTGAATTTCCATTTGATTTTGCGCTCGGCTCGCCGGATCTGGAAAAAATGTCGCGGACGAACTTTGCATCGGTATTTATACTGAAGAAACAATTGAATCTTTATTTGATTTTGCATGCGGCTACCAGGTTCTAGAAAGAAAAATCAAAATTTAAAAGAAAGTGAAGTTAATATATCAACCACCTAAATCAAGCACGCAACACAAACTAAAAAAAGGTGCTTTCCTACGACACATAGATTGAAACGCTTCGCTAAATTTGTTTTCAAAACAAATTCGATGATTGCATGTTCTATTTCAAATAACAAACGCATGTCCATATTCTTGGTATTTTTTTTTCAGCGATAAGCCAGCAATGCTGAGCGACGTGCAGTCCCTTTCGAGTAATGATGGACCACACAGAGAGCCATAAATCTGCCAGTGTGAAGTAACCTTTATCTTTGTATTTCGAATTTCTGTACAAAAGTTTGTCGCGCCAAAATGACGGGCACATGTACATTAGCGGAAAAGGCATATCGAATTACGCTCAAGTTGAAGTGTTTTGTTTTGGTCTGTTTCTGTTCCAAGTCTATCGTCATAATTCTGTGTCAACTCAAGAGGCTTTTGAAATGAAGTTAGAGAAACCAAATCGCAGACATCGTGAGACAGACGCATTCCTTATGACAGTTTGGAGCGCATAATTTATAGGTGTTCGTGAGAAAATGCATTCAAGGGCGTGGGTTAGAATTCAAATCAACGGTTACCATTGGTCGAAGTGATTTCAGAATTTCTCTGCAAAGTCCGATGGTGTGTGTTTTAATTGTTTTCGTGTGAATAGGGGCCGCCAAGAAACGAGCAGATAGTATTGAAGCTTTAGCGAGAACGGTTGAGTTCATTTCTAATTTGGCTTAGTTGTGTTTTTCCTTGTAGTCTTGATTCATTTTTTGTTAAATCATTTATTGCGGTACGATTAAAATACAGTATGTTAAGAGAGGAAATTATATCTGCCGCTGGAACCAAGTGTGCCAGTACAAAATAAACAGAAATCAAGGCCAATTAATTGTCACTACAAATTTCGTGAAACTACGACGCCGGACAATTTGAACTGCATAGTCATAGCCATTTTCTTAGTAAAGTTTCTTTTTCACCCTGTATACGTGCGTGAGTCAAACTGCGGTCTTTGCCGAGAGATTTGTCGGTTAATTAGAAGCGATTGCCTAGAGACTGCAATGCCAAAACCACCGATAGTGGAGTGCAAAACACAGTCAAACTAATTTCTTGCGCTATAAATTAATTAGCTAGTTTAGACGCCAAAGGAGCGACAGACAGAGGGTCCTGGAAAGCAGGCAAGTGAGTAGAGAGTACTGCCCTCAAAGCAATTAATTAACGCTCTGGTGACGGTGACCATATTAATCAGGTTAGCTAGAGATAGGTACCTAACACCTCCCACGGGAGTCCCTGAAAAACAGGTGATCGCTACTGATTTACTTACAAATTGATCGCTCAAGGCGGCATTTTGTATCACATACTTCTCCAAAACATCTGATTAATTCATTTAATTAGTCCCACTGTGACACATTGTGCGTTGGTTTATTAAACAGAACAAGTCTTTGAGTACGATCAGAAGTGAGGAACACTTGTACCAAGACTCGAGCTAAGTTGAAATTAAATTAATTATTAATCTAATTAAGGAGCAGAGTTCTCCAACAGATATCTGTGTAAACATTAAACCACTAACGATGTGAATCGAAAGAAAGTAGATCGCGCCGATATTCGAGAATGAAATCTGTTAAACGAGTTATACTGCACTTCCTGAAAATCGTAATTTTTGTTTATTTGTATTGATTTCAAACGCAAGGGTTTTTCGCTCACGAGGCGGTTATCAGGAGTTTTTCTCATTTTTTTTTCTTTTTTTTTCAATAAATAATTAATTAAAGTTAATTGTTGCGTTTTATTTAGAGTGTCACATTCCTTGTTCTAAAGAGTTATTTGCTGCTCCACCAAAAGAACGGGTTATCACGACGTAGTTTCCTATTCACAGCGATCACGTAAGCCCTAATTGAAGGTATTATTCTGTATATCGGGTTCTCCAAAGGGTCGTTCAACTGTAAACAGAAGTAGGCCAGTAAAACTAACCCCTTTTGCTGTAGCGCCGGCGGTAGACCTTTAGGTACTCAGCAGGTAGCGACCGTCGGGAAAGGACGGTTAAGAGTGCATGTACGTGGCGTAGTAAAGTCTGGGTATCCCTCTGGAATCTCCGCGGTCGTACGGTCGGCCCAGTTATTTAAATTGGCCATAAATCTTAAGTGGGGTTTGTTTGTACATTTTTATTGCTGTAATAGTCAATAATCAAGACTAATTAGTGGGCGCGTCACAAGGTTAAAGCTATTTATTAAATTAGAAAACATAAGCAACTAAGTGAGTTAAATTAATTAATATAATAATAATAGAGTGAGCTCTTTGCATCGGTATTTATACTGAAACACAATTGAATCTTCATTTGATTTTGCGCGCAAGGCGCCAGTACTAAAAGAGATTGTCGCGGACGCTCTTTACGCCGGTATTTATACCGGAAAACAATTGAATGTTTAATTTTGCGCGCGGATCGCCGGCTTTATATTTCAAACACGTTAAGAATATAGCGTCGAAAAATATAGGGCAATATATTTCGACTTGTGATCGGTTGAAATCGGAGGCAAGTTTACAGCGATATGAAGTCGACTCTTTCGCATATGAACTTTAAGTTGGACGAAATGAAATATCACTAGAATTCTGAAACGTCACCGTTATTTATGTCGTTTTGTAGTTTTGGATTCTCGTTTGTTTTGTTGTTAATATTTCAAATCTTTTGAATTAAACGGTAAAAAAACAGCGCAATTTATACTGAGAAGCTCGGGTTTTAATTTGCTGTTTCCTTGCATGTACATTTTGAATTCGCCGCTATTTCCGGTTGTAGTACTTATTGCTCCTATGTGATACGTACGCAGACCTCAGCGCCAACCACTATATTCTTAACGTGAATGGAGTATAGAGAAAACGTCGCGGACGCCCTTTCCACCGGTATTTACAATAATAAAATAATTGAATCTTCAATCGATTTTGAGCGCGGTCCTTTGCACCGGTATTTATACTGAAAAATAATTGAATCAAGGCCTAACACATAACTAATTTATCGAGTGAGCTCTTTGCACCGGTATTTATACTGAAAAACAATTTAATCCTCATTTGATTTTGCTCGTCACGCGCCGATTCTAGAATTAAAAAGTCGCGGACGCTCTTTGCACCGGTATTTATGCTGGAAAACAATTGAATCTTCGCCGGCTCTAAAAAAATGTCGCGGAATCCCTTTGCACCGGTATTTATACTGAAAAACAATTGAATCTTTATTCGGTTTTGGACGCGGTCCGCCGGTTCTAGAAAAAAATGAAAATTTCAACCTCCTGCATCAAGCACGCAACACAAACAGTAAAAAAGATGCTTTTCTATACAACACATAGTTTCTTTGTTGAATAAGAAAATATAAGCTATTAAGTGAGATCAATTAACTAATATATCGAGCGAGTATAAACGACTGAGATTTATTTTATTAGATCGGCGAGGCGACACTTTTCGAAGTTGATGTTGGTATGTTGGATTTTCAAATTCAAAGTTTACGTCAAGTTCAAACAAGTTTATCTGCTGTCGAGTGATAAAGTGAATAAATATTATTTTATCTGAAGTTTCCATCGGTATTTTTACAAATATTTACGACATCGATTAACTGCCAACTCTAACCTAAAAAATTAGCCAAGTGATCGAGCGAAAATAATGACGGGTGCAGTGTTCCCAACCTACTAAATTTGCTTCGATTATTTAGAGCCACGTGGTATAATTGAAACGTTAATGAAATGAGAAACTATATAAATTCGATCATCCAATGTCTGCAGCATTTGGAATTTTTGCCGAAACGAGCGTCTAAATTCTTTACATTTGTATTTCTATCCATAAACCTAAATATTTCCCGAAACTCGTAAATTCCAAGCTGTTTGTAAACTGATATCGGCGAGAGCTTTCAAAACTCGTAAATTTCGTCTGCTTTACAACATTGTAAATTGACGCCGCGCCGCATCCTGAGAACAGAGACGATGCATTATCCTTGAAGAACAACAAAATCTACCAGTTATTAAAGAGACATAAAGTTTCATCTCGTCCTAAGTCTCTACCAATTATTTATTTACACAAAAGCATCCCCCTCGGTGGTCTAGGTCTATGTAGGTGAAAGTGCGTAAGAGGAAATTCGTTCGCGAATGTGTTTATTGCCACGTATCAAGCTGTCACGTCGACGTCCCAATTTTCGACGCCCCCACGGTTACTAAAAAAGAAAACCATTGGAAAATAATACGTACGGCTGTCGTAAAAACGCGGAAACCCGGATTTATAAGTTCGTGTCGGCATGAGTGATCGATACGTCTTCGACGGCGACGGCGACGGCCCGAAGGCAGTGGCGCGCTCGGTTACTTTGTCAGAAATTGCTCCGACGTGTTAAAATACCATCCGTCATCTTCAGTTATGGCTGGCGGTGGACAAAACCGTTCGAAGGGGCGCGCGTCGCGACGCCGAAAAATTGAGGGCTCACCGCGAAAGCTCGGGGTTCGATTACTTAAAGCGAGCCGCTTCGCTTTAGAATTCCGATTTCATTTCCGGTTATCGCCGCCGCGCCGGAGAGAACACCTGCTAATAACGGAAAACCGTTTGTTTCATTCTGGAGTGTAAACGAGTGCAAAAAAGAAGAAGCGAAATCATAGAAATCACTCGCACGTTGTTAAGGTGATATTTATGTTTCCTTTTTTCTTTTGGTGTTAGAAATCAAAGAAGTGCTTAGGAGCAATTGTATTATTTCTTTTATTATTATTTTAAATAAGTACCAGACTACGCACACATCTCAAAGTGACACCTTTTTAAGTAGATGAAGTCACGTGTTCGCACAGCAGCAACCTTCCCTTTTTTTTGTCTGATTGGTGTTTATTTAGTGGGGAGAGTAATTAATTTTAAAATAATGCCAGGACCCCCTGTCCCGATTATTAGAGTTTTTTTTAAAGTGGTGTTTGTTCTCTTTAATTACTTCACTAACACTCGCTTTCTTTTTTAAATTTACAAATTCAAAACTTATCGGTCAATGCGCAAAATGAGAGGTTTCGCGTTTCAAGTCGAAGAAAAATTTAAGGTTGTTCAAGAACTAAAGGTGTTTGCGGTTAAGGTCGGGAAGAGAAAGGCGCCTTGCACGGATATTTATGCCGAAACACAATTGAATCTTCTTTTGATTTTGCGCGCGGCTTGCCGGCTCTGGAGAAAATGTTTCGGACGCTCTTTGCACCCGTATTTATACTAAAAACACAATTGAATCTTAATTTAATATTGCGCGCGGCTCGCTGGCTCTGGAAACAATGTCGCTCTTTGCAACAGTATTTATATTTCATTTGATTTTGTGCATGTATCACAGAGTTTATAATTTAATTGACTAGCCTCGTACCTACCTTGGTGGTGTACAAGTTTTCCGCTGTCTCTTTCACCAGCTGATCCCTCAGGCTAGCTGCAGTGTGAATGGGGGGGTGTGTAATTAAGATGTTAAAAACAAAAATCAACTGAGCGACCACAACCCTGTTGCCGTCCCCAAAGCAACCGGATTGGCAGGTCAGAAAACTTTTTAACAAGGCAAAAGTATCAGGAAGCTG